>CM040481.1:12805985-12840270 GCA_022758105.1 Pangasianodon gigas
GTGTGTGTGTGTGTGTGTGTGATAATCCCCCCCCCCCACACACACCTTTTTTTTTACATTTATAGCATTTAACAAATGCACTTATCCAGAGACACTTACATATTGTTGTTGTTGTTGTTGTTGTTGTTATTGATGTTGTTATCATCATCATCATCAATGAGACTTCTGGATATAATATATTGGTCAACTCAAAAAGTTTAATTGTCAAGCTACTGATAGCTTTTAGCCCTCCCATCTACTATCAGCACCAGCTGCCACTGGACGTACGTAAATAAACTGAACTGAACCCAACCGAACTCTTGGTTCTTTTGGTTAACACTAACAAGCTACCTTAACATTAACTCTGGGCTGGTGAATGGGGCGATAATCCTTGCAGATAAAGTATCTGATTGCTTTGGGTTATTGTATTTGACTGGCTAGAAGACACTACACTAGCATTACCTGTTGCAGCTTTGGCTGACTCAATCTTACTCATGCATGCACACGTGCAAAAACTGGGAAGTGTACATCAACTGTCTACTTGAATTGTTATGTAAAACAGGACATTTAAATAATTTAAAGAATTACTGCATTTACACACCTGTCCAGGAGCAACATCGCTAAGTCTGTGTCTAGCTTCATCCTCTCCACTAGTAATACATTACTCCACAATTTCAATAATACTCAAGTATTACTCAAGTATAAATACACCAAAATAATATTTAAGAATAGAAATGTAGTACAAATTCTCAAATATTTTCCACTCCTGGTGAGACAGAAACACTATTTGCTGCACTATTGTGCCACCCTAAAAAAAAGGAAGACAAATTTAAACCAACATTTCAAAGTCATCTCTGATATTTATCTTAATTTTAAAGACGTCAGGCTGCATATTTCAATAAAGCTGCTGAAGCTTCATGATATTCTTAAGTAACAAAAAGTCACTAAACTGTACAATAGTAGTGTGTGTCCAGAAACCAGCACACAAACTCAACGCAAACGGCCCTTTCCTACACATTTACTTATGAAACTTTGTATTTTTTTGTGTGTGTTTTGATTGCTTTATGAGGATTTCTAGGTATTAACCTGGACACACACATGTCTCTGTATCTGTTCTTCCATTAGGATTCAACACCACAGGAGGCAGATGGTACAGACTGACTGCAGTGTGTGCGCTGCTGCTGTGTGTTCTCCTGCTGACTGCCGTCACAGTGCTGTGGATCAAATTCAACAACCTGAATACAGAAAACAACCAGCTACAGACCAGTTACAACATTCTGACTACAGAGAGAGACCAGTTACAAACCAGTTACAACACCCTGACTATAGAGAGAAACCAGTGTCAGTCTAGTTACATGTTGGCTATTACAGGTGAGCAAATAATTTAAATAAATTCATAGTTTATCAAAATCCATTAAAACCCAGGGATGTACATTTGAAAATGGGTATTAAAGAAACACCCTGAGTGTTTTGTGTCCTACTATGTGATCAGATCTTGTTAAACAAGGATGGAGATTCGTCAGTGCAAGTCTTTACTACATCTCTACTGAGGAGAAGAGCTGGACTGAGAGCAGACAGGACTGCAGAGAGAGAGGAGCAGACCTGGTGATCATAAACAGCAGAGAGGAATGGGTGTGTGTGTGTGTGTGTGTGTGTGTGTGTATGTGTGTTTGTGTGTTTGTGTGAGTGTATGCTGGAGAAAGTCTAAACCAGTGTCATCTTTAAGGCCCAAGCATTGAAAGTGCTCAGGGCCATATTGTTTTCCTGTGGATTATTAGGGCCCAAGCACTGCAAGTGTGCAGAAAAGACATATACAATATAGCTATAATTAGGCACATAAACAGAGCTATGTTGCACCCCTTAAATGCATGTGCCCACTACACATTACTTCACTACAATTAATTAATGGCTAATAAGGATAACAACATATATCTCTTATCTTCTTCATGTTATCTCACCAAATATGAGCTGTATGTTTGGACATGGAAGCTGTTGTAAAGCCTTAGACTTGGGCTTAACCTAAAACATCAGCGCAAAACAAGTTACTCTACAGCGCTCGCTTCACTATGCATTGTTTTCATATACCCACCGGGTGGCGATGGCACCTTAGTGATTGGGCCCATCATCGCTGCTTGCAGCTATATTTTCATATTGTGCTCTCAATCACAGGAGTTCATCATTAAACAGCTGGGCGACACCAAATGGGCTTGGATTGGTCTGAGTGACAGAGACACAGAGGGAGAGTGGAAATGGGTGGATGATACACCACTGATGAATGGCACTGGGTAAGAGACTGAAATTAATTCTGTATCTTTGTCTATTTATCAGACTGTCTCACTTCCTGTGCACTGCAGCAGATAGATGAAGCCATGCTAACTTTATCTCCTGTTATAGTCTTATTGGTCAGTGTTATGGAGTTGTTAAAATTGTTATAAATCTCAGTGAGTTAAATGTGTGGAATTGAAGATAACTGAACACTGATTCTGATTCTCTGGCTTTCAGATACTGGTATAAGGGGGAACCGAATGATCAAGGTAATAATGAGGACTGTGCTGAGATCTTGAAGTTTCCAGATAGGAAGGCCTGGAATGACAGACCATGTTCATTTAAAATACAGTGGATCTGTGAGAAAAATATTTTTTAGTGGTAAATTTAGAACCGACAGCAAAATTATAAAATGCTTGCAAACATATCAAATTTATGTAATGAGCAGTTGGACCCTTTGTATCGATCATGTGAAGATCATGTGAAGATCATGTGACCCTCTCAGTTAACCTGCTCTCAGTGTAAATAATTTGAGGTATTTCACTGCAGAATAAAAACTAGTCCACAATGTCCTTCCAGGTTCCTTTGTTGTTCTTGTTTTTCTTAGAAAGAGTGTTTGGGTGTTTTTGTTTTGTTTTGGTTTTTTTTTGCTGAAGATGCTTATTAGATTTGAGATGATTCTTGTCTGCTCACACCATGCCTGTAATTCTAAATTAAACTGATCCTTGTCATTTATTGTATCTTATAGCTTGTATCTTATAGCTCTGTCATATTCATATGTTTGTGATGTATGAAACAAATGTAAATAAGACAAGTCTCCCTCTTTGTTCAGTAAGGCTAAGCTTCAGGTCAGGCTGTGTCATGCTCATGCCACATCAGATTGAAATTTATTTTCCTTACAAAAACCCAGCATGTCTCTGTAGTGAGAGAAAAACTAAGGGCCTGTAAATAGACTTAGATCCATTTCTAGATTTTACTAGAAATGGACAATAAAAAAACTGATTGGAATAATTGATCAGATAATGTAGGGTGGGAACATAATATCAAATTACCATGAAGTGATTTCTTTTTGGTTTTAATAGGTCAGAAATAGTAAAATCTGAAACTGAACTGAAAGCTGAAACCAATGAGCCTAGAGAGAAAGAAGAATGACTTTAAAGCCTAAACTGTTTTATTGTCATGATGATGATCATAATGATGATGATGCTTAAATTTCAATGCAGTATTTATAAATAAATCTGGATCTGCTTCTGTGGCACTGTGTAACCTTTTTCAGTTATTCTTATCCAAATAACCCCACATCTTATTTGGCTCCCCCACATTCAAGTACCTGAAACCCAGAGAATCAGAATTAGACTTTAGCTCATTTGCCTTTACTTACACATCTTTCTATTACACAACAGTTCTATTGGAGCCCCTGAAAATGGAAGTACTTTGCTTAAAATGGCTGTAATTCCTAAATGGTAAATGCCATATTTTTGTGGAACCTCTTAAAATAAAGCTGAAAGTGTACATTTTGGTCATATCTTGATTGTTTTATTTCAAATCCATTGTGGTGGTGTATAAATGCAAAATCACAAAAACTCCGTCACTGTCCAAATACCTCCGGACCTGACTGTATATATATATATATATATATATATATATATATATATATATATATATAAAAATTAAAACCTTATTTAGCATTGTGATAGTACCCAAAAAGGCCAAAATCTAGACATGAATTACAGAATATGTGAGTTATGTGTGAATTAAGTGGAGTGAGGAGAAAATGATTTGACATGAAAGGCGAGGAAAAAAAAGATACATACTCTGTCCCCAGGTGATCATGGACACCAAGCACATCAAACAGGGAAACTCTTTCTCTCTTACTTTCAGCAACCATAGGCTTACAGGTTTACAGCAGAGAGAAGACCATCCTCCTTTTTTCATATTTCACATTTGTCTGGGTAATTGTAATTTAAATTTGACAGTATATTCCATATGTAAAAGTGCAGTCAATTATTAGATTACAAGATTAAAGCTGATCAATCAAGTGTTACTTGATCAATTAGTTAGTCTTATGCATAAATTCACACACACTCAGGAGCATGAGTAGAATACAACTGTTTTTCTAAACTTACAGGATAGGATTTTCATGAATACCAAGTTTCTCCTGTAAACATTCCTATGAAAATTTACGGATGAATTTATTTGTACTCAGCTTGATAAATGAGGCCCATTGACAGGAAAAGAAAAAAGTCTGAGTTTACTTCTTACAAATGTTGCATGCCTAACAAAACTAAAGACATTAATTTCACAAGATATATCCATGTAATTGAAAATCCATGTGTTTTTGTAAAGAGGACAATGAAACAATGTTATAACGTCCATGGAGACAGATGCAGGTGCATGTGAAGTTCTTTATTAAAAGAACTTCTTTAATAAAAACACAAAAAAACAACAGAAATGAACCAGGGACACAGGGAAACCAGGAACTAGGACACATGGAGCTAGGCTAAAACTTAAATACTATGCACAGGGCTTACAGTAACAGAAACCTCCCCCCTGTTGTTCTACAAGGAAGGTCAGGGTGCCCTCTAGTGGCCCAAGGTGGAACTACCCCTGGGGGCCATGACAAACAATTGTTTATAGATATTTGTAGCTCTATTATTTTCTGTTATTAAATACATCCCAACATTTGTCTAGATTTTTTCTTTTGTAAGCAAAATGTGCTAAACACAAGACCAAGTTTGCAAATATCAATATCCACAGCAAACTTTAAAGGAAAACTCCACCCAGAAACATATATTACAGATGAATGTGTACAGTATATTGAATGCCACTGAAGATCATATTTTAAATAAAAAGGTTTTTTTCTAGGTGGGGTTTCTCTTCAGTGTCATCTCTGTTTGCAGAGATAAAACAGACACTTTTTAAGAAACGTAAACTAATCAATCATCTTATATCAAATGTAAGTGTTTTTGTGGAAGTGTTTTAAACAACAACAACAAAGCTGTAAACTCTTAACTGTACATAATCCATGTTAACAATGTTTGTTGTCAGACTCAGAGCAGTTCTTGTCTGTGGATCTGTTAATCTGTTAATCTGCTAATTAGTCAAGGTGTTGGATGTGGTCTGTAACTCATCTCTCTCTTTAGTCAGGTTGTTGTAACTGGTCTGTAACTGGTCTCTCTCTTTAGTCAGGTTGTTGTAACTGGTCTGTAACTGGTCTCTCTCTTTAGTCAGGTTATTGTAACTGGTCTGTAACTGGTCTCTCTCTATAGTCAGGGTGTTGTCACTGGTCTGTAACTGGTCTTTTTCTGAATTCAGGTTACTGAATTTGATCCACAGCACTGGGACAGCAGTCAGCAGGTGAACCCACGGCAGCAGTACCACACACACTGCAGTCAGTCTGTACCACTTATTCCTTGCACGGTTGATTCCTGACACTACAAAGAAATTAATAATGTTATTGTTAAATGTTAAAGCCACACTGTGAAGAGGGCAAATAAATTAAACCACCACCTTGGTGTTAGCCGTTCCACCACAACCCTGATCAAGATAACGGAAGCGATCCCCCAAGACGCCGGGAGCTGGCACTGGACCTCCTGGTGGACGGCTGCGCCCCCCCCTCCCCCCTTTCCAGGCGGACAGCAACTGCACCTCCGCCTCCTGGTGGATGGCTACGGCTCCTCCCCTTTTCAGGTGAATGGCAGCAACTCCTCCGTCCTCCAGCAACCGCACCAGCACCACACTTCCTTGGCACCACAATCCTCGTGCAGCAGCGAGGACTCTATGACAGCACGTCCCTCCTCCCTCCCTGGTTTCGGCACCAATGTAACAATCGTCAAAGACGGGCAAGGAGGAGGTGGGAACCGAGTGAACTTAAACATAACATTTAATAATAAACAGAACTCAGACATAACAGAAACAAACATAGCACAAACATAAAAACCGCTGGCATCTCTCTCTATCCCAGGCATCTACAGCCACTCCTTTATTACTCTCTCCCACTGATTAGACAACTCAGTGCCAGGCGTGCATCCTCATCACACACACACACACACATATATATATATATATATATATATATATATATATATATATACACATACACCAATCAGCCATAACATTAAAACAGTGGCACCTGTCAAGGAGTGGGATATATTAGGCAGCAAGTGAACAGTCAGTTCTTGAAGTTAATGTGTTGGAAGCAGGAAAAATTGGCAAGCGTAAAGATCTGAGCAACTTTGACAAGGGCCAAATTGTGATGGCTAGACAACTGGGTCAGAGCATCTCCAAAATGGCAGGTCTTGTGGGGTGTTTCCAGTATGCAGTGGTTAGTACCTACCAAAAGTGATCCAAGGAAGAACAGATAGTGAACCAGCAACAGGGTCATGGGCACCCAAGGCACATTGATGGGCTTGGGGAGCAAAGACTAGCCTGTCTCGTCCGATCCCAAAGAAGAGCCACTGTAGCACAAATTGCTGAAAAGGTTAATGCTGGTTATGATAGAAAGGTGTCAGAACACACAGTGCATCACAGATTGCTGCATATAGCCACAGACTGGTCAGAGTGCCCTTGCTGACCCCTGTCCACCACCGAAAGCGCTTACAATGAGCATGTGAGCAATCAAAGAAGGTGGCATAGTCTGATGAATCACGTTTTCTTTTACATCATGTGGACGGACGGATGTGTGTGTGTCGCTTACCTGGGGAAGAGATGGCAACAAGATGCACTATGGGAAGAAGGCAAGCCAGTGGAGGCAGTGTGATGCTCTGGGCAATGTTCTGCTGGGAAACCTTGGGTCCTGGCATTCATGTGGATGTTACTTTGACACGTACCACCTACTTAATCATTGTTGGAGACCAAATACACCCCCTCATGTCAATGGTATTCCCTAATTTCAGCAGGATAATGCACACTGCCACACTGCAAAAATGATCCAGGAATGGTTTGAGGAACATGACAAAGAGTTCAAGGTGTTGACTTGGCCTCCAAATTCCCCAGATCTCAATCTGATCGAGCATCTGTGGGATGTGCTGGACAAACAAGTCCAATCCTGTGGAGGCCCCAGCTCGCAACTTACAGGACTTAAAGGATCAGCTGTTAATGTCTTGGTGCCAGATACCACAGCACACCATCAGCGGTCTTGTAGAGTCCATGTCCTGATGGGGCAGAGCTGTTTTGGTGGCACAAGGAGGATCTACACAATATTAGGCAGGTGGTTTTAATGTTATGGCTGATCGGTGTGTGTGTGTATATATATATATATATATATATATATATATATATATATATATATATATATATATATATATATATATATATATATATATATATAAAAGATGAATGCAATGCTCCATATCCATGCCACTAACCACTGTTACCTAATTCCAAGGCCTAAAAATAGCTGCTACCTTACTGCACGCTTTTTGAGAAGAGGCCTCAACCATCTTTCCCGCAGGCAAGGGAAGATGATGCAAGTTTGAGTGACGACATACTGTTACTCGCTCAATCCTGCACAAAACCATCTCACCTGCTCTAGGCAGGCCTCCAAGTGGGGGTTCCTGTGAACTGGCTGGATTCTCTTCTGGAGTCTGTAATTCTGACCGGGCCACAGAAATAGGACTGACTACACTCGACTGTTCCTGAAGACCAACTTCTCCATCAGAGGCTAACTCCCTAAGCTCTGGTTCAAAAACAGCTTGATCACTGCCCTGTACTAGAGCCAACAAGTCCACTTCATCATCCTGGAGGGTATATCCCCCACCAGATCCTGTGGGTTATTGGCCTGGTCAACAGCCACTTCTTCCCTACACACTTGGCTCTTTAGCAGGGAGCGGTGAACATTGCTTACTTTGGCCAGGTCATCCACAGGTGCAATGGTATACACCACCCCCCTTTCATTGGTGCTCTTACCATTTGATACACCACTGGGCTTCACAGGTCCTGGATCTTATGGCAACCTTTTGCCTCATTCTCCCAAAGGTACACCAAATGACCCTCCACCAATGCAGTATCGTGGCACTGTGCTGATCATGTTGGGCCTTGTGCCTGGCCTTGTGCCTGGCTGCTATGACCTGCAACTGTTCACATGCCCCAGCAAAGGCCACCTGCAACCTGGTCTGATGTTCCAAGACCCAATCATGCACACTTCCTCCGTTTCCTGATTTCAACAGGAAATCAATTGGCAACCGCAGGTCCTGGCCAAACATCAGAAAAAGCAATGTTTCACCTGTAGCCTTGATGAGGAGTACTATTGTAACTGAAAATTATCTGAGAGAGGCAGGCCACCCAATCTTGCTTTCTAGAGACTGGCAAAGTGCGCAGCAAATTGTGCAATGTGCGGTTGAAATGCTCGCAGTGGCCATTACCAGCCAGATGGTATGGAGTAGTGCAAGACTTTTCCACACCGTAAAGCCCACACAGTTGGCAAATCAACAGTGACTCAAAATTCCGACCCTGATCGGAATGGAGGTGACCTGGAATGTCAAACTTATAAAACCACTTGGTCACCAGAGGCTGAGCCACCTTCTCAGCCCACTGATCCCATGTTGGAACAGCCAAAGTATACTTACTGAAAACGATGGTCATCACCAAAACATGAGCACAGCAGCTATGCTCATACTTACATAGGAATAACATTCATGAAATGTATCAGTCAGGATTTAGGCCTCATCATAGCACAGAGACAGCACTGGTTAAAGTGGTAAATGACTTACTACTGGCCTCTGATCAGGGTTGTGTCTCCTTGCTTGTGCTGCTTGATCTTAGTGCAGCTTTTGATAGCATCGATCATGTTATTCTCCTCGATAGACTGGAAAATGTAGTAGGCATTAAGGGAACGGCCCTTTCCTAGCTCAGGTCTTATTTGACTGATCGTTATCAGTTTGTAAACGTAAATGGTGACTTCTCATACTAAGGTAAAGTTTGGTGTCCCGCAAGGCTCTGTTTTAGGCCCACTGCTCTTTTCTTTATATATGCTACCTCTGGGCAAAATTATTCGTAAACATGGTATTAGCTTCCACTGTTACGCTGATGACACACAGTTTGTTTCAGCAAAGCCAGATGACAGACACCAGCTTAATAAAGTTGAGGAATGTGTAAAAGACGTTAGAAACTGGATGCTTATTAACTTTCTCTTACTTAATTCTGACAAGACAGAAGTACTTGTACTAGGACCACATGCACTTAGAAGTAAGCTTTCTGATGACATAATAACTCTGGATGGCCTTTCTGTTTCATCATGTGCAGCAGTAAAAGACCTTGGTGTGATTATCGACTCTAGTCTTTCTTTTGTAGCTCAAGTAGATAATATAACTAGGATCGCTTTCTTTCATCTCAGAAATATTGCTAAAATAAGAAATATATTGTCACTACACGATGCAGAAAAATTAGTTCATGCTTTTGTTACCTCTAGGTTGGATTATTGTAATGCCTTACTGTCTGGATGTTCCAGTAGATGCATAACAAGCTCCAGTTAGTCCAGAATGCAGCAGCAAGAGTCCTTACTAGAATCAGAAGATATGACCACATCACCCCTATCTTATCCACACTGCATTGGCTCCCAATCAAATTTCGTATTGATTATAAAATACTACTATTGACCTATAAAGCACTAAATGGTCTCGCACCACAGTACCTGAGCGAACTTTTGGTCTTTTATGATCCGCCACACCTACATAGATCAAAAGGTGCAGGCTATTTGTTGGTACCTCGAATAGTGTGGGCTACAGCTGGGGGTAGAGCTTTCTCTTACAAAGCCCCACAGTTATGGAACAGCCTTCCACTTAGTGTTCGGGGCTCAGACACAGTCTCGGTGTTTAAGTCTAGGCTGAAAACATATTTGTTTAGTCAAGCCTTTTGTGAATAGTTTTTTCTTAGGTACAGGGGCAGGTCTGGAGGGTTCACAGGCATAGAGTGTTGTGGTGAACTGGGATGTTTGGATGCTGTCGCCCCCCCACTCTCATGCGTTCACTCAGGTTTGTCGAGAGTGGAGTGGCTGGCTGCCTTATGTCCCAGGGTGCCCTCATGTCTGTGTTAACTTCTAGCTCTCCCTTTTAGTTATGCTGTCATAGCTAGTCTTGCCGGAGTCCCTGCTTGCACTCTGCACGCAAAGTACATTGTCCTTAGCCATTAGAGGACAAAAGCTTACCTAACAATCTCTCCCTCTCTCTCCATCTCTCTCTCTCCCTCACTCTCTGTCGAGCTACACATGCTATTTCTGAGATGCCAGTGATCTTGACCCCTTCTGCTCCCCTGACCTGCCTGACCCATCCTGATGCCCTACTTCTGGTTGGAGTTCTCATTGGTTGAGTTCGCTCGCTGCTGCTGGGGGTGGCCCCATATGGACGGTCTGAAGAACCATTTGGATTGCTGGGGATAGTGCCACCTGGGGGCTGTGGAGATGGCTTGGAGAACACATATGGGGAGCTGTACTGTAATGGCTTGGGACTGCGATTGCTGTAGTGGCTTTGGGGCTGCAGTTGCCACGAGCAGCTTCGTACTCAGGACTCCATCAGTGGACAGTGGATAGATTTTAACCAACTGGACTTCTTGCAAAAACTGTGATGAATTTACTGTTCCACAATTGCACTATTTGTCCATATAGTACACAATAATAGAAGGGCTTTATTTATAATTGCACTGTCTGTTGCACCCAGATGAGGATGGGTTCCCTTTTGAGCCTGGTTCCTCTCAAGGTTTCTTCCTCCTATTGTCTCAGGGAGTTTTTCCTTGCCACCGTCACCTCTGGCTTGCTCATTAGGGATAAATTCACATATTTACAATATATTTTTTGTGAATCCATTTATTTCTGTAAAGCTGCTTTGTGACAATGTCCATTGTTAAAAGCGCTATACAAATAAAATTGAATTGAATTGAATCGAATTTTCAGTACCTGAATCCATAGGCTCTAACACAGTAAAATCAACGGCCAGAATCTCATTCGGCCTAGACACCAACAAATGGCCCATAAAACCCAGGGCATGTGACTGGTTATCCTTAGTGACCTGACACCGTTCGCACTCTTGGCCCCAGTGCAACACATCCGCTGACAGCCCAATAGCATCTCTGCCACACCAACTCTGTGGTGCGCTTAATGCCCTGATGTCTGTGTTGCTGATGCAACTGCCTCAATACCTCTTCCTTACCCTCAGAGCAGCAAATTCTGTGATACAATAAACCATCCCATTCCACTAATCGGTCCCACTGATGGAACAATATCAGTGCCAGCTTGGACGATTGGTGATGCTTCTCAGGCCCCAGACCTCACCTCCAAAACCCCAGGACTTCCCAAATAACTGGGTCAGCTACTTGCAACAAACCCAGCTCAGTAATCAAATAACCCAGCAGCACCACAGCCTCGATCTTACTGGGATCAGTTGCCACACCCCCAGGCGAAATGATGTGGCCCAGGTACCTCACCTCCTGCTGAAAGAAGGCACACTTCTCCAGCTTGACCTTCAACCTCTCCCGCTCTAGATGACCTAACACCAGCTTCAACCTCTCTAAGTGCTGCAGAGGAGGAGAACACCAGAATATTATCCAAATACAACAATAAGGACCAACACTGCTGGTCTCCAAACAACCTCTCCATCAGCCACTGAAACATGTGGGGGCATTGCAGAGCCCAAATGGCATCTGATTCCGTTCAAATAAGCCAAATGGGGTGCAAAAAGCGGTCTTAGGCTTATCCCCCTCTGTGACAGGTACCTGGTTATACCCACTGGTTAAATTCATGGTAGAAAACCAACAGGCCCCTGTCAATGCGACCAGCCACTCCTCAATCTGAGGCAAGGGAAACACATCCCATCTTGTCTTGGCATTCAACTGAAGGTAGTCCACACACATGCGTAAGCTACCATCTTTCTTTTTAACCAGAACAATTGGGGAAGCAGAGGGACTACAACTCTTCCTAATTACCTGAGACTCCAACAACTGATTAATGTGGTCTCTCACAACCTCGTACATAGAAGGGGGAATACAATGATGTCACTGTCTCACTGGAACATGATCTAGAAGCGTCATGTGAAATGAGCGTCATGCATCCAAAATCACCTTTAAACGGAGAAAATGCGGCCTGGTACTTCATAAGTAACACCCTGACCATACTCTGTTCTTGTGCTGACAATGCTGACAAATCCATCTCTGCAACCTGTTCATGAACAGTGGAGCCAGCTGCCTGAATAGGCTGAGAACAAGCCCCTGTATTTGCAGGCCTGACTTCAGTAACCCCTATGGGTAAGCTAATTATGTGCACCCTAACCAGAGTACCTACCACCCTACGCATAAAAAGCAGGACATCCGTGGTGCCTACATTGACCACTGGTACATACACAGTGCCTCCAGTCACACGTACCAATGCAGAAGAAACTAATAAGCCCTCTGGTAACCCTAACTCAGGAGGGTCCAGAAGCACTGTATCGCCAGCCAACTGCTCTGCACTGGTGGCCACAACCAACTTAATGATACCGCCCGGAACACAACATGCCCGAGGACCGTACACCCTTACCTTAGTCGTATGTTCCTGGAAAGATTGAGCACTACTTCTCTGGCAAAGTGGAACCATGCTGCCCAAAAAGCTCCTGGAAGTATCGCCCAAGTACGTTCATCCCCAGATTCAAGTACACAACCCACGAGGAGGATCCCGGACCACTAACACCCCGCAATGCGGCACGACTTTGCCACAGAGCTGGATATCCATCTCAAGGTAACCTATATATGGAATGGAAAGCCCATACGCAGCCCTAAGCTGCAACCACGAATATGACCATAACCGATCCTGTCCCCACAGTTCAAAATACTGAAAAAAACAACTTTCCATAATGGTAGATACCACTGACCCAGTATCTATTAAACAAAAAACTATAACACTGCCAATTAAAACATCAAGGTGCGGACAGGTTGACATCAAATTTGAACTCGAATTAAACGAATGAAGGCTTCAGAGCCAGTTTCCGCCCTGGCTGGGCTGTGGCTCTCCAGCATGGCAAGAGCTAGTGGTCAGGTGCTGGCTGCCTAGCCCCAGCAACCTAAGTGCCTAAGTGACTATGTGTGTTGCTGTTATGTTGAATGCTGTTATGTTGAACCTATTTCCTGTTTTATTAATTTCAGTTATGTATTTCACAACCAGCAAAATGTGTGAACAAAATTCTCATTACCAGAACAGCTTTGCCCTGTGCACTTTGATTCTTGTGCAATTTTTACCTTTCAAGATACAACACTCGTCACCCTTACCTGCTGGGTAAGGGTATTTATTTATTTATTTGTTTGTTTGTTTGTTTGTTTAAGACCAGATCACAACTATTAAGTGCAGCAATGACTGTGTTTGAATTGGATATTGTGCATAGGCCTACACATGACACTACATAGTCATGTATGAAACTCTCCATGGGTGATTACATAGCATTTCGTTAATATGAAGTTATAGATACATGGTGATTTTTAAATGTTTACACTGCCCTGACCAGGTACTTATCCTAGTACATCAAAAAAGGAAGCTTCGGTAACAGCCCCACTTAGGCAACTTCTTATGAAGGATGCTGCAGCATGTGGCGGTGGAGCTCTCAGCGTGGTGTAGCACTGAATAATCTGAAGGCAGCTCTTACCCAAGCACCTGTTCTTAAATTTTATGGCCAAAAGATGATGATACACTCAGTAGGAGTTTACTGCTCATTTGGAGGCCTAGGTAGAATAGGCTGGCTGCAGACCTAAAGAAGTCGTTACAAAAACAGGTGACTGTCTTTTTTTAGCTTCTTTCTCTTTTGTCACTTCTTGCCAATGCTGAATCCATGCAAAAAATTTCCTGTGGTAGTTTATTCCTACAGAAGATGGATTCATCTAGTGATGAACATAAGACAAAAAGCACTAGCTAAGGGACATATAGGGCTGAAATGGACTCAATATATGATTATACAAATAAATAGTTTAAAACCTTTTGTGAGATTTTGTCCAAATCTCCAGAACACATGGCATTTCTGCAGCACTACAGATCTGTCCTTTGGCTCATGTTTAGCAGCTTGCATCTACCAAAAAGAAAACCCTCAAAACAAACAGCATGTTTAGCTCACTGCTAGTCTTGACTTGGAAGCAGACCGAGACCTACTCGCTAAGACATTCTCAGACCCCAGCTGTGGTTTCTCTGTTTTCACCTGCCTAAAGAACAGCACCAAGGGGCAGAACACACCAGGGTTGCATTTAAATAGAATAAAAGGAAAAACAGAATTGAATGACAAGAAGCACTATTCATATTGCAGGAAACACCCCCAAACACAGCTAATAAATTCAGTGCTATATTGGATTACTCTATGTCCATTAATGTTAACTAGCTAGCTATACATTTCCAGAAACAAGCTGAACCAAGAGTACTGGAGTGAGAAAAATCCCTTTGTAATGGCATACACTGCATAATGGATGTAAATGTTATTTTATGTATCTAAGAAACATCTATCCTCAGCTCTTTAGCTGAGTCTGGACTGTGATGCTGTTTATAGTCTCTTACTGTGCTTTAATGAGCTGGATTTCTTGTAGTTGTATCAAAGCATATATGTGTGTATATCTGCAAAAACGCTCTACAGGGTCAAATTTGGACATGATCTACTATATATAACTACACGTTTTCCTGAACTAAAATATGTTTGTCATTTGCATGTAGCTCAACCAGAAGTAAAGTTCTAGCATTTTAAATTCTGCTTACACATTGGCCTAAAATACAATCACATTACATGTATTAAAATGGTAAAGTGCACTACCAGTTATTATACCTCAGTAGGAGTTTATCGAGATGTTATTATTCTTTTTTACTACAAACAACAGGAGTTCATCAATAAAACTCTGCTCGGTGCACAAGCTTGGATTGGTCTAAGTGACAGTGACAACGAGGGGGTGTGGAAATGGGTGGACGGTACAGAACTGACCAGCGGCACTGGGTAAGAAATCACTGACCTGAACTCAAGATGCTCTCAGTTCTCTCAGTCTGAAGCTCCAGATGTGCTGATTCTCTGTTTGCTTTCAGGTCCTTTCAGCTTTCAGCCAGGGGGAACCCAATGATCATGGAGGAAATGAGGACTGTGTTTTAACTGGCTACATCCCACAAGGTGGAACAACAGATTTCCTAAATACATGGAATGATGGTGCATGCTCTCTCAATTATGGCCGGATATGTGAAAAGAATGTTTTTCAGGCTTTTAACAGGGGATTGTTTGGCTGAACTTAACATGCCAGATAACTACTTTCTAACTGAACCTTATTCAAAGTCTGTCTATTGAAATTGCATTTCTTTTGTATTGTAATGTTCTTATATATTGTGTTTTTTTTTAACCCTTGTTTTAAAAATTAAATACAAGTTGTATTTTACTTGCTGTAGCTTAATGAGATCAACATGGTAGATAACTCCTTCTAAGCACTCACAAGCAATCTGTGGTGCAGCGGGTAATGATGCTGCCTCACAACTCCAGGGTTTCCAGTTCAATCCTGAGCTCCGGTTATTTCTATGTTGAGTTTTACATGTTCCCTCTAGATTCTCAGGTTTCCTCCTGGTTAGGTAATTTACTACATCATCCAAGTTCCCAGGATAGGCTCTGGATCCACCACGACCAGGATAAAGCAGTTACTGAAGATGAATGAATGACTTTGCCATCATAATGGTAATTTAGTGTACAAAAACAAGTATTTAATTTAGGAATTGGTTTGCTAGATACATCTTCATGTAGGCCAGTTCTTGAAGCCTCAATGTGAATTAGTAATTAGATGGATTTTTATTTAAAAGATGCTCCATACACAAATGATGTTTCTTTATATTATCCTGCTGAAAGTCCAAGGGGAAGAATTTGTATTTAGTGTAAAACTAGCTTAACTTTATTTACATTAGCCTGGTGTAGCTGAAAACAGTCACCAAAACATCTCAGCATTATTGTTAGTGTCTGGATAGGAGGGATGGCACATCCCTGTCCATCACAGTGATTTTCCTGCTAGATGCCATCAGCAGTTGTGTGTTACACATGGGCACATGAGTTTATATCTAGATAATCTTAGCTTCAAATTTTAAGGACAATATGAGTTTGTATGAAATAAATGTGTTTATTTCATAACGAGCACAATGAATAGTGAACGCTCTGAGCAAAGGGCTGTATACTAGTGTACAAGTACTTTAATGTCTTTGAGTGACAGTTTCAGGATGGCTGCGAAATCAGAAAAGAGTCACTAAACTGTTTCGGCACAACGCGTGCAGCTGTACAGTAGCCTAATTCAGCCTAGAGGTGAAGCGGTGTTAGTGCCGATAGAGGTGAAGCAGTGTTAGTGTTAATAGAGATGAAGCGCTGTTAGTGCTGATAGAGGTGAAACGGTGTTAGTGTTGATATAGATGAAGAGGTGTTAGTGCTGGTAGAGGTAAAGCGGTGTTAGTGCTGATAGAGGTGAAGCGGTGTTAGTGATGATAGATGTTATCTGTGTGGCATCCTAACAGGACAATGATTCAATTCTGCACTGATCCATATATAAAAGCATTTAGAAAAAAAAGATGGCGTATTTCAGGACTGCAGAACAGAAACCTGTAAATACAGAACTATAGTAAACTCAGAGTCTGAAATACAGCATGACCTCACTACACTGTGACTTCCTCTACAAGTGACATAAAGACAACATCACACACACACACACAGTCACTTCCAGATGAAAAGCATCATGTAGATATAATTACCAGTGAGAGCTGATAATGTAAAATCTGATCAGGCAGAAAGTGACTTGTCTGTTAGAGTTGTATTTTATTGTGAGATCTGAAATACTGAAAAGAGCAGAATGGAGATGAGTGAGGGAATATCCAAGAACACAATAGTTACTGCAGGAATAGTTACAGTTACAGACCTGTTACAACACCCTGACTATAGAGAAAGACCAGTTACTGACAATTTACAACAACCTGACTAAAGAGAGAGACCAGTTACAGACCAGATACAACAATATAATGAATATATTATTGGTCCCCTGGATTTTTTTTTAATGAACAAAACACAACTGAAGCATGTTCCCATTTATATTTAAATATTTTAAAGTTTAGGAACTCCATGACTGTTTTACTGGGGTATAAATATGAGTTAACAGAAAATGAGGTAATTGAAAATTTGATATATGCTTGAAAATGCTTCCTGATACAGGAAGCATACATAGCGGAAATTAACACTATTTAGCAAAATCTCTTCAAATATTTTTCGTACTTAATTTATATATTGTTTTCAGATAGCCTTTACGAATGACAAAAGAAGAACGTATTGAAATCATTCTCATGGCTGGATCGAGAAGCTGTCACAAGGTTGTGATGGACGTTAACAGGAAACATGGCAAGCACATCACACACAACATTGTTGCCAAACTTATTAACAAATTCAAAAAGACTGGAAGTGCTACAGACCAACCGAGAAGTGGACGTCCACAAAAGCACAGCCGATATGGTGCTGACATACATAGTCCCCTATGTATGGACACTTTTAGGACACCCTATAGAATGACTTTTGCTTTCAAATAATGTCAAGATGAATGATTTTTTTTTTTAAATTTCAAACACATATACGTTACACAAATGGCCTATAACTTACAGTGTTTGTGTTATTGTTCACATCCGACTGGTCACCAATAAGAAAACCCTCACATACTAATTCCAGACAAACTCAAATCCCAACAATTAGCCTAATACTGGATGCTGTTGAGGATTTAAAGGGGAAAAAGCAAGGTTTTTATTTTTATTATTTTTTTTGGGATATAGTTATGATGAATTTCTCCGTGGTCCTGGGAAAGGTATTTTTTGTGTCACATATCGTCACTAATTGTAATATGAGCACAGAATATTAAATGATACTGTAGTTGTACTTTAGTGTTGTGAAAGTGTGACAAGCAGATGAGGTGGAAGTTTTTAAGGTTCCTTCCTGAAGATCTGCAGCTTTGGAACATTGAAAACCAACAGTCTTTGTTAAAAACTAGTGACATCTGCTGGTATGTAACTTTTGCACTTGTAACTGTTCACCATCATCTCCACTCAGAAACACACTGAAATATCTCTAATCTATAAAAGACTCACTAAACCACTGAATTACTCCTCATCCACTAAAATGGAAATCACTACTCATTCAGGTCTAACAAACATACAGTGTCATACCATGGCTTGCTGAAAACTTTTTTATTTGTAGAAATTGACATATTTATGCTGTAAAAAATATTGCTTAAAGTTTATTTGCCAGGGATCATGTACAAAAAAATAAATCTCAATTTAAAAAAAGATGATTTGCACAAAGAGTTACACAAACATGGCTGCAACCCAAATTCCAACCCCACGCAAGTCTACCAACCCACATCCCTGCTTCCCCCAAATTACCATCAATACATAACATACACTCACCCACACACAGCAATAGTCACCTATCTGTCCATACACACAAATGATCATCTACAGAATAAGTAATAGCACAGAATACAAAATGTTAAAGGAAGATACATATATACTGTATTCAGTAAACATAAACCTATTGGACACAAGTTTATTAATATATGAGTATTACATTATCCAGTAACTGAATGCAAGCATAAGTGAATAAAAATCAATTTCTTTACATCATAGGAAAATATAATCTTAATATTTTGTGATTATATGCATATATTTTGTTCTTCATCTTCTCTGTGTCACAAATTCCTCGCCAGCGCAGCATGCACAGTCCAAGATTTTGATTTCCCTTCCTGTGCTTCTTTGTTTATATAGCCATGTGCATTGAGTCTTTTCTCTGCAGCTGTCTTGTCATTGGTTTACCTGATTGTGTGTACCTGTTTGGTATTAGTTCCTGATTAGTTTGTCTACTTATCCATACTTATCTGAATAGTTTTACACGATAGGACCTGAGAATACAGGAATACTTGTATAATGCTGCTTTCTGTCTATTGTTTTAAACATTACATACAATAAAACCCAATCTGAACTACTCAACTAAAAACTCTTTTCTCACAGACCCATAATTGCTTATACGAGCATGGCATATCGTTCCATCTCTTCTGATCTGGATCACCCGAAATCTCAGCACAGTCCTCATCACCTTCATTATTCGGTTCCCCCTTACCCCAGTACCTGAAAAGCAGAGAATTAGAAACAGTTCAGTATTCAATTACCTTCAATTCCACACATTTAAATCAAGCAATTAGCTTGTGTTTACTGAGATTCTTAACAACCATAGCTATAATATAGTTATTGTTGTGATGAGAATATAAATGTGAATGATATTATCTTAGCATTTAGTTCAACATTGTATAAAATTATCAATCAGACAAAACCACTTTGTCACGTTATGACTGTGATTATTTAGACAGCCTGGTACTTGTAGCTGGGAAGATATTTGGGAATAAATGCAGATAAACACAGGTCTCTTACTCAGTGGTCAGTTCTGTTCCGTCCACCCATTTCCACTTGCCCTCTGTGTCTCTGTCACTCAGACCAATCCAAGCCCGACTGCTGCCCAGCTGTTTAGAGATAAACTCCTGTGATTGAGAGAACAATATCAAAGTATTTCTCTCTCTCTATAAACTGTTATAATTATAATAGCACAATATGATTATAGATACTCATTTGTTCTCTCTCTCACCTGTTCCTCTTTTCTCTTTATGATCACCAGGTCTGCTCCTCTCTCTGTGCAGTCCTGTCTGCTCTCAGTCCAGGTTTTCCTCTCCGTTGATATGTAGTAAATACTGAAGTCGAAACATCTCCACTTGAAAAGTGAAACTGATCACACAGAATAAGATGTTTAGAGTTGTATTCAGAGTTGGGTAAAGTGTACCCAGAAAAGATTTAATACTGAAATTGTGCACATCTGTATTCAGACCAATCAGACATAACTACAGACTTGAACACTATTCAGAAGTTACATGAGAGTTAATAAATAAAACAGTCTGAGTTAAGCTTGGTTGAAGAGAGGAGCAGTATTAAGTCTATAGTGTTATGTTTTGTGCATTATACATACACCCAAAAACACTGTGATTTAAACACAATTTAAACACGATTTGCAGTGATTAATTTCATAATTACAACTAGAAATAGACTTTCATGCAGAAATACACTTGCAATATGTTCGACACTTATTAGACGTTAACACTATTTCTGTTTTCAGTCCACAATTTTTTCGGGCTCAAAGGCAAGGTAGTGGTCTACAAGCTATTGAAAATCCCCATTTCAGATGCTTTTACTGAAGAAGAATCTGGTAACCTTAGTTATGTGAACTACACACAGGTAATTTGCATAATTTGAATGGCGTTCTCAGAAAATTGGTTTAAACAGGTGTGTAGACAAATCTAAATTTGGACAATGTGTAAATATTGATTGATATAAATATTGATTGATCTCCATGTGTAAATATTGATTGATATAAGTCTGAATACAGCCAATAAATTTCAGAGTATTTCACAAAATTACAATGTATTTCAATAGATAACAAGTTTATCAAAGAATTGTCCCACACCATTAGCTGGTCCCAGGATTATTTATGCTTCATAAAAGTGCAGAGGTGGATTTTAAGCTTGTCCATAAAGGCGATGGGAAAGAAACATTGACAGAAAGACAGAGGTAAGAGTTTTTGAGCTTTCAGACCAAACCACTTACCCTATGAGAGCACCAGGAGTGCAATGACAGAGTGCACAATGTTTAAAGAAATAGAAGCTGTGCTGATCCTGAATGAGTGACCAGAGAACTGTTCAGAGGGGTAACTACTTATTACAATTGATTGTAAAAACCTGTGGCATGGAAGCCAATGATGATGGAGCCAGTATCAGAGGTGAGAATTCACTTTTAATATGTAGAGTGATGTTGTTTTTTCCTGTTGGGCAATCTTACTGTGCTTGAAGGTAAAGACCATTGTGTCTTAATTAAAGATGATGCGATGTGGCTTGGATCGTGTGTGGGACCAACATTTTCTGTATGATATATTCAGAACATCTCAGAAGCTGAAGAAAGTGAAAAGGAAGATGGTTTCCAAAGTTACAGAGACCGCTGGGGGAAAATGCTGAATGTATTGTTTGTAGATATCAGATTAGGATGTCAGTGATACTCATTGGGTGGCCCAGGATGTAAGACAGCAAAGGAAGGGTATGATGTGTAAGGATTTTAAATCTTCTTTATTAATGATGTGTATGATGGCCGAGTTATCAGAGTAGATCAAAATTACATTCCCTGTCCATTCATGTCCTTAGAGGAGGGAGGAGATCGTTATGGGATAAGGTTCCCAGAGCATGGAAGATTTGTTGTGTAAGTGAGTAAATTCAAGAGGCCATGGAGAAGCAAACCAATGATCTCCTGTATATACCAACCGAAACCAGTGGATGGAGCAGCCTCTGGGTGGAGTTGCAAGTTTTCAGTGTTCTGTGTGTAACCAGGTGGTAAATAATCTTAAAGTTTGTTTCTCTCATTACATTGTTAAATCTGTTATTTCATTGTTATTTGTTGTGTTCTGTAAATTATTAAGTAAAAAGAAACAGAGAATACCTGTATTTTGTTGGAGTTGTCAGCGGGTGGCGCTGTGTGTGTTGCGTGCGAGACGTTATGTGAGAGGTGCAGCGAGCAGTGCGAGAGAGAGACACGCACGCTCGGGAAATTGCGGATAATCTGTGACCATCCAGTGTGTACAACCTAATGTTGGGAATTTCAGCCCTTGTGAAGTGCACATGATGTGTTACGTAGGAGCTCATCGTTACTATTCCCACTGCCGTATTGTGTCGTATTGTATAGTATTGTATTGTACCCTATTGTGAAATAGTTTTTTTCCGTATCGAACCTTAGTATTTCCCGTATTGTGTTGCATTGTTTTTTTCTATTTTTTTTTACTTTTTGCTTTTGTACGGCTGTATTTTTGTAAGGCCGTGTTCGAGTTTTGCCTTTTGCTCACACCCAAGCAGATTGTGAAACTAAGCATACCATGTATTGGAGAGAAAATTGAGAAAACACTGAGTAATATAGAGCTGTGAGATTTCACTGTGTCACCAGCTCTGAGTATTCTTTTTCTTAAATCTTTAATAATTTTCCTGTTCTAAGAGCGGTGTTACTTCTTTCTCTTTCTCCGGACCTTGTTGTAAAAGCTGTGAGCCGGAACTGTTTCTTGTAACATTTTGAGAAGCCATTTCAGAACAAATCACTCTCTTGAAAATATTTACTGAATAAACTACAAAGTAAATTGAACCCGCTAAATGTGTTCCTGGATTCAAAATCCCCGGTCACACATTTTTGGTACCAGGAGTGTGGTTATTTATTCGATCTGATTCGTTTGCGATGAGTGGCACAGTAGGTTTAGACAATACGGCAGTGGTGAATATTTTGCAGAGGCGGAGGACGTCCAGAGTTTGGAGGACTGTGGTCGCAGACAAGGTGGTCGTCGTGGGACTGATTGGGTTTCCAGAGTGCCCGGCGGGACGGCTGCTAAGAAGACTGGTCTGGCTTGACGCAATTCCTTCTGTCACCGTGCTGGCTTCCAGGGTTTCATGGCTGCATCTAGTAACTGTGCATCAGTGCAAGGGTGTGTCTGAAGTACTGAAAAGGACTGAGAAAGCGGGACGAGTTTCGCACCAAGGACATTTATCTTGGACTGATTTCTCAGATATCGCTAGTTGACCTACTCATGTGAAATATGTCGGACTCTGACGAAATGTCTGTAGGGGGGGCACATGTTCCTGTTGTTGGGGCTGTCATAGAGCAAATGAGGGATCAAATTCAAGAGTTGAGAGATTGGAGGGATGATACTCTGGCCAATAGGGCTGTCGGTGGGGGTAATTCAACTCACTCTTACATTTATGTTCCTCGTGAACGTCAGATTCAACCCTTTAGCGGGGAGTACAACAAAGATGGGAGGTCTGTAGAGGAATTTATCGAAGAGGTGGAAAGGGTTTTACGGGCCAGAGACCAGACACCGGAAGAGCAGTTGGACTTTATCATTTCACTCTTGAGGGGGCCCGCACTGGAAGAGGTGCGTTTATGTGTGGGAAACCAGTCCAGATAGGCCAGTGATATGTTTACTTTTCTGCAGGAAGCATTCGGGGAAAGACGTAGTGGGACTCAATTGTTGCAGATGTTTTACAACCGCAAACAACTGGAGGGGGAAGATCTTCGAAATTACTCTCATGCCCTCTCTCGACTTTTAAGCTCTGTTGCAAAGCAGTCCCCAGGTGGTTTGGCTAACGAGCAGGTGATTTTGCATGATCAGTTCATGGAGGGTGTTTGGGATGCCGCGTTAAGGCGAGAGTTGCGTAAATTAATCAGAGAAAAGCCCCACTTGACCCTGCTTGAGATACGTAATGAAGCCATTCTTTGGTCCATGGAAGAGAGCAGGCCGAATAGAGTCGCAAACAGTCGACCCGTTCAGTCAGAAGTAATGAGTGAAACTAAAGATAATTACATCGGGTCTGAGACCAAAACAGCTACTGTGTTGAATGATATTTTACAGGTGATTTCCCAGCAGGACAAGCGAATAAGTGAGCAAGAGCAGACTATTTCAGAGCTCACTAAGGCTGTCAAAGGGTTGACTGCACAACGGTCAGTGTCTGTTCCGCAGAATTTTGTGCCGTCGTCAAAGTCTCATCCCAGGTTTACAGAGCAGGGGGAACCTATTTGTTTCAAATGCAAGGGGGTTGGGCATATCGCTAGACGTTGCACTGTGAGACAGGGCGGGAGATCTAAGAGTGCTGCTGGTACAACTGAAGGGCAAGAAAAACAAGGTCCTTCTGTTGCGCTCAGTCAGGCAACCCAAGGGGTAGTTTCTGGTGTACTGCCTGAGGGAACTAGTCGAAACAGGTTCCTTGAACGGGCGGTTGGTACATGCCCAATGGTGGACTCGAAAATCAAGGGTGTTCCAGTGTCATGCCTGCTCGACATTGGTAGTCAGGTCAGTACTATTACTGAGGGGTTTTTCCAAGAGCATCTATTTGGGGATGAGAGTGATGTGTTGTCTACTTCAGGTTGGCTGAAGATCACAGCCGCCAACGGTTTAGACATTCCCTATTTGGGTTATATGGAGCTGGATGTAGAGGTCATGGGCATGACACTGCCTGAGTGTGGTTTCTTGATTGTTAAAGAAGCTCCTAGTCCATCATCCGTGGCTGTGCTCATTGGAATTAATATTATCAGTAAGTGCTGACAGATCGTACACGCTGAATTTGACACCACGTTAGGTGGTAGGCTTGACTCCAACTGGAGGGCCGCCTTCCAGCATGCCCAAACAGTTGAGTCAGTTGAGCGAGTTTCATTTGCTCGTGTCGCCGGTAAAACTCCTGCTCATGTGCCAGCTTGGTCAGCAGCAACCGTACTGATTAAGGGGAAGCAATCTGGCAAAAAGGATGGTTCCGCGTTTTTAGTAGTACCAGCAAATGCGCCCTTACCAGGAGGTTTAGTTGTAGTACCTCCCTTAGTCCCACCAGAGTTACCTGTGTGTCCAGTCAGAGTACTTAACCTGTCTCAGGAAGACCTCTGGCTCCAGCCTAGATCCCGTCTGGGTATGTTGTATGTAGATGGTAACAGTGTAGGTTCAACCTGCGAAGTGAAGTTTCAGCAAATCACTGCAAACACAGAACGGGTTACAGTGGGTGAAAGCCATGGTTTGGAACCCCAGGCCCAATCGATTTTTGATCATATCGACATGGGAGGCACACCTGAACAGCAGGTTCAGTTAAAAGCCATGCTGGGCAAGTATTCGGGTGTGTTCACCCTAGACGATGATGATCTGGGTTATACGGATAAGGTTCAACACGAGATACATTTGGCTGATGACTTACCGGTGAATCAACCTTACCGACGTATTCCACCAAATCAGTACCAGGAGGTTAGAGAGCACATCACCAAGTTGCTGAAGAAAGGTGTCATTCAGGAGAGCGTGAGTGCTTACGCCTCGCCTGTGGTACTGGTGCGCAAAACCAATGGGTCTCTACACTTGTGTGTAGATTATAGGAAGCTCAATGCCAAGACGTGTTGTGACTCATTTCCACTACCCAGAATTGATGAGAGCTTTGATGCCACCGGGGGAGCGAAGTTTTTGTCAACTGTGGACTTGGCTTCCGGGTATCATCAGATCGCAGTGAGTGACAAAGATAGGGCTAAGACAGCATTCACCACGCCTTTTGGTTTATTTGAGTACCTTTGAGTACCGGAGGATGCCGTTTGGGGTCTGCAATGGACCGTCAACCTTTCAGCGGCTTATACAGGCTGTTATGAGCGATCTGATTTTCCAAGTGTTGATAGTGTACTTGGATGATATTTTGTTGTTTTCACAGACATTTGAAGAACACCTGGAAAGGTTAGAGATGGTGCTGAAATGGTTGGCGGAGACCGGTTTAAAAGTCAAGCTGGGGAAGTGCCATTTTCTTCAGGACTCTGTGTGTTTCCTGGGGCACCTGGTGTCAGCGCAGGGGATTTCTCCTGACCCTGACAAGGTTTCTGCGGTCATTAGTTGGAAGACCCCAGAAACGGTCAGGGAGTTGAGGTCATTTCTAGGGTTTTGTAGCTATTATAGGAAATTTATCGAGGGCTTCTCGAAAATAGCTGGACCTTTACATGATCTGGTAAATGCTTGCTTGAGTGAAGGCAGGTGTGCCAAAAGTGGTCATCACTTTAGCACTCTGTGGTCTGCTGAGTGTGATCATGCATTCAATGAGTTAAAGAAGAAGCTGACGATGGCCCCTATACTCGGTTTCGCAGATTTCAGCCGTCCTTTCATTCTCGAAACCGATGCAAGCCATAATGGATTAGGGGCCATTCTGTATCAGAAACAGGGTGAGGAGAAGAGAGTCATTGCGTACGCAAGCCGAAGATTGCGTAACGCCGAGAAAAATGATCGCAATTACAGTAGCATGAAGCTTGAGCTACTGGCCCTTAAGTGGGCCGTAGCCGAGAAGTTTCGTGGTTATTTACTTGCAGCTGATGCTCTGTCAAGGCAGGAGTTTGCAGGGGAGTCCGAACCTGATCCTGATGCTGACTGGGATGAGTGTGTAGCGATTTGCAGTGTAATGAGGCAAGGTACAGCCTTGGAACCGGCATTTGCATTGAAGGGTGTTGAGTGTGCCAGGTTAAGGCACATCCGTGCATTGGAGGCTGGAGAGGAAGTTGTCACCAGACTCCAAGGCAACACTCATACACTACCCGGTTACACTAGTGAACAGCTTGTCGAGTTTCAGAAAAGTGACCTGGTTCTGAGAGAATTTAGAAGGTTTTGGGACAAGAAAAAGAGACCAGTGCACCTGGAAAGAAAGTCTCTTTCCAAGTCCGTAAAGTGTCTTCTGAAGCAGTGGAGCTTCGTAAGAGAACGCAATGGGTTGTTCAATGAGTAGTAGATGACCTTTCGGGGGAGAGCTGCTGGCAGCTGTTGTTGCCCGTGTGTTTAAAAGAACAAGTGCTGCGGAGTGTGCACGATGATATGGGGCATCGAGCGGACTGTGGGGTTGTTGAAGCAGAGATGTTTTTGGTCCGGTATGCATGAGGACGTGGAGGAATGGGTAAAGAAGTGTCAACGGTGCATCCTCACAAAGATGCCTCAGCCCAAAGTCCGTGCCCCTGTGAGAGCATTTTTGGCTTCCAGACCCCTGGAAGTGATCGCGGTAGACTTCACTGTACTAGAGCCTGCTTCTGATGGACGTGAAAATGTTCTGGTTGTTACCGACGTTTTTACAAAGTTTACATAGGCGTTTCCCACCAAGGATCAAAAGGCTGATACCACAGCAAAGATCTTGTTGAAGGAGTGGTTTATGAAGTATGGCGTCCCTGAGAGGTTGCACTCCGATCAAGGTCGAAACTTTGAGAGTGAGGTAATAGCCGAGCTGTGCAGACTCTATGGGGTCAAAAAGACCCGTACGACCCCTTATAGGCCGCAGGGAAATGCCCAATGTAAACGGTACAACCGAACGCTTTACAACCTGTTACGTACGCTACCACCAGAACGAAAACAGCGTTGGCCTGAGTACTTGCCAGAGCTAGTCCACGGGTATAATGTGACTCCGCATTCTACTACTGGTTTTTCCCCTTATTATCTTCTTTTTAGAGTACAGCCACATCTGCCCATTGATGCGTTGTTGGGGAGTGAAGAGGTCTCTGAGGGGAAACAAGACTGGTTGTCTGTCCATCAAGAGAGGCTGAGATATGCTCATGAGAAGGCTAGGGAGTATTCAGAAGAGAAAGCTGTTGAAATAGTGTCTCGTCTGAATGAAAAGACATTTTGTCCCCAGGTCAGTGTGGGCGGGTTGGTGTATCTGCGCCATCAGCCTCCAGGCAGGAACAAGATTCAAGATGCCTGGAGCTCGATCGTGTACAAAGTTGTGGAAATAGTAGGCACAACTTACACTGTGGAACCTGTGGAGGGAGGGCCCTTGAAAAGAGTTCACAGGTCAGAGTTGCGACCAGGTGCTGTGCCCACTCCTAGGCCTCGGAGTAAGGACAAATCTCCACCCGATTCACACCCTGTCGTCATAGATGTGAATGAGAACTCTGAACCAGATTTTGTGGTAGTAGAGGAGGTTGTGCAGCCCTCTGAGAGGGGGGCCGCAAACACTCAAATTGACTCAGAGGCACCAGGTACTTTGGAGTTGGGAGGTGACAGCTCTGAAGGTAACCAGGTACCAGTATCAGCTGATACTGGTAGAGACTCAGCAGAATCCGATGACATGGTCCTGAATGCAGAGGCTGCAGATGAGCGTGTCTAGTCTCAGGAGTTAGAGACTGGCGAAATGTTTAACACACTTCGGAGAGAAGTTCCAGTTCCAGCTGTGCGCAGGAGCAAGCGAGCAACTGGGGGTATTCACACAAATCCTTTTCATGCACCCAGGTCCGCTTGTCATGCAGTAAGCGTGAGCACAGATATGGTGTCTCAAGTGTTGACCAGTATTGGTACTGCATTGTTTGAGAAGGCATTGCAGGGCATCATGAATGCTGAAATTGGAAACTGAGTGAGTCATCGAGGACGCTGACTTACTACAGGGGAGAATGTAACCAGGTGGTAAATAATCTTAAAGTTTGTTTCTCTCATTACATTGTTAAATCTGTTATTTCATTGTTATTTGTTGTGTTCTGTAAATTATTAAGTAAAAAGAAACAGAGAATACCTGTATTTTCTTGGAGTTGTCAGCGGGTGGCGCTGTGTGTGTTGCGTGCAAGACGTTATGTGAGAGGTGCAGCGAGCAGTGCAAGAGAGAGACACGCACGCCCGGGAAATTGCGGATAATCTGTGACCATCCAGTGTGTACAACCTAATGTTGGGGATTTCAGCCCTTGTGAAGTGTACGTGATGTGTTAAGTAGGAGCTCATCGTTACTATTCCCACTGCCGTATTGTGTCGTATTGTATAGTATTGTATTGTACCCTATTGTGAAATAGTTTTTTTCCGTATCGAACCTTAGTATTTCCCGTATTGTGTTGCATTGTTTTTTTTTCTTTTTGCTTTTGTATTTTTGATATGGCTGTATTTTTGTAAGGCCGTGTTCGAGTTTTGCCTTTTGCTCACACCCAAGCAGATTGTGAAACTAAGCATACCGTGTATTGGAGAGAAAATTGAGAAAACACTGAGTAATATAGAGCTGTGAGATTTCACTGTGTCACCAGCTCTGAGTATTCTTTTTCTTAAATCTTTATTAATTTTCCTGTTCTAAGAGTGGTGTTACTTCTTTCTCTTTCTCCAGACCTTGTTGTAAAAGCTGTGAGCCGGAACTGTTTCTTGTAACGTTTTGAGAAGCCATTTCAGAACGAATCACTCTCTTGAAAATATTTACTGAATAAACTACAAAGTAAATTGAACCCGCTAAATGTGTTCCTGGCGGTAATTCAAAATCCCCCACCACATGTGAAACAGGCATCACCCAGGGTAATGCTGTTATACAGTGAGGAAACTGATGAGGAGACACTGAAGAAGCGGCAAATGAAAGAGTGAACATGAGATATGATGTGTATTGCGTAGTTGAGGCAGTTGAAAGAAGTTGAATTTTGGTACAGTGTGGAAAATCAACAAAGCAGAACATGGCAACAATGATATGGTTGAGCACGCTTGCGGGAGGGAGACGTGGACGGATATTATGTCTAAACAAACACAGAGGAAGTTCTAAGAGGGGGAGGGTTGTAAAATTGCTTTGTATTAGAGGGGAATGTCAAAATCTCTGAGGACCAAGTCAAGAATCAAGAGGCCATGAGAAGAGGAGAGCAGGTATAGTCATGAAAGTCATAGACCATAGAATGAAAATTTCGAGCAGGGCACTAAGGTGTTGATGGAAACAACAACAAACCTTTAAAGACATAACTGTACATAATCCATGGTCTCTGTCAGTTCCTGTCCATGGTTACAAACACTGACCATCTTTAATGCATGTACTCACCCAAATCAGTCACCTTCTTCTGACATTCATTGTTTTGCTTCTGAAACTGGTCTTTCTCTGTTGTCAGGATGTTGTAACTGGTCTGTAACTGGTTTCTCTCTCTAGTCAGGGTGTTGTAACTGGTCTGTAATTGATCTCTTTCTATAGACAGGTTGTTGTAACTGGTCTGTAATTGGTCGTTTTCTGTAGTCAGGTTGTTGAATTTGATCCACAGCATTGTGATAGCAGTCAGCAGGAGAACACACAACAGCAGCAGACACACTGCAGTCACTCTGTAACATTTATTCCCTGCACGGTTGATTCCTGTAACTAGAGAGAAATTAAGTAACTTAATACTTTTTAAATTTGAACATCAGTTGGTCAGGAGTCAAACTCAGAAGAGTAATGAGGGTACTCCAGGAAATATATACCACCACCATGGTGTAAGTTACAGATCTTGGTAAAATATGTAGGTTATATACAGTATAATATGGTTAACCCCCTTCAGAAAGATGGGTAAAAGCAAACATATATAAAACAAATAACATGCAATTAATGATACTCTGAGCTTAAAGGGTATAGTAACACCAAAATAAATGTTTTTTGAACTGTAAACACAAATGATTCTGCATTCTTTTTTTCCCAGTGGTTAGTTCAACTAAATATGGTTAATATTAATTAATATATGTATAATATTTTAAATATTTTGATATTTTATCAGTCAAATTATGGCTCATTCTCCCTCTTCAGGTCAATCCCAATTCATGACAAAGTAGGGGGAATTTGGCATTCTATTACGCATCAAATTAGTGGTGATGACCTTTTGACTGTTGATGCCTCCAAATGATGAAGCAACTACATGCCTTGACTCTGAGTAATAAATTTACTGATAGCTCTGCACACTGAGCATAAACACACATCACGTTTAGGAAACTGTCTGTTATATTGTAGTGTTAATTAAGGGTCTAAAGAAAAGCCCATTTGAATATCAGACAATTGGTAAAACAGTCTCTGATCCACACCAATTTACAAGCCTAGATCCTGTTCAAATTGAAAAAAGGAACATGGTTAAAAACCAATGTTGCCATCAAAATCGATGCACACGACAAGCAACATATAGTATGGAGTGCCAAAATACATTGTGTCCTGTGTCCTGGATTTAAACTGGAATGGGTGTGGTCTGTACCGGAAGGGGTTTTTATGTTAATCCTACCACTATGCCCTGGAAACACTGGAAAACCGTCAAAAAACAGGGCTCCTGGATAAAAAGTAATTTTTCGTTCACAAATTATAATAACAAATAACTATTTGCAGAGCATAGTTCAACTCCTCAAACAAATGCCCTGTGGAACTTTCTGGTAAACTTTCTTTCTTCTACCTAACGTGACTGAGTAAGTAATCTAACTATTTTTCAAAGCACTAATGTCTTTCCCAAATCAAGAAACTATTATTTAGGCTACTGTTGACAACATTAACCATCTAGTAATATTTGATCAGATTTACTAGTTTTTGGGTTTGTTATATTCCAGAAAGATCAGAAAAATTAGCTGGACACACTATCAGAATCTACTGTAAAGCTGGACGCAATGCTGTTGCAAGTCAAACTGGGGTCCTTTAAACTGCATTTCATTATAATGCCTGTATGATTTATGATTGTTTACTGATTGCCTGACCTGTGCCTGTGTTTGCTCATTCAGATTTTGGATTTGTGTTTTGGATTGTTCATATAACATAGTGTCTTTTTAAAGCAACAAACAAATCCATTTAGTTCAATTTTACAGATTTTTGCCTTTCTTTTTTTAATGGATGGTTACATTTAACACAGATAAAGTATGTGGCCTATGGGTTGTAAGGAAGCAGCACAGGATACAAAAAAATATCTTTTAGGGGCTTTATTCTGACGGCTGTCTCTCAGAAGGACAGTGGTCGATGGGAGCAAATACTGATAAAAAAAATGAATAAAATAAAGTAAATCTTATGTCTCTGTTGTGCTTATTTGACAAAAAAAAAACAACAGAAGATTAAGCACTGATTTCAAAATCTGATAAATTCAGTCCAGGAAGAGTCACAACCTTCAAAAAGTTCAGGGTTCAGATAAAGGAAAATTCAGTCTTTTTGAATTGCACCAGTCCTTACACGTGTCCCAAACGTGATCAAACCCGATCCACCTCATGCATGCAACCCATAAACGTCCTCGCCAAATTCAGAACAATGGCATCAAACTCAGAGCACTAGTTTATGTTCGTTGCTCTGCTCACACTAAAATCCACGCACATGTGTTCCATACTGGAGCGCCGCAATGCAAGTGTCACAAACACAGTTTCTTAAAGGGCACACCACCAATTTATGCTCAACGTTAAGTTTTGTTAATTTTCTCCACTTGGCTACAAGTAAATTAAGTAGATCAGTACATATAACCATATTTCTGAGTGTGAATGTATTTTACCTGAGCTCTCAGATTGCTTGAGGCGTCTGGCGTTCTGAGTCTCTAAATTGTCCTCATTCACATAAACATCTTCATAGGAGTTCTCATCGTCACTGGATTCAGCTCCATTGTCTGCTGTAGGTTCTACATTTGCATAAATCTCCTCACTCATCTCCATTGTTCTCTTTGCAGTCCTTATAGATGCACTTGTACCGGTATTTAATTGTCTAAAACTACACTCAGAGTGGCTGTTACTTTGAAAGCCTGCTTCCTGGTTTATTCATTTTAAACATTCAACGAGCAGCAAATGTGGTCACTGTCTTACTTTTGGGTGTGAAACTGACACTGTGTGAAGACACTTTATGCAGGAAGTCCTTAATGCAGCAGTGACTCATGTCACTACACAGTCATGTGACTACCAGACTCCCCCTGAGGAGTTTCTGAACATTTTATTAGTATGAAGTTAATCACAGATGATGATCCTAAATGTTTTTTCAATGTTTTTCACTGACTTGCATGGATTAATGGGTCCATGCAGTGAGTCCATAAGTGAAGGCAAATCACAATTCTATATTAATGCACTCCTTCTAATAAGTTATTTTTTCTATAGTGTCTTCACACTTTGACCACAGGAAGCTACTGCAGTTTGGCCTCTTCCTTTACTGGCAGTTAATAGTCTTTATCTGCATGCTGAAGCTAATCATTATTAGGAAAGCCATGACCTTACAAGACTAGATTAAATTTAGATTAGATTCAACTTTATTGTCATTGTGCAGCGTACGAGTACAGAGCCAATGAAATGCAGTTTAGCATCTAACCAGAAGTGCAAATAGCAATATGTCTATAAATATATATGTATGTATATACATGTGCATGGTATGAGGTAGAGAAAGTAGAGACCAGCTCAGTGCAAATGACAAGGTGTACAAATATACAAGGTGCATTGTACAGAGATATGAGGTATATATATATATATCTGATAGAGAAAGTAGAGACCAGCTCAGTGCAAATATAGAAGGTGCATGCAGTAATTAGTCAGTAATGTGCAAAGAGTCAAGTTCTGAATGAGGTGTAAGGGCAAGTTACCATGGTAGTGCAAATGACAAGATACAGATGGTATTTAAGAGTGCAAACAGCATTAATATTGTACAGTACAGTGTTGTTGTTGTTTTTTTTCTCCATACCATGACTTCATAACATGGGTCAGAATAGGGGTGTACACTTCAGCACCTGAGTTCAGAATTCAGAAGGCTGACAGCTGATGGGAAGAAACTGTTCCTGAGTCTGCTAGTGCGACAGCAAAGACTCCTGTAGCGTTTCCCATGGTTGGGTCTAGAGTTCGACTGCAGTACAAGATGATGCTCTTTGAGCACTAATGTACACATTTGTAAAATGACTTTTTGAGCTGTTTCCTGTAATTTTTTATATTACAATTAAGAAATTGACTATCAGGAACGATGAGCTACACCTGTCCTCCTGGCTACTTAAGAGTAGCATGCAGACTGTCATGCATTCAGTCTTTGTTTCAGAGTCCTGAAAGACTTGGCCGGTAATTTCTGGTGTTTGAAAACTAGATCTATGTTCTAGTCCTTCCTCTGCGCTAGGTTGACCTTGCCTCGTCAACCTAGCCATAGTCTTGAGTTCTCCAGTTCAAGTCTGACTCCCTTGTTCAAGTCCAACTCAACAACGCAACTTAATTTGCAATTTTTTCTGTTCGTTCTCTCAATTTGCTCTGTACTGGTTGGTGACTCACTCATTCTGCGCAGGTCTCCCATTGGTTCAGAATTAACCAATATAAGCTCAAAACCAAAGTGTTTTTTTTAATTAAAAATCTAATAAATGCATTTTTTTTTAAAAATCACCTGATTTCCAAACTGAAAATCTTTGGACCTACAGTATGAGCAGCACGGTCACGCAGTGGGTAGTGTTATCTCCTCACAGCTGCAGGGTCTACATTTTGATTCTGAGTTTGGGTTACCATCTGTGTGGAGTTTCTTTGCATGCTCTCCCTGTGTCCATGTGGGTTTACTCCAGGTTCTCCTGTTTCCTCCCACTTTCTAAAAATATGCCATTAGGTGGACTGGCTAAGATAAATGTGTGTGTGTGTGTGTGTGTGTGTGTGTGTTAATGTGACTCATAGAGGAAGTAACAGTGACATTTTTTTTTATTTTGCCTGCACTGTCTCTGGGTTTGTGAGTCTCTGTATTTGCAGGTCTCTTTGGTGGAGTGTTGAGCTACACTGTTGTTATTTTGTTGCAGTTAAAAGAAAATGAAAAACCAGAATAAGGTTGAAGTAAGGAA
>CM040481.1:12846415-12870065 GCA_022758105.1 Pangasianodon gigas
ACCAGATACGACAACCTGACTATAGAGAGAGACCAGTTACAGACCAGTTACAACAACCTGACTGTAGAGAGAGACCAGTTACAGACCAGATACGACAACCTGATTATAGAGAGAGACCAGTTACAGTGGGAGAGATCTGGACTGCACAGTGCACTTTCTAAACTTGGTAAGTGAATATTGTACATATGTTGAATATTAAAAACTCACATTTACACTAAAATCTGAAGAATTATGAATAAATCATTATGTGGTATGGGTTAATATTTATGTAAATACTCTATACAAGGATGGAGATTTTTCAGCTCGAGCATTTACAACATTTCTACTGAAAAGAAGTACTGGGATGAGAGCAGAAAGTACTGCAAAGGGAGAGGAGCAGACCTGGTGATCATAAACAGCACAGAGGAACAGGTGAGTGAGAGAGAGAGAGAGAGAGAGAGAGAGAGAGAGAGAGAGAGAGAATAAATGAGTATCTATATTCATATAGTGCTATTACAATTACAGGAGTTCATCAGTAAATATTTTGGCGGTACTGAAGCTTGGATTGGTCTGACTGACAGAGAGACAGAGGGGGAATTTAAATGGGTGGACGGTAAACCACTGACCACTGCGTAAGACATCACTGAACTGAAATTTACTCATGATGCAGTTTTTATCTCAGTCTGAAGCCTCAGATGTTAAATAACAGACATTCTGACTCTCTCTGTGTTTTCAGGTTCTGGTGGAAAGGGGAACCCAATGATTATGGAAGCGGAGAGGACTGTGTTATAACAGGCAATAGCAAGGCTAAATCTAACATATTGACCTGGAATGATTATCCCTGTGACTTCCCTGTAGTCGGGATTTGTGAGATGAAAATATTTAACTGAGCACACAGGGGTTGAAAAGTTTTATGATTGTTTCATAATCATTCTTTCCTCAGAATCCGTATGGGAAAAAAATCTCTGAGCCAAAGTGTGGAACAGAAAGAAAGTGGAGTTTCATGCTTATGCTGGGTTAAATCTGAATTTGAATGCTGAATATTTTATCTAATCTAATATTTGATACATCAGCTGTATATATGCCCGCTTTCCTTTTACAGTGAGACACAGTGGTCTCTACAGCAAGATTTCCCAGTTTGAATAATGATAATAATAATAATAATAATAATAATAATAATAATAATGCATTTAAGTGGTGAAAGTATATTTTGAAGGAATACCATCACCTTTTGGGGAAGTGGGACGGGTAGTTTGAATTTGTGAGCAGTTGTTTGAATTTTGTTTATTTGTTTTTTCGAATTTTGTTTTTTGTCTAATACAAAAATACAAAAATAAAAAATACAATAAATGAAATGAATTTACTTTCCAGCCTATAATGTGGGCTAAGCTTAATGTAAAATGTTATTGTTTATTCATATCGTGTGTTTGTGATAATGTAGGTATCAATATTTGCCTGATACCAACTAGTCTAGAGGAAAAAAAAAAAAAAAGTTTGTCAGTAATAGGGATTTATCTCAAACTTTTAACACAAATTCAGTTTGGGAGTAATCCTTGTTTCCTTAGATTCCTTTTCAGCTGTATTTTATCTATTTAAATTTTAATCATTTTATATAAATCATTTATTTTATGTCATGAAACCATGTTTCACCATCACTAGCTAAACACGATGCATCATAAACGGGAAATATTACATCCATGATTGAGATGCATTGAGATGGAGGGAAGTGGTTAACGTCTGTCTTTTTCAGTATAATATTTACTTCTGCTTAGTTATATTTGTGGTGTAGATAAATGAATACGTTAAAATTAGACTGTGCCTTACAATAATATGGTGACTTAATTCATGCATCTGTTGTATTTGTTTTTTATCCTGCTATGTGTTTGTTCTGTTCTGCTGCTTGGGCTCTTGTGTGACAATTTAAACAGCATTTTAATAAAAAAAAAAAAAAAAAAAAAAAAATAGCAACTAAAATAATGCCTGCAAAATGGTGCTGCATTTGAATACACTGAAATTACAGTATAATATTACAATGAAACAAGAATTCAAGCTAATTTGGAGATGCTCGTTTCCATTTGCACTAACACTAAAACCATTGCTCTCACCGCCATCAAACATACAGTCTCACTTTTTATTAATAGAAATGGACACATTTGTCCTGTAAGACATTGTGACGAGGAGGAGGGAGGGGCCAGGCTGTGAGGACGCACGCCTGGCACTGAGTTGTCTAATCAGTGGGAGAGAGAATGATAAAGACGCCTGAGGGGGAGAGAGAGAGAGAGAGAGAGAGATATGCACATGTTTTTATGTTTGTGCTACATTTGTGGTTTCTGTTATGTTTGAGTTGTGTTTATGTAGAAAAAACATTAATTGAGAATCAATTGAAAAAAAAAAAGATGCTTTACAGTGCAGTGCAAAGAATAACAAACAATAATAAAACTACTACATACCTAAAAACTACACCATCATGGTTACAAGCCATACAATCCATATTCTCCACATCCATACCTCCCCCAAACTACCATCAATACATAGCATACACACACACACACACTTTATGATTCTAAAAATCAGTGGTTAGATTAAAAGAGGATATCTGTGATTACTTTATCTAGTAACTGAATACAGACATGACTGATGATTAAAAGTAATTCGCAGGAATAGATATTATAATCTGTACAGGCTTTAAGATGAGTGGGGAGCTCATTCCACTGGTATAGGGATTTATGGAAATTCTTTTCCTTTCTTTGATGTTAATCCTCCTACTGTACTTGTGCTGCTGTGTCAATTTGAATTTCCCCTACGGAGGATCAATAAAGGTAAAGGTATCTTATCTTATCTTATCTTAAAGAATTGTCTGCCACTGTCTCACCCATTAAGTTCATATTATTATTAGTAGTAGTAGTAGTAGTAGTAGAAGTAGTAGTATTGTTGTTGTAGTTTGCTAAAATAATACTATAATTCATAGATTTGAATTTTCACACATTTAATAAATCTTAAAAATATCTTTCAAATATTTATTAAATACTGAACACTTACATGTTCATAATAATGTAACCAGGTGATGGTTAAAGGCATTAATTCCTGTAATGTACATTATACACATATCTGTGGAGAGTGGCGTATAGGGGCCTTTAATAGTCACTGGCTGACGTCATCGTGCACGCGAGTGGCGCAGTGATTAAGTCACGAAGGGGATATGCTCCGTGTGTAGTGACTTACAGTGATTTGGATGCTGATGCAGGATTGCGTGGTTGTGCGAGTGTGTTTTACTGTTTGATTTTTTTTTTTTTTGCTTTTGTTTTGCTGTTTGATTTTATTTTATGCTGCACACCACAAAAAAAAGATTGTCTTCCTTTTGCAAATTGTATTCTCTTTTATTTAGTGATGGAAAGTTTGGCCATCAGAGGACATTTTGGCTCTGTATGTTATTTTATTGACACCCCTTCCACATAAAGAGAAACAATTTCTTAAACAGTTAATAGGAATAAAATGACCCCAAATAGTATTTGTTGGTCACGTGTGTACCTTCTCAGAGGCCACAATAATCATATATATTGTGCATTTTTTCCCTCACCAGCTATATTAGAATTAGCACATTAATATAAACCTGTGATTTGTCTTACAGCTGAACTACAGTTAGAGCTGTTGTTATAGAAAATTAACCCTCCAATCAGATTTGAGATTTCAGCAGCTCCATGGTATAAATAATGATTAATGTGTTGTGTAGAGTGGACACAGACCAGGTATGTGAAAGACACCAGTCAGCTAAATTCCGAGTAAAACAGTGATGCCTAGAATGTATGCACTTTGAATGTAACTCGATGCTCGGATGCACAACGTAACGCAGGCTACTATATTGTGTGCTGTTTGTATTATATCATCATTAATTAAGCAACAAGAGAAGTTCGGAAGCTCTCTTAGCTAACGTCCCAGCTAAAAGTGTGGGTCTGCACTCACAAATTTGACTGGAAATATTTTAGTTGGCTTTGATAAATAAGCACTGTGGAGCTTCGATATTAAGCACTGAACTGATAAGAATGGAGATTGGACATGTGAGGAGTCTACAAGACCTGTACCGTCTCTGAGCATGCAGTCAACGGCTAGCTGGGTTTAGGTGAAATAGCTGGAGAGTCAGCAACATTGTGAATCAGGTTAAGCAGTAAACCGAAACCTGTTTATGTCACATGGCGGCTAATAAACTTGCACTTAAGTGTTAGCAGAAGTTATTTTGCCTTATTTAGCAAAATGGTGATGGGTTTTTACCACAAAAGAGTGATGGGTTTTTACCACAAAAGAGTGATGGGTTTTTACCAGATTAATACTGCAGCCTCAGTGAGTTTCTGCATGACAATGACCACTTCCTAAAACTCTGGTTTTCTAAATACACACACTCACCCATACACTCACAACATAATTAACAGCACTGTTGTAGCAGTTTAATAGCAATTTCAGTCATTTTTATTTATTATAGTAAAATAATTATCATTAACAATTATTGTTATTATTAATTATTAGATTTATGGCTGGACATGGAATGCCTCAGCATAGACTTCATCCTCGGGTTGAGTCCCCCTAAATATTTCCAGAGGATGGTCCTCTCTTGTCAGAACACACTTCTCTTCACACTTAGGCCTGAGTGTCCTTAGGTGACTGGGATTTCTGCTCATTTATGTGCTCTGGCAGTAAGCCAAGATAACCTGACTCACTCTCACTTTCTGTACAGGCAGATAACTGAAGTATATCTTGCACTGGAACATGAATAAATGCCTCAATTACAGTAGTAGAGATAATAATTATGATATTTGTGTGTGACATTCCGTTACAGCATATGCCTTTGATTAATTTTAATTTATTTACATTTATTAAATGAAATCGATTCATTTAACAGATGTCTAGCTAGCCCCTTGGTAAACTAATATAAAAGGCAATGTGCCACTTAAGATTCCAAAAGAAATCTTTGCTAACTCTTACAGTCTCTCCACACTCCCTTTCAATTTCTTCTCCTTCCTTGTTCTTAACTTTGATTTCTACTGTGCATTTATGTATAAGGATTGTAACTTCATTAAAACAATGTGAAACAACTTCACTCTCTGCTCCGGTGGAATTATCAGCACTCCGCTCCTGCTCTGCTCTGCTCACATGCTCTGTAAGTGACACAGCTGAAGCGGAGTTAGTGATGATAGAGGTAAAGCGGTGTTAGTGATGGTAGAGGTGAAACGGTGTTAGTGATGATAGAGGTAAAGCGGTGTTAGTGATGGTAGAGGTGAAACGGTGTTAGTGATGGTAGAGGTGAAACGGTGTTAGTGCTGATACATGTCCTAACAGGACAAGGTTTCAGTTCTGTTTTAATGCATTTATTACAGCATTTAGGGGAAAACAAATGCTGTATTTCAGGACTGCAGAACAGAAACCTGCAGATACAGAACTATAATAATTATAATAATAGAATCTGAACTGTAGTTTCACCTCACCACACTGTGACTTCCTCTACAAATGACATAAAGACAACATCATCACACACACACACAGTCACTTCCAGATGAAAAGCATCATGTAGATATAATTACCAGTGAGAGCTGATGTAGTGTAAAATCTGATCAATCAGAAAGTGACTTGTCTGTTAGAGTTGTATTTTATTGTGAGATCTGAAATACTGAAAAGAGCAGAATGGAGATGAGTGAGGGAATATCCAAGAACACAATAGTTACTGCAGGAAACACAACTGATTCAGATGACAACCAAAATCTATATGAAAATTTTTACATCAGGAAGACAGAAGACAACATAGAGACTTCTGAGATTAGAAACAAGCCGGACTCCCAGACCTCAGGTGAATGTGCTTTCACGCGCACACACACACACACACACAAATACATGGTGTTGTCACCCATTCAGTATAATATTAAAACAAATGAACTGAAGAGCAAAACCTTAAGTTCTACCTTAATTTCTGAAAAATAATTCATTGGATCTACTTAATTAAATGCGCTTGCAATTTGCATGGATCTTTATAAGTAATTCCAACTTAATTATGCTATTGTCAGAGTTACATAAGATTATGTATCAACAATATTATTTTAATTAACCATAGAAAGGGAAATTAAGTTGAAGCAACTAAATATTCAAGGCTTAAGGAATCAAAAGAATTAGAACCCTGATCTCCTAGTTATAAGGCATGTAAGAACTACACCACTTAAGATATAAGTGAAAAGTTCTTCGGTTTCACACAAAAACCAAGACCATGAATATGTCTATTCTTTTCAAATTAGTGCTTTTTTTTTAGCTATATAAGTTCACAGTTGTCTATATTGGCTCACATGCTGCACCAGGTTGAAGACTTTGACGTGGGTCAGGCTCAATTAAAAATCGCATAAGTTTCAGCATATAACTTTATATAAAACGAAGAGTGCTTTTGTGTCAGCAGGTATGAGCGGAATAAAATGAGAGTTACTCAATTATGTTTGTCTCCTTAGGACCTAATCAACATATGTATATCACAGTTTTCAGACTTTCTTCTATTTTTCTTGAAAAATGATACTTTCCTTGCACTAATGGCAGGCACAGTCACATGTCCAAATCATTTGAAAGTCACAGATCAATGTTGGCTGTAGATCAATAGGTCAATAACCTCCACTCTTCTGGGAAGGCTTTCCACTAGATTTTGGAGCGTGGCTGTGGGGATTTGTGTTCATTCAGCCACAGGAGCATTAGTGAGATCAGGCGCTGATGTTGAGTGAGGGGGTCTGGGGTGCAGTCGATGTTCCAGTTCATCCCAAAGGTGTTCAGTGGGGTTGAGGTCAGGGCTCTGTGCAGGACTCTTGAGTTCTTCCACTTCAACCTTCACACACCATGTCTTCATGGAGCTCGCTTTGTGCACAAGGGCATTGTCATGCTGGAACAGGTTTGGGCCTCTTAGTTCCAGTGAAGGGAAATTGTAATGCTAAAGCTTCAAAAGCCATTCTAAAGAATTATGTGCTTTAAACTTTGTGGCAATAGTTTAGGGAAGAACCACATATGGGTGTGATGGTCAGGTGTCCACAAACTTTTGGCCTTATAGTGTATGAGTTACAATATATCGCAATAGAAGTTATAAAAGCAAAGACTTGTCTGCCTACTTGTCTTCTATAATTCACAGATTTGAATTTTCACACATTTAATAAATCTTAAAAATATCGTTCAGATATTTATTAAATAATGAACAGTTACATGTTCATAATAAACAAATATTGTGCATTTTACAGTTTTTCCCTCACCAGCTATATTAGAATTGAGAACAGCTATATTACTGTCTCTGAGCATGCAGTCAACGGCTAGCTGGGTTTAGGTGAAATAGCTGGAGAGTCAGCAACATTGTGAATCAGATTAAGCAGTAAACCGAAACCTGTTTGTGTCACATGGCCGCTAATAAACTTGCAGTTAAGTGTTAGCAGAAGTTGTTTTGCTTTACTTAGCAAAATGAAGGATGATGGGGTTTTACCAGATTAATACTGCAGCCTCAGTGAATTTCTGCATGACAATGATCCATGCCACTTCCTAAAACTCTGATTTTCTAAATACACACACTCACCCATACACTCACAACATAATTAACAGCACTGTTGTAGCAATTTACTAGTGATTTCAGTCATTTTTAATTATTATAGTAAAGTAATTATGATTTATTTCTTAACTTTAAATCTTCCTATGTGAGAAAGCTGCTTGCCTTATCTTGCCTTTAGAGGCAGAACATTCCCAGAAATTGAGTGCTACTGGAACTTGATAGCAGTGCATGCAGTCAGTTATAAAATGGGAGCATGACGTTATGTAATGTCTCTAAACTAACAAAGTCTTTTCTGATAGGTACATTAAAACATGGTAGTGAAATATCTCTAATTCAACATGTTCAATTTGTGATTTTCTCACACAGTGAGAAATGATCAAGTTGTTGGATCGCTGCAGGCTATAGTGAAACAGGCTTTTCTGTTTTTTAGTAGCCAAACCTTAAAATGCTAAAACCTTACATGTGGTTGAGATACATGTAAAAGAGAAACTTATTTCAGTTTAGGAAAGCCTGCACTATATAGCAGAAAATGGTGAATGGTTTTCTACCACATATACACTCACCAACCACATTATTAGAAGCATCTATACACCTGCTCGTTCATGCAATTATCCAATCATCATGTAGAAGCAGCAGGAATGTATAAAGTCACGCAGAAACAGGTCAAGAACTTCAGTTAATGGTCACATCAAACATCAAAATGGGGGAAATGTGATTTCAGTGACTTTTGGTTATTGGTCCCAGATGGGCTGGTTTAGATATTTCAGAAACTGATGATCTTTCGGAATTTCCACACACAACAGTCTCAAGAGTTTACACAGAATGGTGCAAAAAAACATCCAGTGAGCAGCAGTTCTGGGGTCAGATTGGTTCGAGCTGAGAGGCAAGCCATGGTAACCTCTCTTTACAACCATGGTGAGCAGAAAAGCATCTCATTTTACAAAATACGTAGTCCATCTGCCTCAAGCTTTGATGTGTTGTGTGTTCTGAGATGCTATTCCGCTCACCATGGTTGTTTTCCTAGTAAAGTGGTCAGTGAGTGTATATACCAGCAGTTGAGGGGAAAAAAACTAGTAACATGAACATGGCCATGCATATATAATGCAGACTTTCTAAATTACATTACTGACAGCAATTCTTGAAGTTTTTTTCTTGTGCGCAATACACACCCATCAGAACTGGACTATGGAGCAATGGAAGAAAGTGGCCTGGTCTGATGAATCACATTTTCTTTTACATCATGTTGACCGCTGAGTGAGTGTGCATTGCTTACCTGGGGAAGATATGCTATCAGGATGTGCTATGAGAAGAAGGCAAGCCAGCAGAGTCAATGTGATGCTCTGGGCAATGTTCTGCTGGGAAATCTTGTCCTGGTATTTATGTGGATGTTACTTTGACACGTACCACCTACCTAAACATTGTCGCAGACCAAGTATATCCCTTCATGGCAACGCTATTCCCTAATGACAGTGTCCTCTTTAAACAGAATAATGCGCCCTGCCACAATGCAAAAATTGTTCAGAAATGGTTTGAGGAACATGACAAAGAGTTCAAGGTGTTGACTTGGCCTCCAAATTCCCCAGATCTCAATCCGATCAAGCATCTGTGGGATGTGCTCGACAAACAAGTCCGATCCGAGGGCTCATCTCGCAACTTATAGGTCTTAAAGGATTTGGTGCTAACGTCTTTGTGCCAGATACCACAGCACACCTTCAGAGGTCTTGTGGAGTCCATGCCTCGATGGGTCGGAGCTGTCAGAGCTGTTTTGGCGGCACAAGGGGGACCTACACATTAGTAGGCAGGCGGTTTATATGTTATGACTGATCAGTGTATACCAATAAGCTAAATGTTTCAGAGCAGAAAGTGGTTGACTTGAACAGCTAGCTACTCAATGAATGATTAGGCTAAAAATATCACTCATTAGAGTGCATCAATCAACTTATTCCATAACTTATTCCATAACTCCGTAATACTGGAGTTGACTATTCTATATAATGACTATTATATCTCATCAGTGTTAGAGCTCTGAGGACTCACGGATGAGGAGACTGCTTCTGAGTGGTGTATGGTGGTGTTCTGTATGGTGAAATATTTTAAATGTAACAGACAATTTTTTATTCCGTATCGCATTATATCAAGATCTTCAACGTATACACACATTCACATGGATTTGGTGGTGTGACTTCCATGACTTTTATGAGCAATCAATGTATTTGAAAATCATTTCTTTCCCTATTTTCTGTCTTTTGGTTTCAGGAATTAAGCCTACAGAAAGAAACTGTTACAGAGTGACTACGGTGTGCATGCTGCTGCTGTGTGTTCTCCTACTGACTGCCATCACAGTGTTGTGGATCAAATTCAACAACATGACTACAGAAAAAGACCAGTTAATGACCAGTTACAACAATCTGACTACAGAGAGAAACCAGTTACAGACCAGATACAATGACCTTAATATAGAGAGAGACCAGTTACAGACCAGTTACAACAACCTGACTGTAGAAAGAGACCAGTTAGCGACCAGTTACAACAACATGAAAAACAAAAGAGACCAGATTCAGACCAGTTACATCAGGGGGAGAAACCAAAGCGACCTGTTACAGACCAGATACAACACCCTGACTAAAGAGAGAGCCCAATTACAGACCAGTTACAACACCCTGACTAAAGAGAAAGACCAGTTACAGACCAGTTACAACAACCTGACTATAGAGAGAGACCAGTTACTGACAATTTACAACAACCTGGCTAAAGAGAGAGACCAGTTAATGACCAGTTACAACAACCTGACTAAACAGAGTGACCAGGTAATGACCAATTACAACAACCTGACTAAAGAGAGAGACCAGTTAATGACCAGTTACAACAACCTGACTGTAGAGAGAGACCAGTTACAGACCAGTTACAACAACGTGACTATAGAGAGAGACCAGTTACTGACAATTTACAACAACTTGGCTAAACAGAGAGACCAGTTAATGACCAGTTACAACAACCTGACTAAACACAGTGACCAGTTAAGGACCAATTACAACAACCTGACTAAAGAGAGAGACCAGTTACTGACAATTTACAACAACCTGACTAAAGAGAGAGACCAGTTAATGACCCGTTACAACAACCTGACTGGAGAGAGAGACCAGTTAATGACCCGTTACAACAACCTGACTGGAGAGAGAGACCAGTTAAAGACCAGTTACAACAAACTGACTGAAGAGAGAGACCAGTTAATGACCAGTTACAATAGCCTGAGTAAAGAGAGAGACCAGTTACAGACTAGGTACAACATCCTGACAAAAACGAAAGAAGAGTTTCAGACTGGTTACAACACCCTGACTAGAGAGAGAGACCAGTTAAAGACCAGTTATAATACCCTGAGTAAAGAGAGAGACCAGTTACAGAAGCAAAGAGATGACCTTCAGAATAAATTGACTAATTTGGGTGAGTCACTTGATTAACGTGCCTTAAATTAATCAGAAATAGATCTAAAGTAGCTGGTGTTATTACAACCAGCACAATCAGCATTTGAAAGTCTTTCGGATAGCCCTTTTAAAAGCCTTGAACAATATTTTTCTAAGCGCTGCACATACATATGCAGGTCAGATCATTTGAAATAATGGGCTAAATATTAACTGCTATGCAAAATCCCCTCAAATGTCCATTAGTACCATGTCAACTATGTACTAATGCAGTTAAGAATCCTAATGTACCTCCTCATTAACTACCAATATAATTCCCATCTACACTTTCTTCTCTTTGTGCTGAAATCTTTACACTAGCTGGAGTTCCTAGCTAAACCAGACAGTGTCATGTAACTGTGCTGCTTCATGAGCCGCAAAAGAAAATAAATAAGCTCCTGTGCAAGTTCACCTTGGGTCAGCTGGTTTCTTGAGGAGTGTCCCCTTGAAATTGCTATCGTCTGATTCTACCTTCACTCTCTTCATCATTTCTCCACCAGTTAGGCAAATAATTATTGATCTTTTTGCACCACACTGTTCTTCCATCAAAACCTTAGTGTCCAAACTCAGATTTTCAATCAGCTGCATTACAATTTATCATGCCATTTGACTTATCAGACAAGCGGGTCACAGAGTCTGGCTGGCCAAGACTGACACTGTGGGAGCTTTCAAGATTCGGGCCCGACACGCAGATTTCTGGAAGCTATTAGCATGTTGGGATGGAATTTTTTTTATGTGGTCTGCCTTACATTTGGCCGTAACTGTAGCCCAAAATTTCCAACATGCTAGCTGTAGTTCTATGCTGGATATGTAATCACCTACCATTCATCCTAGATGATTCATTACAGATGATTTCCTCACCATTCCGTACCATTTCCTCACCATCGGCAATCTCTCGTCTCTCCCTATTTGTGTCCTCTTGATTCTCACGTCACAGCATTACCCTCTCCTCTGAAACAAAATAAGAACCCCCTACCTCAATTTCTCTTGTCTCTTAGGATGGATATTCTTTAGCTCCAAGCCTTACTACATCTCCACTCAGAGGAAGACCTGGACTGAGAGCAGACAGGACTGCAGAGAGAGAGGAGCAGACCTGGTGATCATAAACAGCAAAGAGGAGCAGGTACATATGCATAGTTAAGCATTAGTTATAATGCAGCTTTAAAGGATATGTGTGTGCAGATTATGGAACCAACACACTGAGTACATTTAGTTTCTACACTGCATTCATTTTAGCACTGTGCTAATCAGGTTTCTAACACCTCAACAGGAGTTCGTGGATAATTTGAGCAAGAGCAAGAAACCTGGAGTTTATATTGGTTTAACGGACCTTGATAATGAAGGAGTGTGGAAATGGGTGGATGGAACATCAATGACCACTGCGTAAGAGATTATACATTAATATACATTACACAGGATTGTACATTATTCATTGGGATGTTATTCATTTACTCAGTGTGTCCAGTGCAATAGACTTTTTCTCTGTTGTTTCAGGTACTGGTCATCTGGAAATGTTTTTTCAGATAGTGAGGACTGTGTTGTAAACAGGTATGATGGAAGTGATGGATGGTATGACAGACCATGCACAGAAACTTACTACTGGATCTGTGAATAACTCGTCTCCAGTAACAGCATAAGACCATCATTACAGTTACACATACACATAAAGCAACTGTAACCATACTAACCCAAAAAATTAATCTCCAACTAGAAAAATGAGTAAAATCTTATATTTAATTGAAGTAAATTCTTGCTAAGAAAATAAAACATATTTATGTAAAAACAAGCAAACAAAGAAACACATGTATTAAAATTATTGGCACCCCTTGAATTTTTTATGAAGAAACTACAACTGATGCATATTCGCATTTATATTTATATTTTCAAGTTCACCTGAGTGTTTAGGAACTCTTAAGAGGGATATAATTATGAGGTGACAGAGACCATAATCCCTTAGTTATCTATCAAAGAAGGTTAGAGAAATGAAATGAAACAAAAGTGCATTGACCTTCATAAATCAGGCAATAGCTATGAGAATAAATACACGCCTGAAAGTGCCCAATGCTTCTGCATCTGACTGTAACAAAAGCACAGCTTTCATTTTTAGAATGATTTTTGCTTGTAAATAATGTCAAGATGAATGATTTTTATATTTCAAATGTGTGTACTTTTCATTTGCCTGTGTACTGTTTGCATGCAATGTTTTAAATAAATCTAAAGTGATATGTAAAAGATATTAGGGACTTTCACGCCAAAGATTGTGGCACATACAGTCCCCTGCGAAACTATTGGAACGGCAAGGCACTTTTTTTCTTTTTCTTTTTTTCTGTAGACTGAAGACATTTGGGTTTGAGATCAAAAGATGATCTTTTATTTTATTTTCTGGTATTTATATGTAGATGTGTTAAAAGACATAGAACATAGCACATTTTGTATCAGACCTCTCGTCTCATATGCATCTTTTGATCTTAAAACAACTGAATTCACCTTGCTGTTAGTTTTGGAGGGGACTGTATACTGCTTGTGAGTAGCCTTTTTTTTTTTTTTTTTTTTTTTTTTATTTTTTTTTTTTTTTTTTTTTTTTTTTTTTTTTTTTTTTTTTTTTTTTTTTTTTTTTTTTTTTTTTTTTTTTTTTTTTTAAATAACCTTGAATAAAATTAAAGTGCCTTCATAATTTTGCACTGATTGTCCCGTCATCCAACTTTTAATTTGTATATACCAAACTGTCCCAAACACCTCTACACAGACCTTGTTGTGTGGCAATAAAGTAATTAAAATATTGAATCAGTTAATTACTTGAATTAGTGTCTCTTTTATTCTTGCAAACAAAGGCAAATGGGGACATATTGTATCTATATCTCAGTTTCTACAATGTCATCTACGGAAGTACAGAGTTGTTGTGCAGCTTCAGCTTCTTCTCAGGTCATTGACAGGAAGTGTGGTGGAAGGATGCTAAAAGAGGCACATCACTGAGCTTGATTTTTTTTCTGCATGTCAGCAATGATCTAAACAAAATGTATTGTTCTCATTCTAATCCAATGTATGAAAGTATGAACAAATACATCCATGCTTGAATGGTTGTGTAATATTCAAGCATGATTGCATAATTGGAGATTTTTTTCCTTTTTTTTAGCAAGTTTTACTGACTAATGAAGAATGTCAGGAAATCTCTCATGCATGTGCCGAAAGCATTTATTACTAATATTACAGTTACTACCTCAATACACACAAACTCACACAATGTGTGAGTGAATATTATACTTAGTTCACACACAACATTATACATGACATAAAGTAGATGAGAATAATATGAAATACATGGTAGAAAATTGCACAGCTAGAAAATCTGGCAGTTCTGTGTGAGCAGATCAACTTAAAGGGTCACATGACTCCAGCTCCATAACTTCCTACATTATATTGTTATGGTCATTTGACCTTCTCCAAAGCACAGCTCTGTGCACTGTGTGCAATGGACCGAAGAACACTGTTTTATTGTTTTACTTTATTGTTCTCAAATTTACCTCTAAAAAGCACTTCTCTCACAGATCCAACCTTTTTCATCAACCTTCCTGTAGTTCTAACTCTTTAAAACCGTAATGAGTTGGTTCCTCATCAAACCAGTATCTGGAATCCATACACATACCTTTAACTCCATGCTCTTAGCTTGTGCTCGCTGAGATTAATAAAAACCAACACAATAGCACTGACTATGACAAAGAAAAATAAAACATAACACAATATGTTAGCATGAATTTATCCATCTGCTGCAACAAGGCAGTGAATTCTGACAGAGCGAATACTCTTACTATGTAAAACGTGACGTAGTACAGAGCCGAATTTACAGTGGTAAGAGTATTCAGCTGCCTTTACATATTTATTTCAGTAGGACTAAAAAGTAATCCTCAATAATAAAGCTACTACTATTTATACGTGCATTCAGATAAGTATTTATAAGTGACCATCGATTGCAGTTTTACAGTACACTTTGGACTGAAATTAAATATATACATAGATATAAATATACAACTGAGTCAATGAGATAAATTTGTATACATATACACTTAGGGCCACACTCAAAGCTGAGCTGCAAGGTGTAATGAGGATTTAATACAGGAGTTTTAATAAATAAAACTAATAAAACTGGTCTCTCTCTAAAGTCAGGGTGTTGTAACTGGTCTGTAACTGGTCTGTCTCTATAGTCAGGATGTTGTAACTGGTCTGTAACTGGTCTGTCTCTATAGTCAGGATGTTGTAACTGGTCTGTAACTGGTCTGTCTCTATAGTCAGGATGTTGTATCTCGGCTGTAGCTGGTTGTTTTCTGTAATCAGGTTGTTGTATTTGATCCACAGCACTGTGACGGCAGCCAGCAGGAGAACACACAGTAGCCGCACACACACTGCAGTCAGTCTGTAACATTTTCTTCCTGTATTGTTGATTCCTAGGGCTAAACATACACAGACAGTAAGTAGCTTTAGCTTATCTGCACTGCATTCATAAGTAATTATCACGACATTACACTACAAAAAACATCTTCATGAAAAAAGCAAACTTTTTTTTTTCATTCTCTACACAAAATAAACTGGTTCACCTAAATAGGCTCCTCATTCCAATTACTAATGGTTCCTTATGTCATGCCATGTCCAGCGTTTATGATTTATCAAGTCCTCCATATTGCAATGGCTGGCAACTTGTACACTTTTTTTTCCAAAATTTAAATCAGATGATGTTTTCACCAGGCATCACAAAAGATATTAGATATTCACAGTAACATATTTAAAAAGTAGACAATGTCAGTGAGGAGGCTTAGCAAATGTGGTAGGTGAGTTTAGGACAAATGCAAGGATCAAACACCAAAATAAGACTCAAAGCAACACAATGAGTCTTTATCCAAAATATGTTTTAGGAATGTTATTGACATCACTGCTTTTGTGGACTTTTCTTAGCAATGTGACTAGGTCTTAGAAATGATACTGTGTATTGATACAAATCTTTTGATGTTCATTTTATGTTAATTTTATATTTAGGGTATATTTTAAAATGCTTTTCCCTCATTTTTTGCTTTTATTTTATGCTCTTATTCTTCTTTTTTTAATACTTTGAGGACTTCTAACCCAGTCAAAATATCACATTCATTTCATTCAGTTTAATTAGGTTTAAGTCATAAACCAAATAAAATAAACCACTATATAATTATTTAGTTGTTCATTCTTTTTTTGTAAAAAAAAAAAAAAAAATGAGAGTGATATCACACATATGGTTAATGTAAAGCAAAGCAAACACAAACACACAGAATAATTATTCTTAACGTGTGTTGTTAAGAATAATGGTTATTCTTAATGTTCTTACCTGTGTGTTGAACTTGTCAGTTCCTCATTGCGTTGCCGTTCTCCCTTTCTGTGCTGGTATTGTGACCTCTATAGCTTCTGCATTCTGACAGACATTCAGGGCTCAGGGGTTAAATGAGCCAGAATGAGCCGGAAAAGTATTCTGGCACCCTCAGTAACTTGAAGAGTTTTTTTCTTCTACCTGCAGTGTGATGGACAGCCGGATCCAAACTCATGGTCACTGCATCACAGAAAAAATAAGGTCCAATCATGTTTCACAGGAAGAACATAAGACCCAGTCATGTTTCATGTTTCGTCTGACGCGAGATGCGTAGACGCTGGCTATGTTAACATAGAAAAATTTTCACCAATGGACAGACTATGCAAAAAAAAAAAAAGGCTATAATTCCTATAATTAATGCAATAGCTCCAGAAAGTCTACACTTCACATGCTGATTGCTTCATTTAAAATCCGTTGTGGTGTACAGAGGCAAAATTACGAAAATTGTGTCACTGTCCAAATTCTTATGGACCTGAATTTATACATTACATATACTGTATGTACATATGACTTGCTGTTACTGTGAATAAAAGGTATGCCACAATACACCTTAGGCTTCAATACACAAATTCGATTTTTACAATTCAAAAGTCAGCCGAATGTTGCACAATGTTTACGAAACGTTCCGTCATCATGGTTGGCAAGCAGCCTTCATATATATTAAACGGACACAAATCATACACTCAACGCTTAACTGCAGGAATTCTGTTCAGTTCTGTTTGTGTTTTTGACCTCCTTATTTATCAGCCTCACACAATACACACAATAGTGACTTCTGTATTTGAAAGCACAAAAACCACGACCATGAGTAACAGCATCCTAATTAGAAGCACAATAGTGACTTCCCTTTTTGATACATCACAACCTCAACAAGCAAAGTGTTTTGTAGGCAGACGCTGAGTAACAGAAACCCTGTGATTTGGTCAATTTGGTAGTCGTTTTAATCGAGTAGAAATGTCTCAGAATGTTTACATGAGTTGTGTTCAGAAGGTGAAACAAACAGAGCAGATGGAGATGGTGGAGGAGGTCTATGTGAACTCAGGCGTCGTTAAATGCCATGAACAGCCAAAAAACACGGAGGACGGCATCACAAAGACGAACGTAGAAACTCAAACAAAAGGTAAAATTTTCTTTTTTTTATACCTCTACGTTTAAAAAGTTCATGGACAACATATTAACTGATTAAACCACTATACAGCTGTGGGGTTTTGATTAACATGCAGCAACAATGCAACTGAACAGCTACAGTAGTTATAAGCTGCTGCTGCACTGTGGACCAGTTGATCGAGGTTTATTAAGGAGCTGGGGGTGTTTTATCATGTAACAACCTTAACAGGTTGATAGTTACAGTTGTTCCAGTACATAGTGCATTCAATCACAAACATTCAAATAAACCATTCTGAACAAACTCTTATAAAAACATAAATTGGTGTTGCATCTGGAATGAATCTTCAGCTTGGCTCAGGTGTGTGTGGTGGGTTTGTCAGCTCTCTTTAAACTTTTAAACCTTTCTGACACATTTTATCGTTATGATCGCTTTAATTCTAGTTCAACTGAATTCTCTTACTTTTATTGTCTCAAATACTTGCATTAGAAAACATCATTTAAAATCAGTTTAACTGTATAACTACAACTTAAGTGCCCATTTACCGACCACTTATGGATTTTGGCAGGGCTTCTACCTACTTTGACTCTTATTCTGATCTCGCATTTCAATGTTCAGCTGCCTATTTACATGGGGAATGACTGTAAGGCATGCAGCTGAGCGTGAAAGAGTTCACTTCTCTTTGGTTACAGCCTAGCCAAGTGACCTTCCCTTAATTCACCTTAACATCATCAATACCAGTCACATGAAATGTGGGTTATAAAAGTGTCTCGCATCTGGAAGCTGAGTGATTCTTCTGAGAAACAGGTTTGATGTTTGAAACGTTATAGTGTGCACCAGTTCATTACACAGCACACATGATCTAAAGTGAAACATATTAATATCATGTCCACAATATTTAAGAAAGAAAATTATTAATAAGTACTATCTGTAAGGCTGTCATTAAAGAGAAGACAAGGGGGGTAGAATGAAATGGTTTGGCATGGTTAATGAAAGTTTAGATAAAATGAGACCTGGTTTATAATAGTGTTCTCACGCTATTCCTCCACAAGCTAACTTGTGTTGTGAATGCAGGTGATGTGAACCGTAGTAACTCAATGAGCAAATCGAAAGCATCCGTTATTCTGTGATTGATACAACTGTGGGTTGAAATTCTGGCTAAAGTGAAGTGCTTTGATTGATACATGAGCTATTTGACACTGCTGAATACAGACAGGTGAAAACACTACAAAAATGATTTCAGGAAGGATTGACTTTATAATTGATCACACAACGTCTCTTTTTTCCCCCCAGCACTTTCCAAAATAAAGTTACACCTGTGCTGTCTTGTATTTATTATTCCTACAGTAAAGTGCAGGAATCCTCTTTGTTTTATTCACCGGTTGTATTCACTGTACACCTGCTCACCTGTTCACGTGCAAGTATGATGATGTCACCTAATGAGAGCATCCATCCTGACATGCTTGCACACACGTGCTCACACAATAAATAATCCATGAGACTTCAGCACATGTATCTCTGTGTAAATTCCCTCTAGGAGGAGGCAATGTGGGGGGCAGATGCTACAGACTTATAGGTGTGTGTGTGGTGCTGCTGTGTGTTCTCCTGCTGACTGCCATCACAGTGGTGTGGATCAAATTCAACAACCTGAATGCAGAAAACAACCAGCTACAGACCAGCTACAACACCCTGACTATAGAGAGAGACCAGTTAAAATTAGAGAGAGACCAGTTACAGACCAGGTACCATAACCTGACTATAGAAAGAGACGAGTTACAGACCAGTTACAACAACATGACTATAGAGAGAGACCAATTACAGACCAGTTACAACAACATGACTATAGAGAGAGACCAGTTACAGTTAGAGCTCAACCAGTTAGAGACTAGTTGTAATGACGTGACTATAGAGAGAGACCAGTTACAGTTAGAGCTCAACCAGTTAGAGACTAGTTGCAATAAGGTGACTATAGAGAGAGACCAGTTACAGTTAGAGCTCAACCAGTTAGAGACTAGTTGCAATAAGGTGACTATGGAGAGAGACCAGTTACAGTTAGAGCTCAACCAGTTAGAGACTTGTTGCAAGAACATGACTACAGAGAGAGACCAGTTACAGTTAGAGATCGACCAGTTAGAGACTTGTTGCAATAACATGACTATGGAGAGAGACCAGTTAGAGATTGACCAGTTTGAGACTTGTTGCTATGACGTGACTATTGAGAGAGACCAGTTACAGTTAGAGATCGACCATTTCGAGACTTGTTGCAATAACATGACTACAGAGAGAGACCAGTTAGAGAAGGAGAAAAAGGAACTTATGAAGGGGCTTTATCAACTAGGTAAGTGATACAGTGTCTCAATAAAGAGCATCATTTTTTGTTGTTGTTGTTGTTTTGTGGGTTTTTTTAATACTACTACATGAAATGTACATTTTGGTCTATAAATACAAAACAAAAAAGAAAACCTATGGAATGCCATTTGAAGCCAATATTACAAACATGCAGTAGGTTCGGAAAGTATCCAAACTCCTTCTGTTTTTGCACAATTGATTGTGTTATTGATTTAATTTAAAATGGATTTAATTCTACACCCAATTAATTAAAATGGATTAAAATGGATTTCATTCTAATGACCATTAATCTCCACACAATAACCCATAATGGCAACGTGAAAGCAAGTTTTTAGAAAGTTTTGCAAATTTATTAACAATCACCAGTTATAGCTTCGAGTCTTCTTGTGGAGTTTCTCCCATTCTTCCTGGCAGATCCACAGATTGAATGGGGAGCATCTGTCATCTTCAGGTCTCTCTACAGATTTTCCATGGGCTTCAAGTCTGGGCTTTGGCTAGGCCACTCGAAGACATTCAGGGACTTGTCCCAAAGCCTCTACAGCATTGTCCTGGCTGCTTCTGGTTGTTGTGATGCTGAAAGGTGAACCTTCACCCCAGTCTGAGGTCGTATGCACTATGGAGCAGGTTTTCAAGGACCAATCTGTATTTGGCTCCATCTACATCGTTCTCTCAGTTCTTACCAGTCTCTCCATCCCTGCCACTGAGCAGCACCTCATAGCATGATGCTGCCACCACCATGCATCACCATAGTGATAGTATTACTAGTTGATGAGCAGTTTCTGGTTTCGCTAGAGTTTTACTCTTTTAGTTCAGCATTCAAAGTGTTCAATTTTTTTTTTATCTCATCAGACCAGCAATTTTTTTCCCATATGCTATGATAGTCATTCAAGTGCCTGTCATATGCTTTTACTCAGGACTTGCTTCTATCTAGTGACTCTACATTGAAGGCCGGAATTGATGAAGGATTTCTGAGAAGAAGTAGTATTTCTTTCCAGCAGCTTCTCCCATCTTCTCTTCATCTTCTGAAGCTCTGTTAGAGCTGCCCTTCTAGCCTGGTTACTGAGTTTGGCCAGATGGCTAGCTCTAGGAAGAGTCATGGTGGTTTCTGACTTAACTTCTTTAATTTTGTAATAATTATGACAATAAAATGAGCTCAAACTGAAGGGGTCTGAATACTCTCTGAACCCACTGGTACTTTATATAACACTACTAATTTATTAATAGTATCATTGCTTTTTTCCACAAAAGTCCACAAAAGGATTTTTTTCACACAGAGCACATTGAAAAAAACAGCATCTTACATTGCTTATGTTGTAGAGTGATTTTTTTATGGATTAAATTTTGATTATTTCAATGCTTACCATCTTCTCATTTATATTCTATTCAAGAAAAATCTGGTAACCTCACAGGCAGGAGATTAAAGTAGCCCTAAATGGTCATGAAATACTCAATAAATATTCAAAATTCCTCATCACCCTGTGTTCAGCATTTACCTAATTGTGAGTGTATCTATCAAGGATGGAGCTTCTTCAACTCCAGTCTTTACTACATCTCTAATGAAAGCAAGAATTGGACTGAGAGCAGAGTGGACTGCAGAGAGAGAGGATCACAACTGGTGATCATAAACACCATGGAGGAACAGGTGAGAGAGACAAAGGGATAAATAGAAAGAGAGAGGGATAGTGTTAATCTTTATTCATACTGTGCTGTCACACCTACAGGAGTTCATCAGCACAAATTTCAATAGTACTGAAGCTTGGATTGGGCTCAGTTACAGTGACGCAGAGAGCATGTGGAAATGGGTGGACAATACAATACTGACCACTGCGTAAGAAATCATTGAACTGAAATTTGCACATGATGCAGTTTGGGGGTTTTTTCCCTCTCTGTCTGAAATAAAGAGCAAATTCTGATTCTTTCTGTGGTTTCAGGTACTGGCTTGAAGAGTCACCCACTCATTATGAAGGTTATGAAGATTGTGCAATAACTACTATTGGATCTGGCGTGTTTACATGGAACGTGTATCCCTGTAATTACACTGCATTTAGCATTTGTGAGAAAATGATTAATTAAGTCAAAGTAAATGACAGAAACTGGAGTTGTTCACAGTTGAAAAGATGGCAGGAATGGGAACTAGGTAGCCACAACTATTACAGTTTTTTTAATATTGCATTTTTTGCTGAGTGAAAAAAGTTTCACAGCACATGCACTGTCACACTGAAACAATACAGAAAATATTATTAATTTAAATTCAAATAGTCAATATTCGATCTAAATATGAGTGCATATTTGAACTAGAGGTAAATTTTATCTTATACCACAGTGCTCTTGAATTCTTGACTCTGACTGGTCTGAAGATGTTGATTAATTTTATATAACCATATGGCTCCAACAATAGCTCCAGATGTAACGTAAATGATAGGTTTATATTAATGCGCTAGTTCTAATATGTTGTCATTCTTACGGTAAAAGCTCATACACAGGGACTTGTATGACAGATGCTCCACTAAATGTAAGGTTAGTAATTACTTGATTGTTTAACAAAGAAAAGTATATATCACTAATAACATGAAGTTTTTTGTTAGGAGACATTTATTTAACATTTATGGAAGGAGTCTCGACTTCTCGAGTGTCAGCACTTTGTAACACTCAGTAACTTTTCCACCACAGGAGTCTTCAGGCCAGAGGAGTTTGTGCATTGTGGGTTCTAAGTCACATGACAAGCAGTGTTTTTTCTGTCTTATTAACTTCAGGAAAGAGAATACAGCAAAGACTGGTGAGGGAAGGACTGTTTATAGCTGCTCTAATGTAAGTGATAACAGAAAATCATTTGTCTCATGGACCTTCCATAACATTAAATGTAACTATAAACGGTTAAAAAAGTGCAATGTGTTGTTCATTAATAAAGTTAAAAGTTGTAATCAATGGCAAACCGCTGTGGTATGAGCGTAATAATAAACTTCGGGTCCTGAACTTATAGGAAAATAATCCACTTTGCTTCACCCTGATCTGGATTATTTTCATATAAACAGCATGGCCCATCGTGTTACTCTTTACATAACACAAGCTCTGACGGTACTTCCAGCCACAAGACAAAAAGTTTTTTTTATTAATGATTTTCTTCATTATTGTTTCTATAGTAACTGTAATCTGTAATTCTATAGTTCTCTGAGTATAGAAAAAAATAAAGTAAAACAAACCTGTTTATATTCATGTTTATATTTGTATGATTATTAAAAAAACTAAATTAATAAATAAAATTAAATTGCCTTTGTCATGGTTATTGTTGTTTAGCATTGTTTCATAAAGTAATAATCTGGGAGGTACAAACACACACACACACACACACACACACAAATACACACACACATATTCAGTATAACGAAAAAAAATTAAATGTAGAGCAAAACCTTATATCTGACAAATTGTTTTTTTTTTATCATTAGTCATTTAAAATAGGTCGTTATTATTTCAGCAGAATTTTTAAATGTATGGAGTTAAAATGTATCAGCATTGAAACCGCTATAGTTCTATCAGCACTGACACCACTTCACCTATATCAGCACTGACACCGCTTCAGCTCTATCATCACTGACACCGCTTCACCTCTATCAGCACTAACACCACTTCACCACTATCAGCATTGACACCGCTTCACCTCTATCAGCACTGACACCACTTCACCTCCATCAGCACTGACACTTCTTCACCTCCATCAGCACTAACACCTATTCACTTCCATGAGCACAAACGCTGCTTCACTTCTATCAGCATTAATGCCACTTCAACTCCATCAGCACTAACACCGCTTCACCTCTATCAGCACTAAC
>CM040481.1:12870165-12894341 GCA_022758105.1 Pangasianodon gigas
ACACCGCTTCACCTCTATCAGCACTGACACCGCTTCACCTCTATCAGCACTAACACCGCTTCGCCTCCATCATCACTGACACCGCTCCGCCTCCATCAGCACTTACACTTATTCACCTCTATCAGCACTAACACCGCTTTACCTCTATCCGCACTAACACCTATTCATCTCCATCAGCACTAACACTTTTTCACCTCTATCAGCAGTAACACCGCTTCACCTCTATCACTAACACCGCTTCACCTCTATCAGCACTCACACCGCTTCACCTCTATCAGCACTGACACTGCTTCACCTCTATCAGCAGTAAGACCGCTTCACCTCTATCATCACTAACACCGCATCACCTCTATCATCACTAACCCCACCTCATCTCTATCACCACTAACACTGCTTCACCTCTATCAGCAATAACACCGCTTCACCTCTATCAGCACTAACACCACTTTATCTCCATCAGCACTAACACTGCTTCACCTCTATCAGCACTAGCCTTGAGGCAATAATTAATTTTAATTAACTGCATTAATTATTATGTTAATGGAAATTCCGCACAATGATAGTAAGACAAATTGTGTGTCTGTGTGTGTGTGTGTGTGTGAAAGAGAGAGAGAGAGAGAGAGAGAAAGAGGGCCAACATGTCTAACTAATAACTCTTTAAAGTTACATAAATGTTTTAAGTGGTTATCAAGACCATGTCATGAGATCAATATCAGCATGAGAACTGCACTTCTGTTATCTTCACATTTCATCACATGAAGCCACAGCTCTTCACTTCCTTTACTGCCAGCAACACATTCATTTAAGCTCATATAGCATACGACACACTCGAGTAAAGAGGTGCAGCTGTACAGTCACGTTCTCAGTGTTTTACTGAATAGTTTATATTTTAGAAATGTTTCATTTATTCAGGAAGAAGCTGAAGAGAGACGTGACAGAGACGTGACCTCTATCAGCACTAACACTGCTTCACCTCTGTCAGCACTCTATCAGTTATCACTGCTTCATTTGCACTTCACTTACAGGACCCTACCAAATATAAATAAATAATTAAATAAAAGATAATAAAAGGTAAAAGATAAATAAAAGATAATCATTGCTCATTATTATTAGACAGTGAATTATGTGATGCAGTATATAGTAAATTTCATACCCCACTACTGTGTGTATGTGTGTGTGTGTGTGTGTGTGTCTGTGTGTGTGAAATTATATTAGGATAGGATTGGCATATCTGACAGCTTTGACCTTGTGGGGACATCTGGCTAGTATCCACAAGGAATACTGCATTTTTACAAGGTTAATATTAGAATTAGGTGTCACATATCATTAATTAGCTGATTTAATAATTATGTCAATAAAATGTCCTCATACAAATCTGTGTGTGTGTGTGTGTGTCTGTGTGAAAGAGAGAGAGAGAGAGAGAGAGAGAGGGCCAACATGTTACTCTGTGATTGGTGGAGGTTAGAGTGTTAGATGTACTGGTATGACAAACAGGAAAACGAGTATCTGCAACAGATCTTGATATAAATCTATCTGTTCCACAGATCTGAGATCAGTTTTATACATTTTTATTTTATTTTCACCGAAACAAAGTAAGTTTTTTTAACTAAATACATTCTAGATAAGTACCAACGTTTCTTATCTGTATTTAAGTAATTTTTCATTTCGATATTTATTTTGGTATGATCTTATGAGATCTGATCTTAGTATTACATAAGAAGGCTGTTTTCTACTTTAAAAGTAAATCTATACAAATAATTTAAGATTTACTGCAGGAACACGTCAACTGATTCATATGAATAATTGAAAGTGTTATAAATGAATCTTAAAATCATGTAAAAACAAAAAACTTAAGGAGCTAATAATTCTGTATAAGGACATGATGGGGACTAGAGCATGGTACATAGTGTTAGATGTACTGTATAAATCTATCTGTTCCACAGATCTGAGATCAGTTTTATACATTTTCTGATGCTTAAAGTCATGATTATGGCTGCAGGGAAATTGTTTATATAAGTGGAAAACATTACTATTCAGGTACACAGACATACTGAAGTGTAACCCCGGAAGAAGGTCATTGTAAAAATAAAATAAGAAACAAACAAACAAACTAACTAACTAACTAACTAACTAACTAACTACAGTCCGGATAAGTACCAATGCCTCTCATCTGTATTTATATAATTTTGTATTTATGATGGTATGACTAAGATCTGATCTTAGTCTTGCATAAGAAGGCTTTGTCCTCTTTATGAGTAAATCTATACAAATAATTTAAGATTTACTGCAGGAACACATCAACTGATCCATATGGAAAAATTTACTGATCTAAATGAATCTTAAAAGCAGGTAAAAACAAAATGAAGCAAAAAAAAAAAAAACAACTAATAACTCTGTGTAAGAATTTGCCAGGACCAGATGCATGGTACTGTGTGTATATATATATATACATTTTACATAAATGTTTTAAGTGGTTATCAAGACCATGTCATGAGATCAATATCAGCATGAGAACTGCACTTCTGTTATCTTCACATTTCATCACATGAAGCCACAGCTCTTCACTTCCTTTACTGCCAGCAACACATTCATTTAAGCTCATACAGCATACGACACACTCGAGTAAAGAGGTGCAGCTGTACAGTCGCGTTCTCAGTGTTTTACTGAATAGTTTATATTTTAGAAACATTTCATTTATTCAGGAAGAAGCTGAAGAGAGACCATCACGAGGACATGATGATGGTCACCCATACAATCACAGATGATTTTGAAGGCTACGACACAGACACAGAGGACGCCAATTACAAAGAGTAACCAACATATTCAATGCACAGGTACACAAGATTTAAAATTGTAATGAGATTTACATTTCTGTACTTTATTTTAGCATACACTGCTTTGTTTTTATTGCATAGATCCAGTCCTAGATTTTATTGTATTATTGTATCTTAATTTTGTTACAGTGATGCAGTTATTGCAAGCAAGGGATATGCAACCAAATATTAAGTGTTATTTACTTTAAGACGATCTGTTCCAATACTTTTGCTCGCCTAAGGTTGGGTATGCAGAGTATCATTTTCAGATTATTGATCCACACTGGTGTGCTAATGTCTGTCATATGCATTTAGGCTTTTTTAAAAGCTTCTTTGCTGCTTTCATCCTGACTTGGCTGTTATACGTCAAGACAGAAAAGTTTTGAAAAATATTACTCAATTCTGACCTGGGAATCTCTCAGATTGGCCTGAAGTTTAGAGAGTGTTTAAAAGTGATTATTCTGAAAGAGAACAAAGCAGAAAATGGAATGAGGATATTAGACTGAATAGCTATAAAGCAAACATTTCTGTGAAAGTTGTCTGTGATTTCATATAGTCATTTTATAGTCTTGTTGTAGTTATTATGCTGCTCATTTCAACAAAGTCACTAAACTGTGTGAGTACAGAGGTGCAGCTGAACAGTAGTGTATGTACACAGAGTCGATTCTAGGGACTGTGGAGTCCCCAGGCAGGAAAATGCAAGGGGTCCTGGTATTTCTTTCCCTCTTTATTGCCATTATGTCACCCAGATACCGTTATAAAGAATCAGAGATCCACAAAAAATTTTTGAATGTGAACTTTATTTCCATAGCTTTATGGTAATAGAAAAATACAATGCATTAGACAACCCTATAGTTATATCCTGTCTGGCAGATATAATTGTCATAAAGTGTTAGCGTTATATCCTGCATGCTTGCTGTAGTGCTAGCTCAAGCTGTCCAATGAGATAAACCATCGTGACAGCACTTAGGCTACAACAGAACACCACTGGTAAAATGCTGGCTTTTATACTCTGTATATACTTTAAAAGACCAAGCTATTAAGACAATTTGAGCAAAAAGACTAAGAAAGCTAGCTAAATAATTAAATGATATGGTCCAAAGCGAGAGCTAGAATTATTAGATTATCTCCACCACCTACCACAGTTCTGCTTCATCTTTTCCTCTTCTTTTTTCTGTTTCTTTTCTGGATTCCAGACAGGTAAGGTGTCTGTACTTTGAAAAGCATGGAAATTCAAAATAAACTTGTGCATGTCCCGCACACTAGTGAGATCAGGCCCGCTTTAGGAGATTACTTGTATAGATTTGTAGAGTACCCATCTGAGGTTTCGGGTAGTTTGAGATTTGAACATTTTTATTGCACTTAGCGTCAACCATCAGGGGTATATAACTAAGGAATTACCTGCCTTGACAAACTCAACACACACAACACTTTCATACACATTAGCCTAAGAAACTCTGTGTTTTCGTGATTGCTTTATGAGGTTTTCTAGGTATTAAATGACTATTGGTTATGAATGTACAAATAAAATGAACACACATGTTCGTATCTGTTCTCCCATATGAGCTAACATTGCAGGGAGCAGATGTTACAGACTGACTGCAGTGTGTGTGGTGCTGCTGTGAGCAGATCTACAGACTAGATACAACACCCTGACTAAGGAGAGAGACCAGCTACAGACTAGATACAACACCCTGACTAAGGAGAGAGACCAGCTACAGACTAGATACAACAATATTCAGAACAAGTTGGCTACTTCAGGTGAGCAAATATTTTATCGCCTCAGTTAGTAACTTAAAATTATCACCAAGGCAATTATTGAATAGTAAACATATATTTGGTACATTTCAGGGTTTACAGCCTGGTACTGTTTCTGACTTTTCTCTCAAGAGAAAAACATTTAACTCAAAATACCAAATAATTACCTAAATCAATTAATAGTTTATCAAACTCCATTAATCCAGTGCTATGCATTTACAAAAGTCTATTAAAGAATTGCTTTTTATGGAACTACTCATTATGTTTCCTATTATGTGATCAGAGTCATTTGTTAAACAAGGATGGAGATACTTCAGGTCCAGTCTTTACTACATCTCTACTGAGGAGAAGAACTGGACTGACAGCAGACAGGACTGCAGAAAGAGAGGAGCAGACCTGGTGATCATAAACAGCAGAGAGGAATGGGTGTGTGTGTGTGTGTGTGTGTGTAAGCTGGAGAAAGTCTAAACCTGTGTAATCTTTTCATATTGTTCTCTCAATTGCAGGAGTACATCATTAAACAGATGGGCAGCTATAATCAGGCTTGGATTGGTCTGAGTGACAGAGACACGGAGGGAGAGTGGAAATGGGTGGACGGTACAGAACTGACCGACGGCTCTGGGTAAGAGACGGAAATGAATTCTGTATTTATACCCATTTTATTCTCATATTGTGTGAATCAAATAGTAACATTTCTTGTGCATTTGACACTGCAGAACATGGATGAAACCATGCTACCATTATCTCCTGTTATATTTATATTGGTCAAAAAATATTACAGAGTCGGAGTTGCGATTGTTATGATAAATCTCAGTGAACACAGGACGGTTGAGGTAAATGTGTGGAAATGAAGATAGCTGAACACAGATTCTGATTCTCTGGCTTTCAGGTACTGGTATAGCGGGGAACCAAATGATCACGATGATAATGAAGACTGTGCTGAGATCTGGACCTTTCCGGACAAGAAGGCCTTGAATGACAGGTTATGCTCTCATAAAAAATGGTGGATCTGTGAGATGAGACTTTAGTTGCAAGTTTAGAACCGACAGCAAAATTATAAAATTCTTGCAAACATATCAAATGAATTTACTAAGCAGTTAGACTAGCTGTAACTATCATTTTTGGAAAGCTATTTGTGGGTTAACCTGCTCTCAGTTAACCTGCTCACACAGAACGTCCATATGCTGAAATTTATGCAGTTCATACAGAATGTCTTTCATATAAATCATATCACTTTCATGTAAACTGTAATGCACAGATTAACAAGGCCATAGTTTTTTAGATACTCAAGATATGATCAGTTGTGTTGTAGAAACAATTTACCTGTAGAAGAAAAACTGCTAGAAAGATGTTTTTGTGTGTTTGGGGTTTTTTTCCATGCTATGTGTTAGCGATGATGCTTATTGGATTTCAGGTGTTTATTGTATGCTCACTCCATGCTTGTAATTCTAAACTAAACTAATACTTATTCATTTATTGTATCTCATAGATTGTCTGCTTGAGACATATGAATTTAAAAACCTGTCTTTGTTCAGTAAGTTTAAGCCTCAGATCAGGCTGTGTCATGCTCATGCCACTTCAGATGGCCATATAGGGTCAGAGCATAATGTCTAATTACCATAAAGTGGTTCATTTTTTTAGATTAAATAGGTCAGAAATTGTAAAATCTATAATGTACTCAATTATAATGTAATGTTTATGAATAAATTTGCATCTGCTTCTTTGTATATATATATATATATATATATATATATATATATATATATATATATATATATATATGTGTGTGTGTGTGTGTGTGTGTGTGTGTGTGTGTAGTGAAATCAGCTAAGAGTTACATGAAACATACATACAAGCATCTTGGACATCACTGCTTTACTAAAAATTTAGCTGATTGATGTTTTTTTATTTTTACACACATAATAGAAATAAAAAAAAACTTGGGCCTGTGGAGTTATAGGAAAAAAAAAATCAACAATGGGTGATTATTTTCCAATAATAGCATGGCCCGAGGTATTTTATTCCTCTTATACCACAATAACAAATTTAGCAACAATAACCATTTTTTATGAATTAAAACATGACATGCCATATTTTTTTCCATTTATAGTCACGTTTAATATTGTGGAATGTCCATGAAACAAGTTCGCTTCTGTTATCACTTATGCTATAGCAGCTATAAACTATAAGCTATAATCATTCCCTCACCAGATTGTTTTTTTTTCCCTTTATTTTGAGGTTAATAAGATAAAAAAATATGCAGCTTGCCATGTCTCCAAGGACCTGCAAGGTGCAAACTCATCTGTCCCGAACTTAAAGTTTTACATCAGCTTTACATCTGACCATCTGACCATCTGATACTGGAGACTCCTTCCATAACTGCGAACTAAACATCTCTTTACAGAAAACCACCCCATATCAAAGACTATACACTTTTTTAAAACTCATTTATGTAGAGTGTCTGCTATACAAGCCTCTGAGTTGTTAGTATAGCAATGATAACATATTAGAGCAGGTGCATTAAAATAATCCTGTGCTTTCCGTTACAGCTGGAACTACGGTTATAGAAAAGTAATCAACACTTCCTGATCAATCTGAAGCCAGAATACAGCACAATCAGCACAATCTGACGTGTCAGTGGCATATATAATATATAGAAGGCACCTATTAGAGAAAAAAATACCATAGTGTTCTGCTGATTTTCATGTACACAAGATAAACATCCATCAAGTATATGCTGTAGCGCTTTTAGAAACTCTTGTGTAACTATGTACGGAAAAAGTGTGACGTAGAGTGACGTAGTATGAAATGTTCCACAATTTGTATGTGTGTGTATGTGTGTGTGTGTGTGTGTGTGTGTGTTGCACCTGATTTTGCAGGTTCCTGGTTGTTTCTGTTCCAGGAAGTCTCCACTTTGTCCTCATTTTTGTCCTCATTTGTCCCTAAACGGCTTCATCTGTGTCAGAAGTGTTAATCCTGAAACTAATCCTGATCTTGTACTGAACAGCTTTTACAAATCAGCTTTAATTTAAACTGTATCAGTCCCGACTGCTGTCTAAGTCTATATTTCACTCTGAAGCAAGAAGTGACTCTGTGTGTGTGTAGTAACGCCACTTAAAGAGGAAGTGACAGGGAAAGTGTTTTTCCCGCTACGTCATTCTGTCTCTTGAAGTTAATAGTAAGTCAGAAATGCCGCATACACAAACAAACAAGCAAGCAGGGTACTGTACTATGTAATATCTTAGCATTCAGTGACTCATTATACAGTAAACCCAGCTTTATAACGCAAAGGGTTTGACTAGCAAATCTCTCCTTCAACATACTATTCCCTGAGTATTTAAAAAAGAGAGATCAGTTAAACAATTTTATTATATACAAGATATAAAGAAACATGCAATGAGCTTAATGTAAAAAAAAAAAACTTACACATTCAGTGGAATGGAATAGACAGACCCATAGCATAAGATGCAGGTTTAACTGTAGTGTACATTCTGGATAAGTACTCATGTTTCATATCTGTATTTATATAACATTGCATTTCTTACTATTATTACTATTATTTCTATATTTACTTCTATGTTTATGTGACATACAGTACATGTGATCTTAGCATAAGAACTTAGATCTGTACAGATAATTTGAGATTTACTCCAGGAACACATCAACTGATCTATACAAAATCATTCAAACTCTTGAATTAGGGACTAGATCATGACGCACTAGTTACAATTTTGCTCTTGTCAGAGTTAAACAACTAGATTATGTCCTAACAACGTTATTTTATTCAAGTTTCAAAAGGTAAATTGAGTTGAAGCAATTAAATATTCAGGGTTAAAGGTATCATCAGAATTTGAACCCTGATCTCTTCATTATAAGGCAAATATTTTGGCACTTTCTTTAGCTTCACACAAAAAGAACCAATAAATGTGCTGTCTATTCTTTTCAAATGAATGCAATTTCATTTGTTTTAATAATTAAATAATTTATTAGCAGCTGGCACTGTTTCCTACTTAAGCATTCTGTGAGATTAGAGATGATTGGCTCAGGAGAATAAACAGTCCATTCACTGTAAGTCGAGTCAAAAGAGATGGAACAATGAACGAACGTTTTTTTTATTATTATTTTAAATTGACTCCTGTTTTTAATGTCATTTTTTTTTCATTTAAAATGGACTCTTTTTCCTGTCTTTTTAAATTATTTAATTTATTTGCCCTTCAGGGCCTGTTGTAATCACAGCTTGACTAAGGAACAAATCTTTCAAGGTAGATCAGCTTGTGTGTGGCAACTTCCTTAACTGACAAACGGCACTGTAATGAGGAAACTGATTTCACTCTCATACGCACACACACACACACACACACACACACACACAGTTTCGCAACTGTACAGACATTTCCTCACAGACAGAGAGACAGTACATCAGTGTTTTATTGAGTCTTTTATAGATTAGAGATGTCTGAGTGTGTGTATGATAATGTGATCTGCATTGAGGAGCTGAAGAGAGGAGAGCGAATGGAGATGGTGGTGGATATCTACGAGAGTGCAGATGCTGTTAGAGGTCACGACCCTGACGCACGAACAGAGGATACTGATACAGAGAGGAACCACCACATTCATCACACAGGTCTCATTAAAATGATTTCTGATCTGAGTTCGTTTATATCTGCAGTGTTAATAGCAGGATATCAGCAGTAGGAACACATCTTTTGCTTTGGAGCACCTAGACTTGGTGTAGACAGTGCTATATTTATGCAAGTCAGCTTTTTTTATGTTTATATAAATACAGATAAAGAGTTGTGCTTTTTCTTACACTTGATATTAAACACATTTTTTGAGAAAATATTGACATGATCCAGTGATCCAGTGAGCCTACTAGTGAACCATAAAGATTTCTAAGTAACATCACAGAGCCATGTAACTACAGGCCACACAAGCTGAGAGGTCCTTTGTACACTTATAAAATATTGCAGTTTTTAAGACTACATGAGTCTCTGTCTTCATTCCCTCTCCTTCCCCAGAAGGAGACCCTAGACGGAGCAGATGTTACAGAGTGACTGCAGTGTGTCTGCTCCTGCTGTGTGTTCTCCTGCTGACTGCCATCACAGTGCTGTGGATCAAATTCATCAACCTGACTACTGAAAAACACCAGCTACAGACCAGTTACAACAACCTGACTATAGAGAGAGACCAGTTACAGAGGGATAGAGAGGAAATCCAGAGGCTTTCCAAATTGGGTGAGTGATAGCATACTTCAAAACTGTCACGTACGTGAATTAAGATAATGATTATAAGTTATTCAGATTCGCTGCAAAGATGTCGGAAAGGGAAAAGCACATTTCATGAACTATTAGTATTCTCTTCTTGGGAAACTGTGAAGTTTCTCATTAATAATCCTACTGCTGGTCTGTACTGTATGTTTCGAACTGATTTACATTCACTTTGTTTTAATGCATCATTATGCTATTATTAAGTTATAGTCAATGCAGGCTACAAAAGGAGAAAAAAAATCCTAACTGTTTGGCCCCCTAATAATAATAAATGTAATAGTGTTATTCGATCTATGCCTTTATTTCACAAGGATGGATATTCTTCAACACTAGTCTTTACTACATCTCTACTGAGAAGAAGGACTGGGATAAGAGCAGACAGGACTGCAAAGAGAAAGGAGCAGACCTGGTGATCATAAACAGCAAAGAGGAACAGGTGAGAGAGAGAGATGTTGATGATGATGATGATGATGATCATAATGATGATTTCATATTGGGCTCTCAAACACAGGAGTTCATTAAACAGATGCATGGCAGGGAGGCTTGGATTGGTCTGAGTGACAGAGACGAAGAGGACGTGTGGAAATGGGTGGACGGTACACCACTGACCATTGGGTAAGAAATCACTGAAGTGAAAACTGTTCATCATGCATTTACTGCCTCTTCATTGCTCTGAGAAACACAGCTGATCCTCTGACTCTGTGCTTCAGGTACTGGGGACGTGGAGAACCCAACAATTATAGAGATGAGGACTGTGTAATTACTGGCTATCTGTATGTTCCTGTACAAAACTGGGCTGACTTTTCCTGTAATAGTATGTTCACTTGGATTTGTGAGAAGATCATTTTTAACTAAATTAGAACATGTGAATGAAAACATGAAATTGAATGTACTCTACATTTGTCACTGTGTTTTTTTGGCTGCTCATTCTCTCATGGTAAGATGTAGTGTTACAGCAGGGATCTTTGTGACCGTGAATGTAAATGTTTCTCCTTGAAGGTGAAGCTTCTCAGACACCAAAACCTGTAATATTTTAACCTGCTACTTATATTCTGCTTTTCTCTTTCATATAACCCACTTGTTGGATCCTTCTGGGTTAGCGGATACTGTGATATCATGACTTGCGTGAGGGGAATAAAAGCTGTACATAAAATTCTTGCTCTGCGATGTTCGTAGCTATGCGTTTGCACCTTTCATTTTTTTTACACTACTTTGAACGTTCAAGAACTGCTTACCTGTGTGCTTTAACATTGTGTAGTAGGGTTAAGCATACAGTACAGATTAATCTCAAATCAATAGATTTCCATTTTTGAGAGAATGTAAAACAGCTATCACCTATGAAATCTTTGTGTTATCATATAAACTATATAAATATTGATACTTTCTACATAACTATATACTTAACTATATATATAACTTAACTATATAAGTGTTGATAAAGGTATGTTGTGTAGTGTTTTATTCCTCTTATACCTCTTGTGCCAAGGATAATTCTTTTTTATTAATTTAAAAACAACATGCTGTACTTTTTTTCCATTTATAGTTACATTTATATGTTGTGGATCATCCTCAACATATGAAACAAGTTACTTCCTGTTATCACTTATATTATAATTATATAGTTATAAATAGTTATTCCCTCACCAGGCTATTCTCCTGATAACAGGATGTACGTTTCTCTGTCGCACCGCTCAGAAGTTATGTAAGAATTGTGACACATGGGCACTAACACTAATGCTGAGTAGAGCATGAGTCACTGTCCAGCTACACCAGGCACATGCTGTGTGCTTTGATACACTTACAAGAAATCCAGTTTGTTAAAGCACAGTGAGGGTCTATAAACAGGATCACAGTCCAGACTCAGCTAAATACTCATACATGCACCTCATTGCTTGCACAAGCTTGTCTTTGAGCCCTGAAAACTTGTATGTCTGCAGAATGCTTAGTTAATCACAGTCCTAATGAATCCATAAATCATTCAGTATATTGTGCTAGTATAATGCTTTACAATACTGTTTCATAGTTAAAAGGTAGCTAGAGGAACCAAGCAGAGACGAATGAATAGTGTTACATTGACACTTTATTCTTTTTCTGTTCAGGTGTTTCTTTATGTGTCATCTTGTAGCACCGTGATTTCACACCCTGTATCATGATTTATAAAAAGAAAGGACAGAGAGGAAGCCAAAAGGAGAACGGATGCAACATTGAGCAATGTGAGAAATTTGAATCGTAACTGTCACAGTCACAGTACTAAGTGACTGAATGAAATTTTACAGCACATTGAAGAGCTTAAACCACATTTACACTCACGCTTACATATCACTGCTGTAGAATCTGTACCATTTCCTAAACAGACTGGAAAATTAGGCTCTGAAAGAAAAACAGGTGACTTATGATTGTGATTATTATTAGAAGATTACAAGCACAACACACAGATAAAATGTTAGAACAGTCACATTTATGGAAAATCAATTTACTGCTTTTCATTCATATTCAGCAATTTAGTTAAAGATTGTCTTCTCACAGATCCAGATAAACTCATAATTACAGGGATAATCAGCCCAGGTCCAGACAGGATCAGACATTTCACCTGTTATAACACAGTCCTCATCTCCTTTACTGTTGGGTTCTCCATGTCCCCAGTACCTGAAGGAGAGAATCAGAGGATCTGCTGTGTTTCTCAGGGCCATGAAGAGTCAGTAACTCATCATCATCATGAGAAAATGTCAGTTCAGTGATTTCTTACCCAGTGGTCAGTGTTGTATCATCCACCCACTTCCACACGGCCTCTCTGTCTCTGTCATTCAGACCAATCCAAGCTTTTCTGCTGCCCAGGGTTTTATAGATGAACTCCTGTCATGGTTGTAGTAAAATACAAGAATAAATAAGAGTCTCTCTCTCTCTCTCTCTCTCTCTCTCTCTCTCACCTGTTCCTCTCTGCTCTTTATGATCACCAGGTCTGCTCCTCTCTCCTTGCAGTCCTGTCTGCTCACAGTCCAGCTCTTCGCCACAGTAGAGATGTAATAAACACTGGAGCTGAAATAAATCCATCCTGGATCCAGACCATTTCAATAAAAAATGGTGAAGAATTATTTTTAAAAAATATAAGCCCCAACATTAAAAAAAAGTACAGTCAGCCTGGTTAGAAAACACAACTCTGCCTCATCAGTTTGATTATTTTTCCATAACAGCATGCCTCCACATGTTTAAGTCCTTGCTTATTAAAATCTGTTGTCTTGTTTTTATTTTTATTTTTTACATCAAATGTGGCTGTCACACAGGTTCCCTCCAACCATGTTTCCGCACCTACTTGCTCCATATTAACATATACAATCACTGGCCACTTTATTAGGAACACCTGTACACCTGCACATTCATGCCATTATCCAAAAAAAAATCTCAGAATCCTTCAGTGTTTGAAATAACAGGAATTGTATAAAAGTTACATGGCTCAGCTTTTAGACATGTTTGGAAGGAAGGAAACTATTAAGTAACTGAATTATTAAGGAACTTGACAATGATTCTTCAGAGAATATGTGGAAGTTTTGCTCACCCAGTTTAGAAAGTCTCTGGAGTTCATCTCTATCCTTCTGTAACTGGTCTTTCTCTCTAGTCAGGGTGTTGTATCTGGTCTGTAACTGGTCTTTCTCTCTAGTCAGGGTGTTGTATCTGGTCTGTAACTGGTCTTTCTCTCTAGTCAGGGTGTTGTATCTGGTCTGTAACTGGTCTCTCTCTCTAGTCATGGTGTTGTAACTGGTCTGTAACTGGTAGTTCCATAAAAAGCAATTCTTTAATAGACTTTTGTAAATGCATAGCACTGGATTAATGGAGTTTGATAAACTATTAATTGATTTAGGTAATTATTTGGTATTTTGAGTTAAATGTTTTTCTCTTGAGAGAAAAGTCAGAAACAGTACCAGGCTGTAAACCCTGAAATGTACCAAATATATGTTTACTATTCAATAATTGCCTTGGTGATAATTTTAAGTTACTAACTGAGGCGATAAAATATTTGCTCACCTGAAGCCAACTTGTTCTGAATATTGTTGTATCTAGTCTGTAACTGGTCTCTCTCTATAGTCAGGTTATTGTAACTGGTCTGTAACTGGTCTCTCTCTATAGTCGGGTTGTTGTAACTGGTCTGTAGCTGGTTGTTTTCTGTAGTCAGGTTGTTGAATTTGATCCACAGCACTGTGACGGCAGTCAGCAGGAGAACACACAGCAGCACCACACACACTGTAGTCACTCTGTAACATCTGCTCCTTGTAGTCTCTCCTCCTAATGGGGAATGGCCACAGAGACATGTGTGTTTTCATATCATTTACACATTCACAACAATGTAGTTACTACAAAAAAAAAAGAAAAGAACAGAACTAAAATGTGTATTAAAAAAAAGATGATAATGATTGTGCTGCTGTCATTAGAAAATTTCTAAATATCCAGCAGCTTTGATGTCTTGAAATGTGTGGTTTGGAAACTGTAAGTATGTGTGTATAAGCCACTTTATTAGGAACACCTGTTCATTCATGCAGTCAATCATGTGGCAACAAAAAAAGAAAAAAATGTACAGATACCGGGCAAGAGCATTGGTTAACTTGTTAATGAATGTGATGGTGGGGGTGTGGTCAAGCACTGCTTGTGAATGGAGGGTGGAGTCTGGGAGAAGGATGGGTAATTTCATGAACGAATTTCATGCACATCTGTGTGTGATTAACGTTGTCCTATTAATACAATGTGTGTCTTGCAGCGAAGAGAGCTGAGCCAAAGGCAAAAAGTGTGTTTGTTGCTTGTGGTACTTTTGAGTTGATGAGTTCCGTTACTAATGAAGGCCTTGATCTGTTTCCCAGAAAACCAAGTTTGAAGTTTAAAAGAACAGCCCAAAATAAGAAAGGGGAAGCGAAAGTCACATGTTGATTAGTTCCTAAAATTCTGCTGTGCTCATCTCTCAAGTCATACGGCCATGTCCATTTTGTTGTTTCAATCTTGCAGGTCACTGTTTTACTCAAGATTAACTGATTGATTTTTTTACATACCTGCTAATATACATTATTTAACAATAAAACACTTGCTGTTATAGGAAAATAATTAACACTGCGGTGTTTTATTCCTCTTATACCACAGTGATTTGCCAACAATTACTTATTTTTTTTTAATTAATTCAAGCACTATGTGTCATACCTGTCATACTTATACATTAATAGTTACATTTAATGTCGTGGAACATCAGTGAAACAAGTTAGTTCCTGCTGTCACTTACGTTATAGCAGCTTTTAGCAGTTTTAAAGAAATATATGGTAGAAAGTTAGAATGAGCTATTTAATATAAACCTGTGAACTATTTTCAGAGCTGCTGTTATAAAAATAAAAAATAAAAACACCTTCTGATTAATCACAATCAACTCATGTAATCAGAAGTCAGCCATCAAGTTCTTTTAGAGTGATGTGAGTAGTATGAAATGATATGCAGTACTGTGCAAAAGTCTTAGGCACCCTATATTTTTAGTGCAAACTTTGTTATAGATTTTTATTTTATGACTTCTGCATTATTGATTCAGTACAAAAACATTTTAGATTCCAAACATTAGTTTTCCAGCATACAGAATATTGTATGTATGTCAGTAAAGAAAGCAGCAGATTACATAAGAGACACATTTCAGACAAAAAAAAAAAACAACATAATGAAGGCTGCTGGGTTTCGCTGCAGAAATAAGAAGCGAGTGCGACAGTCAAAGTTTTCAGAAGAACTGTGGCTGCTACTGCAAGATGCTCAGTAACACTTACAGCTCATTTCCTTATAAAACTGCACACACTGCACCTGAGATACTATTTTTGTTTAAAGTGAAGGATCATCACACCAAATATTGACTTTGTTTCATTTATTACTGTTTACTGCTCTTTATAGTATTTTTTTTTAAGTAGAAACATTTAATTTCATTATTTTTGAAGGCATCTTTGCTCTACAGCACTTCTTTGCATGTGCCTAAGACTTTTGCACAGTACTGTATGATGACACTAAGAAGAATGTGTGTGTGTGTGTGTGTGTGTGTGTGTGTGCTGTACCTGATTTTGCAGGTTCTTGGTTGTTTCTGTTCCAGAGATTCTCCACTGTGTCCTCATTGTTATAAATGCCTTCACTTGAGTGAGATCTTTTATATGCAGTAACTCCTGCGTCTGTGTATACTTCAAGACTCATCTCTATTCTGCACTCGTCACTAATCCTGATCTTGTCCTGAACAGCTTCTACAAATCAGCTTTAAGTTGAAACTGTATCAGTCCCGACTGCTGTCTAGATCTATGTTTCGTTCTTATGTATCGTTCTCAAGCTAGAGGAGTGTGTGTGTGGGTGGTAATTCCACGTACAGAGGAAGTTACAGCAGAAATGTTCTTCAAGGCTATGTCATTCCTTTTGGCCTGCACTTTCTGTCTCTGGGTTTGTTTGATGGCATGTTGAGCGACACTGTGGGTTTCTTTTTAATGCTTTGCCTTACTGAAACTTAATTAACTTATTAGTATTTGTTAGTCACAGTTGTCAGCATTACGGCGCTATTTCCGGGTTTCTGTGTGTTTGTTTATATGGCCATGTGCATTTAGTTTGTGCATTTAAGCCCTTGTGTTGTATTTGTTCTTGGGCGAAGTAATGCTCAGAGTATCATTACCTGACTTACCAATCCTTTTGTTATGGTGCTTTTGACTTTGTTTGGTACCTGGTTCGGATTTTGCCCTGTCTATGTTGTCTGTTGATCCGCCTGAATCTCTGCCTGTTTTTGACCTTGACCTTGTTTCACATTTTGGATTGTTTGCCTGAACTTTATAAACCTCATCTGCAACTCCAACTGGCTCTGCCGCCTGAGAGCAGTTAAGGGGAACTGTGGACCTCAAGGTATGATCTGGAAAACTCTCAGATACAGCTGCCTGTATGGTGATCTGAGAGACAAAGCAAAACCCCTATATGACAATAATAACCTGCAGGAAGGTTTAACTGACACACGGGTGATGGTGCACCATTCTACTCTGCAGCACTGATGATCTGCATGGAAGAATCATCAGAAGGGCACCTTATCTGCACCTGCATCACAAAAGTGAAGGTCTGAAGTATGCAAAACAATATCTAGATAAGCCAGAGGCATTTTGGAAACAAGTGCTTTGGAAAAATGGAGCAGGATTTGATGAAAAATCACACTGCTAACTGTTAAGCATGGAAGTGGACCTATTATGTTTTGGGGTTGTGTGGCAGCTAGTGGCACAGGAAACACCCCCAAATTATTGCTGATTATTATTAACTGAAAACAATCGACTGAAATCACATGTCAATTGGCTCATCTGCTGTTTTTATTAGAGAGGAAAATACCCTGCTTTTTTGGTGTATTTTCATATTTTGTTAAAATGTACACCTCCTGCATTTGCTGGCAGGTTTGAAATGGTCATTTAGTCATTCAGTGGTCATTTAATTTGTAGTATTTTTAGTATTTTCTCAATGCTGATTGGCTAAAAGCAGCCATGTGTTTGATGTAATTCAGTGATGATTAAAAATCCAGTTACAGATTAGCAGCTCTATGCAGCACACCAAATTTCAACTCAATTGGACTTTTGGTTCCTGAGAAACAACTATTTGAACTCCAACCCTTATGAATATGAATAGCTGAAACTACCATTCAAGTTTCATGATGATAGCTTATTGGGAACCGTGACAAATGCTTGCTAAAACAAGATTGGCCAATGGCAGCCATGTTTTTTCAGTAATTAGAGATCATGAAAATCCACTTACAGATTAGCACATACAGTAGATGCAGCTTATCAAATTCCAGCTTGATCGGCCTTACGGTTCTTAAGAAACAGCTATTTGGATTTACACCCTGCCCCCTATGTTTGACCATGCTCCAACCTTTGCAGACTTCCTCAGAACCTTGTACTGAACATACATTTCCAGTTTGGTTCAAATCCATCTGACCAATCATGAGTTACAGCTATTTGAATAAACAGAATTAGAATTGATTGATGTCAACATGTTTTTGATAGTTGTTGAGGTTCACACTCTCCCAAGTAGTGTGACATCAATATTGTGAAGATTGGCCAAAAATCCTAGGACTAGTTTGCAAAGGTAGATTTTGCATATTATGCAAATTATCATAAATTGATTGGGCGTGGCTAAATGGTGCAAAAGGCAGTTTTCTATAGTTTCAGCAATAGAATCAAGCTAAAAATACATTTTTTTTCTCCACTTTATTTTTTGTGTGCAAAAATATGAATAGTGCCCCTCAGATGGCAGCCATGTTTTTTATCTAAATTAGGACATCATCAAAAAAGATCAATAGATCAATAGATGCACCATACCAAATTTCAACTTGATCAGCTTGATAATTATTGAAGTTCACACTCTGCTAAGTAGTTTGACACAGAATTTGTGAAAATAGGCCAAAAATCCTAGAACTAGTTTGCAAAAGTAGTTTTTGCATAATATAGAAATTAGCAAAAAAAAAAAATCTAAGTGGGTGGAGCTAAATGGCTGTTGAGGCTTTTTTGTTTGGGAGAACCCAAAGTATCAGAGGAAAAATTAATTTTGTTTGTAGGACTGACTTTTCATGAGATATGGACCACAACGTAAACAATTGCGCTCTTTGGCGTGAACTTCCCAAATGTCTACCTACCAGTTTGTATTTAAAACATTGCATTCAAACAGTACGCAATCAAATGGAACATACACATCTGAAATACAAAATCATTCATTTTGACATTATTTGAAAGCAAAAATCATTCTAGAAAGCAAAGCTGTACTTTTTTTTAATAGTCAGATGCAGAAGTATTGGGTATTTTCAGACGTATTTATTTTTATAGCTAACAATAGCTAATATTTTTATAGCTGATTTATGAAGGTCTATACACTTTTGTTTAATTTCGTTTCTCTAATCCTCATTTCTTCCTCATGTTGATGTTGATTAAGGGATTTTGGCCTCTTATTTATATCTCGGTGAAACAGAAATGGACGACCACTTAAGAGTAAATACTCAGGTGAACTTAAAAATGTAAATATAAATGCAAATATGCATCAGTTGCATTTCGTTCATAAGAATTTCTACAGGTGCCAATAATTGTGACTTGTATATTAGCGTATATTAGAGTCGATTTACAATTAAATATTAGATTTCTCTCCTGTTTCTAGTCTTCCCTATTCTATACCATACAGTAGGTCCCGATGATTCTGAATCTGACTCAGTTTTTTTTAGCAAGGGGCTACAGTATATAGTTTTTACTCATGAAAAACAAACATTAATGCAATAGTATGGTTACAGTTGCTTTATGTGTATGTGTGTAATTGTAATGACGGTCTTATGTTGTTAGTGGAGATGAGTTATTCACAGATCCAGTAGTAAGTTTCTGTGCATGGTCTGTCAAACCATCTATTATACCTATTCATAACACAGTCAGTCCCTTCTGAAAAAAAATTTCTAGATGACCAGTACCTGAAACAACAGAGAAAAAGTCTATTGCACTGGACACATTGAGTAAATGAATAAAATCCCAATGAATAATGTACAATCCTGTGTAATGTATATTAATGTATAATCTCTTACGCAGTGGTCATTGATGTTCCATCCACCCATTTCCACACTCCTTCATTATCAAGGTCACTCAGACCAATATAAACTCCATAATTCTTGCTCTTGCTCAAATTATCCACAAACTCCTGTTGAGTTGTTAGTAACCTGGTTAGCACAGTGCTAAAAATGAATGCAGTGTAGAAACTAAATGTACTCAGTGTGTTGGTTCCATAATCTGCACACACATATCCTTTAAAGCTGCATTATAACTAATTCTTAACTATGCATATGTACCTGCTCCTTTTTGCTGTTTATGATCACCAGGTCTGCTCCTCTCTCTCTGCAGTCCTGTCTGCTCTCAGTCCAGTTCTTCCTCTGAGTGGAGATGTAGTAAAACTTGGAGGTAAAGAATATCCATCCTAAAAGCCAAGAAATTAAAAATTTTAATTTTAATAATTTAATTTTAATTTTTGGTTTCAAAATTTATTTAAATTTTAAATCACCCTAGAACCAAAATATCTTAGTGTTGTAAATGTGATGCCTATGAGAGTTAAACAGGAAATAAGAAACACTGGTTAGATTTTTTTTATATCTCTCTTCAGAATCATGTTCCTGCATTATTATCAAGTCCCAGAATTCATTTGGGTTTCATAAATGTGCAAGGGTAGCTTCACGGCTTTAAGATCAGCCTGAAGGACATGAGGTTTGTAGAAATGGAAAATTGTGCAAGCAGCAGATGATGTCTTTGACGTAAGGTGGTGTGAGGTGCGATTGTGGAACTGTAAAGGGATGGATCTCTGAAAACTGGAGCTTGGCTACTTACCCCTAAAAGCTCTAAAAGCTCGTATTACGAAAGTGTGCAAGGGGCAACTGAGCCTAAAACTGAGCCTTTTCTTCAGCTTGACTAGTAAAGCTTTCAAACCTCAGTTATTTCATAACTCCACGTATGTACTGTATGTAGCTGACTTTGGTATTTATGGAAATTGCAGGAGAAATGGAGCCCATGAGCCCCTTCAAATGATTTGACCTGCACATATCTTAAATTCCATTGCTAAAAGCAGTGCTGAGAGAAAACTATTGTTCAAGACTTTAAAGAGAATAATCGGAAAGTGATTAATAACCTAATTGTAACACCACCAGGTATTTGGGATCTATTTGGAATAATTTGAGGCATGTTAATGAAGTGACAAAAAAATCTCAGAGATCAGACAAACAGTTTGCACGTACTCACCCAAATTAGTCAATTTCTTATGAAATTCATTGTTTAGATTCTGTAACTGGTCTCTCTCTATAGTCAGGGTGTTGTATCTGGTCTGTAGCTGGTTGTTTTCTGTATTCAGGATGTTGAATTTGAACCACAGCACTGTGACGGCAGTCAGCAGCAGAACACACAGCAGGAGCACACACACTGCAGTCAGTTTGTAACACTTATTCCTTGCACGATTGAGTCCTGTAACTAGAAAGAAATGAGGTAATGTAATTATTTAACATTTGTACATCAGAAGCCAAACTGAGAAGAGTTTAATTTATACCACAACTGTGTAATGCATGCAATTAGTTATATTCTGAGCTTAAAGTCTATGGCAAGTCTAAAAAGTAAAGTATCATTACAGTCTAAATCAACCCAAAAGATTATTATACTGTATACTGTGCAGCACAATACAAGAGAAATGCATATGTGCATTTTGCATGTCACTGTTTTACTCAAAATTTAGCTGATCGATGTTTTCATATGTGCTAATATAGGTTATTTAAGGAATATAATAAGCAGATGGGTGGTGTGATGTGGCCTGATTACTTTTAGCACCCCAAAGGTGATTGTTTTCTAATAAGGGCATTGTCACATCGATGCCAGAATCGGCGTCTTACTACACTTCTCAGAATTCAGCACGGCCTACAGACATGGCCACTGAGGAGTACAACACCCAGACTCTCTCACGTTCACACACCAGATTACTGATCACACACTCAGTGCCAGTCTGTACCAAGCCTTTTGATCCTATGATAATCTTTCTGGTTTTCTGATCTTGTTCTGGTTTTCTCGTTTGTTCTTGCCTGCCCTAGTTAATGTTATTTGCTCATCGCCTGACCCTTGCCTGGTTTTTGACATCGGTTTTGGATTACGTCTCTGTCTTGTTTGTAACGTTTAATAAAACCATTGAGTATAAACTCGTGTCCTCAACAGCTTCCTGACAGGCACGTCCTGATTCAAATACACTGCGTCACACTACTTATACATTTATAGTTAATGTCATTGAACGTCCATGAAACAATTTACTTCCTGTTATCACTTATGTTATAGCAGCTATAAACAGTCATTCCCTCACCAGCTTCTCTTTTTTCCTCTTTTGAAGTTAATAAGGCAAAAAAAAATGCAGCTTGTCATTAACCACAAAATCCTCTCTCTAATGTCTGAAAACTTTACCTCTGTTGACTGTTGCAAAGCACTGTCACTGGAGACTCCTTCCATAAATGTTAAATAAACTTCTCCTTACATAAGCACACCATTTACCATATATGGCAAGTTAAGGGCGTTTCTTTATAGCAAATGAATGTGGCCGGGCACAAGCACAAGAGTTTCTATTAGAACATGAAGGATTTTTATGAAAGGGGGCACAGTGGCTTAGTGGCTAGCACTGTTGCCTCGCACCTCCGGGGTTTGGGGTTTGGGGTTTGGGGTTTCGATTTCCACCTCCGCCCTGCATGCACGGAGTTTGCATATTCTCCCTGTGCTTCAGGGGTTTCCTCTGGGTACTCCGCTTTCCTCCCCCAGTCCAAAGACATGTGTTGTAGGCTTACTGGCATGTCCGTAGTGTATGAATGGGTGTGTGAGTGTGTGCGAGTGTGTGCAATTGTGCCCTGTGATGGGTTGACACCCCATCCAGGTGACACTCCACCCCCTGCCTTGTGCCCTGAGTTCCCTGGGATAGGCTCCAGGCTTCCTGCAACCCTCTGTAGGATAAGCGGTAGAGAGAATGAATGGATGGATGGATGGATGGATGGACATGATTTGTAGACATGTTTTTATATCACTGAGGTTTGGATTAAACCCATTCAGTTCAAGTGGCCAGTCAGACAGACTATATAATAAGTCAATAATAAATATACACTACTGTAACATACACCACTTTCAACACCACTGGAACAAAATTAAGAAAATCACCGAAGCCTTGGCTATGCTTTGAAGGCCTGAGGGGGTGTCAAGGTTTAAACCAATTAACTGAAGAGTTAAGTCAAATGTTAAAAATACAATACTGAACTATACTGAATTTGTACATCCATATAATATCCAGTAATAAAGAGTACAGAAATGTAAATCTCATTACAATGTAACTACAATCTCTCTCTCTCTCTCTCTCTCTCTCTCTCTCTCTCTCTGTTTCACTCTCTTCCTCTGACCTCATGTGTGTTTATTAGGCCAACTTTAAATCTTGTGTACCTGTGCGTTGAATATGTTGGTTACTCTTTGCATTGGCGTCCTCTGTGTCTGTGTCGTAGCCTTCAAAATCGTCTGTGATTGTATAGGTGACCACCGTCACGTCCTCGTGATTGTCTCTCTTCAGCTTCTCCATGCATAAATGAAATATTTCTAAAATATAAACTATTCAGTAAAACACTGAGAACGCGACTGTACAGCTGCACCTCTTTTACTCGAGTGTGTCGTATGCTGTATGAGCTTAAATGAATGTGTTGCTGGCAGTAAAGGAAGTGAAGAGCTGTGGCTTCATGTGATGAAATGTGAAGATAACAGAAGTGCAGTATTCATGCTGATATTGACTCCATAAGATGGTCTTGATAACCACTTAAAACATTTACGTTACATCAAAACATTGTTGTACTATGTATCATGCTCTAGTCCCGTAATGTCCTTACACAGTTTTTCCTGTTTTATTTTGTTTATACCCACTTTTACGATTCATTTATAACAGTTTTAATTACTTCATATGAATTAGTTGACATGTTCCTGCAGTAAATCTTAAATTATTAAAGAAGATATAAGCCTTCTTATGCGAGATCAGATCTCAGTCATAGCCAAATACAGATATACAAAATTATATAAATACAGATTAAAAAAAACAGTGGTACTTATCCAGAATGTATTTAATTTGTTTTAAAAAAAAAATAATGACCTTGTGTCAGTGTATCTGTCAGTGTATCATTCATTTCTGAGCCCCACTTTCCAAGTTTGTGTTATGCTGGTTTTAAACTTGCAGTTTCCTACAGCCATAATCATGACTTTAGCTATCCTTTAAAAACGAAAGTATAAAACTGATCTCAGATCTGCAGAACAGACAGATTTACTATATATCAAGCTCTGTTGCACAATCTCATTTTCCTGTTTGACATGCTAGTGCATCTAACACAATCTCCCACCAATCATAGAGTAACATGTCAGTCTATCCCTCTCTCTCTCTCTCTCTCTCTCTCTCTCTCTCACACACACACACACACACACACACACACACACGCATACACCTTAAAACACTAAATACTTTTTAACAACATTGGTGTTGTTTTATATAAACACAAAAAGGTACAATTCACAACTTAAATCCACTGAAAAGCTAAAGTGAAAAAAACAAGAATTAGAAGAAGAAAGTTTCTTGTAATACAAGACACTTAAAACTGCTGAGTGTTTGGAGAGGAAGACCTCTAAAGGAAAGACGATGACATGACAGTAAAGCTGCTGATTGACGGAGATGTACAGTTGAGGTCAAAAGTTTACATCCCCTTGATTCTTAATACTGTGTTGTTACCTGAATGATCCACAGCTGTGTTTTTTTGTTTACTGATAGTTGTTCA
>CM040481.1:12905783-12920769 GCA_022758105.1 Pangasianodon gigas
AAGATTTTATACACAGCTGCTGCACGCACACAGCTGATTTCACCATTGTACATCATCTGAATTTATTTTTATGTTTTTTTGCTAAAGGCATTGACGAAATGATAATAAACTTCATCCCTCTGTGAAAAGGGGAAAATGAAGCTGAAGTTTTCGCTGCTCATCGCACCGCAGCCGATTGTTTCTAATTGTTTTCAGCTCGGAGCTCATAGCAACAGTCCACACTGAGAGGCGTGACATCGTGACCACGTGACTCTCTGCCTCGCGAGAACACCGCGGGCAGCGTGCGGGATTGTGGTGAAGTCTCGGGGACTGTTCCAACTGCTCGCTCGAGCACCCCGCTATGACGTCATCGAATGGTTCGATTTGGGGCGGCGCCATGGGCCTGTGACATATGTGTGACGTCATAAAGGGGACGCTTATATTACAGCGGCTGCACAAAGCGATCTTTCTTTCTTATTACAGCTGATTTCTTACTACAGTCTCACTGCAGAACGACGGACTAAACGATGGAGAAGTTTTATTATTTTCTGCCATCAGTGCTTAAAAACTGGCTAACAACGCCAGACAGTGATGAAGGGGAAGAAGTTGCGGCCGGAGCAACAGAAGAGGAAGAAGTTGCGTCTGGAGCAACGGAGCAGGAAGATGCTGCGTCTGGAGAAACAGAAGAGGAAGAAGTTGCAGCTGGAGCAACAGAAGAGGAAGAAGGTGCAGCTGGAGCAACAGAAGAGGAAGAAGGTGCAGCTGGAGCAACAGAAGGGGTAGAAGCTGCGTCTGGAGCAACGGAGCAGGAAGAAGTTGGATCTGGAACAACAGAGCAGGAAGATGCTGTGACCAAATTAACAAAACAGGAAGAAGTTGAGAGAGACTTCCATGAGAATATCTGTGGTAAAATGCAGCAAAAGAAACTCTGCTTTTGGAAGAACAGAGAAACCCATTTGAAAGGGCAGACCCTTGCCAGGCAGCTTTACCACCAGGAGGAGTTCAGATGTCCGGAGACTATCCGGGAGCTGAGTGAGGATCTGGAATTAGCCGAGGTAACAGTGAAAGCGTACGTGACGTACTTTAAGTTTGGGTCGATGTCTCTGAACGAGGCTCTCCGATCGTTCCTCAAAGTGCTTTGGCCAGAGGATGAACTTGAGATTCAGCATCTCCTTATAACTCACTTCTCTCGTCGGTACCTTACGTGTACTGGACAATGGCTCGCCTTCCAGATTGTAGTGTACTACCTGAGCTGGGCCATGATCATACTGAACGCTGATCTTAATGGTGGTCACAAAGGGAGGAAAATGACTCGTGAAGAATTTATAGACAACCTGATTAGTGCGAGATGCAACTTTCAGTATTCTCTGAAACCCTTGAAGAACATCTATAAATCGATCAAAACTAAGCCACTTAAAGTGTTCAGAGTAAGAACTAGATGTCAGGCCGTGGACAAAAAGGAAACATCGATACCAGAGGATTCTGGCTGTAAGTCATCATTTGGGACTGACAACAACCCTACCACTACTGTCCACAAAACAGGAAATCTCATCTGCAAAAGAGTTACAGATGAGAATGGGAGAAAAACCAGAAAGTGCCAGAGAGCATGGAAGCCGTTTACTGCAGTTCTAAAAGGCATGGTTCTGCATTTACAAAAAGACACATCTGACTTGTGCGAGGCAGACAACAAGAATGCCTTTAGACTGCATCATGCCATGGCATACCCTGTAGATTACAAAAAGAGGCCCCATGTGCTGTGCCTCAGGACCGCAGACTCCCGACTCTTCTACTTCCAGGCCGAGAGTGAAGTAGAGCAGACATCATGGGTTGCGATCATTAACCTCATCGCCGCCCGTTACTCTGCTCCTCCACTCACTTCTGCTTCACACAGCATCAAGACACATCACCTTCAGGTCCTACCTTCATTCCCCACCACTCTGTCTCTAGAGCAGCAGCTCGAGTACCACAAGGACCAGTTACAGAGGGTTTCAGAACATATGGGTTACTATCTGACATTGCCTCTTTGGGATGGTACTTTACCTTTAGATTATATGGAGCAGGAGGTGAAGCGCTACACAACTTATGTGAGAGCGTTACAGGAGCTTGTGTGCAGAAGATGATGTGGGGGAAGGCTGCAAAACAGGATAACAACAATGTGTAGGAACATAGTTAATTTTATTGGTTATAATAAAAATAAATAAAGATGATTCAAATAATACAATGATGGCTCTGATCCAATACTTTGTGTGTCTAATACGATATAGTTACTATAGTAACAATTTACAAAGGAACTTGTATGGCGTGTGATCTACATATTCTATATCTTTATTTAACATTTATGGCAGGAGTCTCCAGGGGGCACGGCGGCTTACTGATTAGCGCTGTTGCCTCGCACCTTGTGCATGGAGTTTGCATGTTCTCTCCCCGTTTCAGGGGTTTCCTCCCCCAGTCCAAAGACGTGTTGTAGGCTGACTGGCATTTCCAAATTGTCTGTAGTGTGTGAATGTGTGTGCGATTGTGCCCTGCGAGGGGTTGGCACCCCGTCCAGGGTGTCCTCCACCTTGTCCCTCGAGTTCCCTGGGAAAGGCTCCAGGCTCCCAAGCAACCCTGTGTAGGATAAGCAGTACAGAAAATGGACAGATGGAAGGAGTCTCCACTGTCAACACTTTATAACAGTCAGTGAGTTTTACACCATGTCTTCAGGACAGAGGAGTTTGTGCTCAATAACACAATTCTATTATGCTATGTTTATCTTGTTATGTTTCACACACTTTTCACGTGTGGACTTTTCATGGTTTTAATATGATGCCTATATCATGGGTTTTATCATGGTTTTAATAAGATGGTGGTAATACGACGGTTCTATAGACCTGGAGCAACTCTCTCCTGGCAGGTCTGCCTCTGAGCGCCATTCGACCTCTGCAACTGATCCAGCTGCAGGACTTGTTTTCAACCTTACTAAGTTCTCCCACACCACCCCATTGCTATGCTCCCTCCGCTGGCTTCCTGTAGCTGGCCACATCAGATTTAAAACACTGATGCTTGCCTACGAAGCCAAAAACGGACCAGCACCCAACTACCTTCAAGCTCTTATCACACCCCAGACCGCACCACGCTCCCTCCGATCCTCTAGCACTGCCTGACTGGTCCCACCATCTCTCAGGGTACAAGGAAGGCATGCATCAAGACTCTTCTTTGCTCTAGCACCTAGGTGGTGGAATGAACTTCTCCTACATGTCCAAACAGCTGAGTCAGTCTTCAAATGACGTCCTACCTCTTCCTGAAGTACTTAAATTAGCACTTTCATTTAAATAAAAAAAAAATTGCGGTGTCTGTGTGCTTTTCTTACTGTATTACCTCCCCAAAAGAGCTTTTAGAATGATAGTGTTCTTAATCCGTGACCTAGTGAATCAGTATCAGGATGCATTTATTGATAAAGACTTCAAAGCACTTTTGTATAATTATTAAGACCACATACTAAAGATACAGTCAGGATTTGCTTGTTTCCAGGTGGTTCACATGTTGGACCAGATCTTTCCTCAGTTTACAGCTTAGCCCTTAAAGTCAGAAGGTGTTAATTCATTTTCTATAACAGCGACTCTCTACAGTGCAGCTGCAAATCACAGGTTTACATGAATGCGCTCGTTATCATACGTTATTTCAGCTCATTCACAAGAATAGCCTAGTAATGAACAGATTAAAATAAAGCAAGAAAAAAATTTTTGACTTTATATTTATTTAACATTTCTGGAAGGAGTCTCCAGTGTCAGTACTTTTCTTATCAGTTATAGATAAAGCTGTTTCGATCTTCATGACTCCAGAACACTTCAAGACATGCTGTTATAGAAAAACAATCAACCCGTCCTCTTTGCATAATATCACCCTGTTGTTGATTATTTTCCTATAACAGCACTTTTATTCCTCTTATACCACATATACATATAGTATAAACGAGAGCTTTTCAGACTTTCTCCTATTTTTTCGTAGTTGACACAACTAAAAAATTGTCTGTAGTTGAGCATATGAACAACTGAGCGTGTACAAAAGTCTCCCTGCCATGATCTCTGTCATTATTAGCAGTTGGTGCCACTTCTACTGTATTCTACTCAGGTTTTCTTCAATTTGAGATGATTGGCTCAGGAGAATAAACAGTCCAATCACCATCGGGAGAGTCAGAAGAGGTGAAAACAGTGAATAAACTAATAAAAACAGGAGAGGGAAGTAGCTAGAACACTTAAAGGAAAAGTAGTGGAGTAAAAGTTTTGTTACAGCACTTAAAACGTACTTCAGTAAAAGTAAAAGTCCGCCCATTTTAAAATACTTTATGATTTATATAACAAACATCCTGCACTTTTGCTTTTAGACTTTTGTGGTTATTTTTGTTATTTTATGTATAGAGTGGTTGTTCTGTATCGCTGTGGTTTGTAATTTCATTTTTGCCGAAATATTGAGTCTAATAGTGAATGAGTCTAATTTATTTATTTTTTTATTTATTTAATTGTCTTGCTTGTCAGGGCCTGTCGTAATCACAGCTTGACTAAAGCACAGATTTTTCGAGGCAGTTCAGCTTGTGTGTGGCAACTTCCTTAATTGACAAACGGCACTGTAATAAGGAAACAGTTTCACAGCTCTACAGTCATTTCCTCACAGACAGAGAGACATTACATCAGTGCTTTACTGAGTCTTTTATAGATTAGAGATGTCATTGTGTGTATGATGATGTGATCTGTGTTGAGGAGCTGAAGAGAGGAGAGCGAATGGAGATGGTGGTGGATATCTATGAGAGTGCAGATGCTGTTAGAGGTCAAGATGCCGACGCACAAACAGAGGATACTGATACAGAGAGGAACCACCAAACTCATCACACAGGTCTCATTAAAATGACTTCTGATCTGAGTTCTTTTATATCTGCAGTAGGAACACATCTTTTGCTTTGGAGCACCTTTTAAGTAAAAATCCATCTAACTCACAGGTTCTAATTCAAGAACTGGCCTACATTATGATGTTTCAATTCCTAAATAAAATACTTGTTTTTCTACACTAAATTATAACCATTATTTAAATTATACCAATGAGGACAAAGTCATTCATTCATTCAGTTTCAGTAACTGCTTTATCCTGGTCGTGGTGGATCCGGAGCCTATCCTGGGAACTAGGATGATGTAGTCAGTCCACCTACTAGCATGTTTTTGGAAGGAAACATGTAAAACTCCACACAGACAGTAACCTGAACTCAGGATGAAACCAGAGATCCCGTAGCTGTGAGGCAGCATCATTACCACTGCACCACAAATAATAAAAACAAATATAAAAAAAATTGGGAAAAAACATAGGGGGAGTAGTTGGTAAATTGTTGCCATATGGCAACAGTGTGCAATGGTGGAAAGTAACATATAGTCAAAAATAACACAAAATGTATGAGATTACAATTACAATTACTGCATTTTCCAGACTATAGGTTGCAGAGTTTTTTTTTTGTTTTTTTGTTGTTGTTTTTTTGCCACCTAGTAAGCATGTAAAAGTTAAATCTTCTAGAAAGGAATTACAGTTGTAAAAAGGATGTGGCTGGATTTACTCAATCAAAATCCATACTAAAATTATATCCAAACATGTTTTGGGTCAAGTATCTTCTTTCTCTTGAAACATAAAATTTAGAAAATAAGATGCAGTTGCAAAATGTCTGAAATTACATGTCATGGTTATGCCGAAATTGGCTCTGGACTACATTTCCCAGCAGCCCCAGCATGTCACATGTCTCAATCAGCCTCACCTTTGTCTTGTTTCACCATAATTAGCACCACTATATAAGTTCCTGTTTTTCTACCTTTTGTTGTGGTTGTGTTTGGGTGTAGCTAAGTGTACTTTAGTATGTACTTTAGTCCTGCTCATAGTATGTGTCTTTTGCCTTGTATCTCCTGTTTGGGTTTATGTTTCTAGTGCTCACTGGTTCACTGTTTTGGTCATTTGTTTGTACTTCCATTAATAAAAATCTGCATGTGCATCCTTCTCCCCTGGATTACCTGACAGAAAAACAGTTTTTCTTACTTTGAATGTGAAAAAAGGTAAATATACTATTAGAGAAGCCTAGTGTCTTTTTTGCTATGTAGGCCTCTTTCAGTTCATGAATGCACATACCACAGTTCCATTATCGCATGTTGTTGCCATATGGCAACAATTACATTTTACCATTTAACAAAATACTCAAAATATATAAACTTGTTTAAATGACAAAAAATAAATGTTAACTTATCTCAGATAGTGTTTCAATTTTTTTTTCTTTAAGTAGTTTTGCCTAAATATTGAAAAAAATTAATCAAATTTTGAGAGCCCTCCAAAGATGACCTTCACCATGCCATGTGAATTCAGAAGATAGAAGTGCAAACACCACTTCCTGGTCATCTGACATGACATTTTTTTGTTATGTCAAAGTTAAAGCCCCTTGACAATACAAAGAAAAGGAGGAGTGTAATCAATAAGAAGACTGTACCATACAGATCCGGAGTCATCAACTGGTGGACCGCAGTCCAGATGCTGACCTTGTAAAGTCCTAATGAACCCTAATGAATCCATATATCATTCAGTACATTGTGCTAGTATAAAGCTTTACAATACTGTAGGCAGCTAGAGGAACCCAGCAGAGATGAATGATTTGTGGTACATTGACACTTTATACTTTTTCTGTTCAGGTGTTTCTTTCCCTGTGATCTTGTAGCACTGTGATTTCACACTGTGTATCATGATTTATAAAAAGAAAGGACAGAGAGGAAGCCAAAAGAGGATGGATGTGCCATTGAGTAATTTGAATCGGAACTGTCATCACAGTACAAAGTGACACATTTACACCTGATTGATGATCTTAAACCATATTTACACTCATGCTTACACATAACTGCTATACAATAGGCTCCGAAATAGGCTCTGAAAGAAAAACAGCTGACACCATGATGGTTACAGAGTTATTAACAGTAATGAGAATTTTTCAGGCACAACACACTGACCAATGCAGATAAAAATGTTAATTCAATTTACTGCTTTTCATTCACATGCAGCAATTCAGTTAAAGATTGTCTTCTCACAGATCCAGATAAACTCATAATTACAGGGATAATCAGCCCAGGTCCAGACAGGATCAGACATTTCACCTGTTATAACACAGTCCTCATCTCCTGCTTTACTGTTGGGTTCTCCATGTCCCCAGTACCTGAAGGAGAGAATCAGAGGATCTGCTGTGTTTCTCAGGGCCATGAAGAGTCAGTAACTCATCATCATCATGAGAAAATATTAGTTCAGTGATTTCTTACCCAGTGGTCAGTGTTGTATCATCCACCCACTTCCACACGGCCTCTCTGTCTCTGTCATTCAGACCAATCCAAGCTTTTCTGCTGCCCAGGGTTTTATTGATGAACTCCTGTCATGGTTGTAGTAAAATATAAGAATAAATAAGAGTCTCTCTCTCTCTTTCTCTCTCTCTCTCTCTCTCTCTCACCTGTTCCTCTTCGCTGTTTATGATCACCAGGTCTGCTCCTCTCTCACTACAGTCCTGTCTGCTCTCATTCCAGCTCTTCTCCACAGTAGAGATGTAATAAACACTGGAGCTGAAATACATCCATCCTGGATGCAGATTTATAATACCGATTAATATTATTGTGCTCACATTATCATTTATATAATAACAACTCATTCACAGGATATCCACGGTAATTAAGTATAATAAATTAATGAAAAACGTGTTGTTATTTAACAAAGAAAAACATATAGTCTTCAATATGGTGATGGTTAAAACTGAGTATGAGTTAAGATCAGAATTACGTACCACGCAGGTAAGACTTTTACTGGATTACTGAACTAGAGTTAAAAATTAATCTTTTCAAAGCAGTATCACTATTGATTAAAAACAAAAAAATCTTAGAAGTCTCTAATATGCTATAACAGGAAGTGCATAGATGCAACATGGCTCAGCTTTTTAAAAAGTATGGAAGGAAACTGGATTATTAAGGTATTCACATTGATTCATCTGAGAATATGTGACAGTTTTGCAGTAAAGTATCACTCACCCAGGTTAGAAAGCCTCTGGAGTTCCTCTCGATCCTTCTGTAACCGGTCTCTATCTTTAGTCAGGTTGTTGTATTTGCTCTGTAGCTGGTCTCTATCTATAGTCAGGTTGCTGTATCTGGTCTGTAGCTGGTTGTTTTCTGTAGTTAGGATGCTGAATTTGATCCACAGTATTGTCATGGCAGTCAGCAGGAGAACACACAGCAGCAGCACACACACCGCAGTCACTCTGTAACATCTGCTCGTTGTATTGTCTCCTCCTAATGGGGAATGGATACAGAAATTTTGCCATGTGCTATTGTTTTGATTTTGGTCCCGTCTCCACCCTTGTCTTGTCATTGGTTTATTTTGCTAGTGTGTGCAGCTGTTCTGGATTTAGCCTGTGATTAGTTTGTCCTTTTATTCTATGCTGTTCCCTTGTTCTGTGTTTCTGACTTTTGCTTGTTATGACCAGTGACCAGTGACCAGTGTTGGGATACTTACTCAAAAAAAAAAATGTAATCCATTACAAATGACTAATTACTTCTTTCACCCAAAGTCTCTGTTACGCTACAAATGCGTTGTGGTCGTAGGTGTACTAGACCACGTTTGAATGTGGTTCGAGTGATTGGATCACAATGCATCTTCAAGGCTCATTTGACCCCGTTCACACCTGTACTTAACGCTGAGCACTTGCGATGTCATCACTCAGGACGCATGTTAATGGCAGGTGTGAACGGGGCCATAGAGCAAATTTGTGGCTTGGGATGTGTAGTTTTTACTACTGGAAATAAATTATGTTTTTTTTCCATACAAAAATTTGCGTTATAAGGAATTAATGAGCACTAAAACTAACTCTTACTACCAAGTAAACAATAGGTTATATCAGTGCATCTTTTGGTAAGTTTCCTAATTTTGGTAAAATTCCCAAAATCAGTCTTTAGTCATCTTGCACATTTAATATAATTTAAGCCCTACTGTGCTCCAGTTATACAACGCTTTCTTACTGTATTATCATTCACCCCATCTTGAATCAACAGCTGTTTTATTTAACTGAGAGTTTCAAATGGCTTGTTTTTATTGCGATCCTGCATTATTTAAGTCTAACTGCTTTTCCATCAGAAACATACAGGTGTGATTTACACACACTTTAATAGACTGAATGAGTCTCCGAGAAAATCAGCTTAAACACCCGCTTATGAAACTGAGACTTAAGTGTTGCCTTTCACTTCCTCATTCCCCTCTCCTTGCTGCTTTTTAATAGCAAGTTAACAAGTACCTCTATACAGTACTTCTCTTTTTTTATTAATATATGTGGCTTTTAATAACTTCTTTTTCTTTGTTGTTACAAGCTGTGGAGTTAAACATTTCATACTACACATTGTAAAGATATTTTGAAGTGCATGTATTGTTAAACTGCAATGGACTGTTGTCCCATCTGTGACACAAGTTAGTTTCTGTTATCACTTACATTATAGCTGCTATAAACAGCCAGACTGTCTGCTTATATATGAGTCCATGCATTGTTACATTAGAAACGCTATGGTATTAGAACGAGCGTGTTTAAATAAATCCTGTGATTTGCCTTGCAGCCAGAGCTATTGTCAGAGCTGCTGTTATAGAAAATTAATCAAAAAATAATTTATAATGTGTAGAAGGCACCTATTATAGCAGGGTATACTCAAAAAAAAGCTGATTTTCACATACACACAATAAACATCCACTGAGTGTTATTTGGAAGTGTGTGTGTGTGTGTGTGTGCTCTGTACCTGAGTTCACAGGATCCTGATTGTTCTTGTTCCAGCGAGTCTCCAATTTCAGCTCATTCTCATAAATGCCATTATCTGAATGAAATGTATTATATGCAGCAACTCCTGCGTTTGCATATACATTCTGACTCATCTCCATTCTGCACTCGTCACTAATCCTGATCTTGTATTGAACACCGTTTAGAAATCAGCCTTAATTTAAACCAGATCAGTCCTGACTGCTGTCTAGGTCTACGTTTTGTTCTCAAGATAGAAGTGGTAATGCCTCTTATAGAGGAAGTACCAGTGATAATGTTATTCAAGGCTACGTCATTCTATTTCACCTGCATTGTCTGTTTCTGGATTTGTGAGTCTGTGTATTTGTGGGTCTCTGATGGAGTATTGAGCTATTATTGTTGATGTATTGCTGAAACTAAAAGCAACAACAATGAGTAAGTAAGGAATAAAACACTTAGGAAAATAATCAACCATGAGGTGGTGTGATGCAGCTGGAAATGAAGCAGAGTGTTAGGAAGAAAAGCCTGAGACAGATGCAGTTAAGCTTTACTTAAATGAGAGAAGTGCAGACAAATCCAAAATCGACAGGCAAGTTCTAAGTCAGGAAACAGGCTAAAGTCAGGCGATCCACAAACAGGACAAACTAGGCAAAGGCAAAAACGTGAAACAGGGAAACTAGCAAAGTTCAAATCAGGTCAGCAAATACAGGAAACAGGCTTGGTCCGTTGAAGCATTGTGACAGATCGATACATCAATTGTCAGGATAGCACGAAGTCGGATGGTGCTATACACCTTACACAAAAACTCCTCAGGTGGGCCCATCCATGGTACGCTTCGCTGATGGCATCTGACTTGCCAGGAAAACACTTTGATATATAACGAAATACTTCTGCAGGTGAATACAAAATGGCACAGTGGCTTGTATGTGTCTGTTTGTGCATGCGTGCTTATATAGTATATCACCTCTTTCTATGAGGAAATATGCAATTTTAGGTTAATAATCAATTACTGTTCCCCCCAAAAAAAAAAAAAAAAAAACAGTCATTTCACTCTACGTTTGACAGAGTGGTGGATCAAGTGCTCAATGATGCACTACTATATAGTCTACTAAGAAGATTTCCTTTCCAGTTCTGTGATCCTGATTTCATCACATAGCAAGGTTTGTAAGCTTTTTGAGTCTGGTCTCATTAGTGGTGGCTCATCGATATGGGCAGGTGGGGCACCATATACTATAACAGCCGTTTAACTAATGCTAATCTTTATAACATCCTCATTCACAATTACATATACTTTAAATTCCATTGAAATGCTACTTAACTCTTTTGAGTGACCAGCGATTAAAAAAAATATTGCTCTTTGACAGATATATATAAGCCGATGTTCTGTTAATATGCTCACTTTTCTAGATGTTGTGCAATTGTTGAACCCGTTGACCTCCATATGGTTATTATTGCTCCTAGTGGTCAAACATGGGAACTGCAACAGACCCAATGACCAAAAGCAAGATGGCAACCTGATAACTTGACACACAAGATACATTAAAAATATATCTTGTGTGTCAAGTTATTAGGTTGCCACTGCTACTGGGTTGATGCTGCATCACACTGCACAATGCACGTGTGGCTTGTAAACAGTGTCACAAATCGAATGATAAAACACAACTTATGTTAGTGTAATGTAAAGCATTTCCATACTTTAGAGCAGGTTTTACATGAAATGTGTTTTTATTCTAAATGACGCCACAGCACACTTCATAACACAATCCAACTAATCAATAATGAATTTTTTTGCAAACTATTTTTATTATTGATTTTTTTTTTTTTTCAGTTTATTAGTTGTTGCAGGCCTTAATTAACTGTGTGATATCAAGTACTTGCAAGAAAAAAGGCACATTTGTATGAAAATAACTCAACAATTATGAGATAAAAAAAAAATCATAATTGTGATTATTAACTCAGGATCAGACCCATCTGCAGTAATGACATAGTGTTCATTTGGACCATTGGGTCCTCCATGTCCCTAGTACCTGCATATATTTTTGCTTATTTTTTATTCTCTCAACAAAACGTATCCCTGTGATATCTCTGTTTTTGCTCTGCATGTGTTCAAATCTGAGGCAATGGAATGCTGAAAAGAAGTTAAAAAGCTCACTTGGTGCTCCTCACCAGCAGAGGTCAACATTGCCAGAGTTTTAGAGCAACCTCTGCATTCACATCCAATTCACATCCTGGCATTTAAACAGTTCATTTCTGTTTGATCATTGCGAAGTCTTGCCAATCAGTGTATTAAGGTTCTAAGTTATAATAAAAACATTTATATGTACATGAATTCATGAACAACACCCTCATTTTGTGAGGAAGTGACACTGAAGACTGGATTAGGTGTGTGTGTGTGCATGTGTGTGTGGGTGTGTGTGTGCCACCTGTGCACCGCCATGCGATTTGTGAGATTGTGTTAAAGATAATGCTGAGACAAACAGGAAAATGAGCATTTTTCCAGCAGTCATGATTTAAAGCTGCAGATCTGATTAATAGTTTCTACTAATTTCAAGGTTAGAAATTAAATATTCATGAATCAAAATTCATCCTGAACAGATTTGAACCTTGTTCTGGATTATTAAAATATCAAGATTTTTTTTTTTCAGACACCACATCGTCCTCTTTTACCAGCATGTTTTTTTTTACTATTTTAAAAAAGAAATCAGTACATTAGGAATTAACCGCAATCTTTAAGACTGTTGGTTACTTTTAACCTCAAGATAAATGTGAAATGATGACAGACAAACTTTTTGTAATGTTGGTTATTTTTAAGGCCAAAAACTGTTAAATGAACTGATCTCAAATCTGCAGAACAGACATTTTCCTGTTTGTCATAGCATTTTATCTAACACAATCTCTCACCAATCACAGAGCAACACACACACACACACACACGCACACACCAGGCTCGTAAGCCAGTCTAATAAAAGGTATCAGTATTTTTTTTTTTTTTTAAAGACACAACCTTTACAAAAGGTCAACAATTCCCCTCCCTATGCTGTGTGAATATGGCGGTCATCACCTTTCCAGTCTTAAGTTAAGCTGCTTCCTCATAACATTTGTGGCAACATTATGGTCAGGCAGCGTGAACTAGAACGCTACTTTTATCTGTAACTGTGGCTATTTGAGCACTGGACACCTGCCAGGTTTCCCTGTCATTCAGAATCAGGTCCGATTTTATGATCTAAGTTAGGAGAGAAGGTATTACCTGCTTCACTGCCCTTGTAATGTACTCTTGAGCCTTTCAATGAAGTGAACTGCGTGATTTCTTACCTACCGAGTTACCTATCACGGCTACTCTCTCATTAACTTCTCGTCAACAAATAAGACATGAAATGCATTTATTTTGAAGCAAGAATTTAAAAATACAGTGAAAACATCCAACATACAGTGTCAGACATGAACACAAGGAGTCAATTGCAGAACTTAATGTTCTGAAAATATGTCATTACAACACTCATGAATATATGTACTAATATGCAGATAGTAATGGAGGTAGCTAAAGAAATAATACACTCCCAAGTGAAAGTATTTGCAATGTGTTTGCGCTCTTCTCAATGAGTTCCACGCTAACGTCTAAAATCCTTCCCTTCACAGAGACTTAAATGGAAATTGCTTTCTCACATATCCAAAACAAACTGGCAGAGCATGAATTATCGTTCCACGTGTTTAGGATATCTGTTACTGGTCTTTCGTCTTCCGGCTTATAACCCGTCTCAACACAGTGCTCATTTCCTGTATAATTATTGGGCTCCCTAGTCCACCAGTAGCTGAAAACACACACACACACACACACACACACAGAGGATCAGCACACCTAGAGCTTCAGATTAAAAGTGAATCATGAGCAGATCAGTTTAGTGAGTTCTTACGCAATGGTCAGTTGTGTACCGTCCACCCATTTCCACACGCCCTTTGTGTCTTGGTCACTCAATCCAATCCAAGTGCTCTTTCCTCTTCTTAACATCTCAATGAAATCCTGTTGAGGTAGGTTAATTCATAATGCACAAATGAACATCACTGTTCATCCAAAGCACTCATGACAAACTTACCAAGTATTATAAGCACAGTTATAATGATTTAGGAATATGGGCTTCGTATGATGTGTTATTAATCAATCTGTGTCACCTGTTCCTCTCTGCTGTTTACGATCACCAGGTCTGCTCCTTTCTCCTTGCAGTCCTGTCTGCTCTGAGACCAGCTCTTCGTCCCAGTAGACATGTAGTAAAGACTGGACCTGAAGAAGATCCACCCTGGCTTCCTGATATCTCCAGCTGTTTTTAGAAAAGATTAGGATTGGTTCTTAAGTAAAGTCTACCAATAAACAGTGTGAAAGTAGTGTAGCTAAACTAATGTTACCTCTACGTTAGAAGCCAGTCAGGTTTGTGAATAAACTAGCTTATGTTAGGCTAATTATTAAATGAATGTCATTAAAACCAAGTACTACAGTAGCAGAAGCACGTTAGGCTAACTAGCGGCTAAGTCGGGTTTGCTATCAAGATAGTAAACATTAAGTATATTGTGTAAATGAAATCACTAGCCATGGTCACTAACAAGTTAGCAAACATTAGGCTAAGTATTATATTTTGTTATTAAAATCATTAGCCAGGTTCCATAGCAAGTTAGCAAACATTAGGCTAAGTGTTATATTGTGTAATTAAAACAGGTAGCCAGGTTCACTAGCAAGTTAGCAAACATTAGGCCAAGTGTTATATTGTGTAATTCAAACTAGCCATGTTCACTAGCAAGTTAGCAAACATTAGGCTAAATGTTATATTGTGTAATTAAAACTAGTAGCCAGGTTCAATAGCAAGTTAGTGTAGTGGGACAGACGGTGCTGTTTCTGTTCCTGCATTTTATTATGCCCGAATGCACGAGTTGCCCAATCACAGAATTTTGTGAGGGTATAAAAGGGGACTTTTAAGGCCCCGTTGTGTGTTGGAGCACCGCTTGTGCGTCGCTGCCTGAGATCAGCCCCTTCCGGTTTTTCCCCTTTTCGCTCTCCAGGTACGTGTGTTTGGCTAATTAGTTAGCATTGAGATGCGTGTTTTGGGTAATTTGGTTTTCTTGGATTTTAGTTTTATGGACAATTGTTGCATTGGTTGGTGGTTGCCCTCCTCCATCTCCCTTTTGCTCAGCGTTCTCCTTCGTTGGCCCTGCGTGTAAGTGCTC
>CM040481.1:12920869-12945869 GCA_022758105.1 Pangasianodon gigas
TTTCTTTAGGTTTAGTTTTTGTTTTTCTTTATACTGTTCTGTTTGTTTGGTGTGTATTTTGTTCTGTTTAAATTTGTTTTAGTATGTACATTTCATGTACATTCGTTTGTTTGTTTATATTTGCTGTTTGATGCTTGTATTCATTTGTTGTGTCTTTTTGTTTTAGTGTTTGGTATTTATTTTGTTGTATTTGGTTTTTGTGTGGGTGTGCATTTGGAGATTCTCTGTTAATATTGCCTTTTGTTGTAGGAGCTGAGGCTTCCAGGCAGGCCGCTAGTCGACCCTAGTGTGTGGTGGTGGGACTCCAGCACGGGGCGCAGGGTGTGTTCACGCTTGATCTTGTGTGTGGGTGTGTTGTGACCTGTGCACCGGGTGAGTGAGAGAGGAGCTTAGCGCTCATTAACTAGCTTACCTGCTATTGGTAAGCCTTGGTCTCCTTTCATGTGTCAGTGTCTCATATGTTATTAGTTGGGTCCTACAGTCTTTTAATGACTTTTAAATAGTGTTAGCTTGTTTCTAATAGTTTTGTATTTAGTATTTACGCCTCTACCCTTCTTTTCTGAAACCACGTACCTGTGTGATCTTTTGTTGGTGATTTAATCTATAATTACCATGATTTCCCTGTTTAACAGGGTGGCATAGTCAGCTACATCTTAACTAGTTTCTTCTGAACTAGCCCCTCCCCTCGCCACATTAGCAAACATTAGGCTAAGTGTTATATTGTGTAATTCAAACTAGCCATGTTCACTAGCAAGTTAGCAAACATTAGGCTAAGTGTTATATTGTGTAATTCAAACTGGTAGCCAGGTTCACTAACAAGTTAGCAAACATTAAACTGACTATTATTTAATTCATTAAATCACTAATTAGTAGAGAGGTTCACTAGCAAGTCTTTTTCCCTATGCTCCCAGATTAGCAATGAGTAACATTTCTGTTTTCACCCAGGTGTAAATGTTTTCTGTCAGTGGAAAAAAAAAATCACTGACCAATGTCGGAAAGTCTGTTCTGGAGTTCATTTTTCTCCTTCTGTAGCTGATCTCTCACTTTACCCAGGTCAATGTAGTTGGTCTCTAACTGGCCTTTCTCCTTAACAAGATTATTGTACCTGCTCTGGAGCTGCTCAATGTATATAGACAGCGTGTGATTGTCGCAGCTCGTCACTAACAGCTCCGTATCCACCTTAGAGGTAACTGTAAATTCAACAACAGTGACACAAATCAGAATGAAGTTGATCAAAATACAGCACTTCAACCCTGCATGATAAGATTGACATAAGCATGACACATGTCAAGTAAAGCCTGTTTTAGACTGCACGATTTAAGCTGTCTTTTAAGAAGTATACTTGTCACACTGTACAAGATGATCCATCCTGAGAATGTGTGCCTTACATAAGTTTTCACCCCCCTTGAACATTTCTATTGAACTGAAAACTAATTATGCAACTTCTGTTGGTTGCACCAGATCTAAATTAGAGGTTTCACAGCAAGAGGGGGGTGAATACTTATGCAGTCGACTTTTACACGTAAATAATTTTGCAAACTATACTGATCTCAGCTTATGATGTGAGCTAACGTTTGCTAAGTATACTCATATAGTTCCTATTTGTCTTATGACCAATGTTATGAAACACAATTTATATTAAAAAAAAACTGTTGTAATATAATTTATATGGCTTCAAGGAAAACTTTCTATTTCTGATTGGCTGGCAGATCATTCTATATTTTGTTATATATGAGCACCATGAGATACGGTCAAAATTGTAATGACAGTTCTAAATAATGTCACTGTTACGTAACAACCAGTTTAGTCTAGGCCTGCTAAAAAAAATGGTCACAGTAAAATGGATGCCATGGATTTACACAGAAAGCGTTATTTTTAGGTTATAGCACATTCAAAAGCAGCAATAGCAGCTGTAATCATAATACCAATTGTATTGCCTTAACATCTATCATATAATTTAATAAAACATACCAGAGCACATGTAGACATCATACATTATTTCGCTATCACGATAATTTCCAGTAATCGTAACATAATGCTGTTGATCTGATGACTTACGGTACAGCCGCAGGACAATGTTGAGAGTCGCCTGAACGATACACATTAGACCGATGCACACTCCAGCCAGCCTGAATGCTCCTAAATTCAAAACCACGTCACGAAGAGAGGATTCACAGTGTTATAAATGTATTTGTATCTTGTTATATAGCAAAATAATAACCTGGATAGGCTTTATAATATACACTCACTGACCACTTTCTTAGGAGCACCTGTTCATGCAGTTATCCAATCAGCCATTCTTGTGGCAGCAGAGCAAAACATGAAATCATGTAGATACAGGACAAGAGCTTCAGTTAGTGTTCACGAATCTGAGGCTACAGTGGGCACAGGCTCACCGAAAAACATCTTTTCCAATCTTGTCCAAATGTCCAGATTGGGTGGAGCTGTGTACCGTGTAGTGTCAGATTCCTGTGCTTGGCTGACAGGCGTGAAACCCGATGTGGTCTTTCATGATTGTAGCCCCGCTGCTTCACGGTTTGACATGTGTGTTCTGAGATGCTTTTCTGCTCACCACGGTTGTAAAGAGTGGTGTTATGTGAGTTACCATAGCCTTGCTGTCAGCTTGAACCAGTCTGGCCATTTTCCACCCACAGAACCGTGGCGTTCTGGATGTTTTTTGTTTTTCCTACCATTCTGTGGGACTGTCATGTGTGAAACTCTCAGCAGTTTCTGACATACTCAAACCAGCCCATGTGGCACCAACAACCATGCCACGGATAATTGCATGCACAGGTGTTCCTAATAAAGTGATCAGTGAGTGTATGGTTCATAAGAACATTATAGACACTAAATATTATAATCCACTATCACACACGCTCTGGTTTATATCGAATACAACATCAGTTCTCAAATTTTTTTTCCTCAAAGGCTCTCTTTGTGGTTAGTAAATGTCACTGTGGCGCAAATCCCCCGTTCTCCCTTCTCCACAACTATCACTGGCCTGCAAGTACAAGAAACGTAGCATTGCTCTGATGAAATTACAGCTAACTTGATGCCTGTGAATTCTGATTGGCTGGCACATATTATATTTTAATACTGTTTTCCAATAAATTTTCCAATAACAACACACAGAAATCCAGAAATATTTTTATTTCTCCAATACCACAGCAATTTGCCAATGATTCGATTTTTTAAAGAAGCATCTCAAAGGAGGAAACTCAGCATTTGGTGATGCCCATGGGTTCCAGACTTCAGGCAAAAAAAAGGGTTTGCATCCAAGTATTAAAAATAATCCTAATATTTATGCTTGTTAGTTTGTTCAGTTACTTTTGAGCCTGTGAAAATGGAGGGACTCTGCAAAAAAATGGCTGTAATTTCTAAACAGTGAATACAATATTTTTGTTAAACCTGTTGAATTTAAGCTGAAATGCCATCTTGATTGCTTCATTTCAAATCCACTGTGGTGGTGTACAGAGGCCAAATTACGAAAATTGTATGAGTGTATATTTAATAGTTTATAGTAATAGTTAAAGTCAGTTCCTATTATCACTTACATTATAGCAGCTAAAAACAGTTGTTCCTTCACCTCACCTTCTTGAAGTTAATTAAAAAAAAAAAAAAATTGTGGCCGTGCCTTTCAGTATACATTTTCAAGTATAAGTCGCGTCCTTACCTCTGTACTGAGCATCTTTGGCAGGCGAGGGAGAGATTTTCTTCGGCCTCTCTACATTCTGGTAATTAGGAGGTTCATAGTGAATGCGCATATCCAGATTTACAGCCATTGATCAGTCCAACTTGAAGAAATGTATCACTAAAAATCTACAGTCAGTACACTCTGAGTGTCTAAACCATCTGTGGTTAGTGTCACACCACCTTACAGGAGCTGAAAAGCAGGAACTGAGAGCAATGAGGCAACTTGGAGGAGGAAGCTGGCTGTCTTCAGCAATAACCTCTTGAAAACATTGTCTACAACACAATTTTACATTAATTTTGTTCCATATGTAAGATTCTGGTTTGTATGTAAGAATCTGTATGTAGGATTTTCCTTTATTGTCTGTTTAAAGAAAAAAATTATATATATACACATATACACATACATACATACATACATATATATATATATTTTTTATTATTTAAGGGAAAGTAGCACATTTCCTAATCACTCACAAGTTGCGTACGCTAGGGGAATTCAGGAAGTTAGTGAGAAACCAATGACTACCCTGAAAATGAGAACAAAACCTTGTGAATTGTGACACACAATTTCATACTTTCTTAATACTTCACAATATCCTCTAGACCCTGACACCCCCCTACCAAAAAAAAAAAAAAAAAAAAAAAAGATTTTTAAGGCTTCTGAAACCACAAGTGTGTTGTCATATCTATAAAAAAAAAATCTCTTCTGACACACCACCAAGTATGTCATTTGAAAAATTTCAAAATACCTAGTGGAGCTGAGCATCAATAAACATAATTATGTAATTTGATTATATCTGTTACTGTAGGATGTAAAAGAACACAGACAAGTCTGTCGATCACACCAGCTATGAGTCATGCTGAGTCAGCGGATGTGGGCTTTAAACCAGCAAACTTCAATGCATGCTTAGCATGAGACACACACACACACACACACACACACACACACACACACACTTATGGCACCCATCCAGAAGTATTCTCACTTGCCCTTTTATTGTCCTCATTTTTTTTATGTCAATATGTCAATATGTAATATTTAAAGACAAAGAGTGAATCTAAGCTGCTCTGTTTCATCTGGGGGCGGAGCTTATTCCTGACCCAGAAAAAACACACACACACACACACACACACATATGTAAGCAGAAGCCGGGGGGGGGGGGGGGGGGGGGGACTAGCTATATCCACTGCAATATTACAAATCTAATGGCACCTTTAAAAATGATTCTGTTTGCATGACAGCATTAATATGCACTCCAAAATATGAAAATAATAATAAAAAAGGACTATTTATCAAAACAAGAGCTTTTATTAAAATGTTAAAATTCCGATGAAGTTTGCCCTCATAATCAGCTGCCTGATTGCAATCCCTTCATAATAATATAACATTAAACAAAGTGGCAGGAAATCAATAATGCACTTAATATTAATAAGCACACATGACATGGTTAAAACATCTCAATCTCATTTTCAGTGACCTCGACAGTAATTATAAAAAGTGCAACTCGAAAATTAAAAGGAGGTCCTTCATGCTGTAAACGTGATTGAAAGAAATGCAGTGAATATTACAGGTCAGTTACAGTCTGTCCAAAGAACTGGCATTAAAATGAGAAGACTCAGGTTTTGTGTCATTATCGGCTTATATTGTCTGACTTTCTGACATTGATTCACAGTAATCAGGACATTATTCATGAGCACATCATTCTGAGGTACAGAACGGTTTATAAAGGTTAACAGTGACTGTATGGAACCACCGTGTGGTGTTGATGTGGAACTACAGCGAGAAGCCGGTCAGTAACGCTCCAGTCACGATCATACAAAACGCCAAGATGAGCACCAGGTAATTCCTCAGTCCCTGATGAGACAGACATTTTATTAGACAAAAAGAAAATAAATACATAAATATATACACACACACACACACACACACACACACACACACACACACACACACACACACACACAGTTACCTGTACTTCCTTAAAAACCATGACCCCCCACAAAGCAGCAATAAGCCCAGGAACCTGGCAAATAAACAAAAAATATTTAACATTTTCCTTTTCGTCACTCTCTCTTAGGAAATAAAAAATAATTTTATTCACGGAAAAAGTGTCAACTTTCAACCAAAACAATGTCACGTGATCATCCGAGATTGTGTCACTCACCGTAGTGATGATCGGGAAGCTCACCACTGGTTTCAGGTAGTGATTGGCCAGGAACCAGCAGCATGTGGCCACGCCCCACATCACCCCGGAAACAAACCCTGTGCAAGACAGAATCGACACGTGGGCTGGATGATGACAATCTGCTCTACAAACCGCCAGTGACGCTAGAGTATTGTGCAGCGTGTCGTTATACGAGTGCGTCCTACCTGGGAGCACGGCTTTAGGGAACACTTGCGGTTTGTTCTTTTTGAAGGCGCAATAGATGACAAAGTACACAGTGCTGGTGAGGAAGATCCCGCTGAAATGAGCAAAGACGTAATCCAGATCTGAAAACACACACACACACGACACCTGCAGATATGATACAAACATACATATATACTATAATGAATACGAATGAATATGAATACATTATTCAGATTGAACAGAATGGAAGGAGACTCCAGTGTCAGCGCCTTTTAACAGAATTTTTGTGCTTTGCTGCTGCGTTGTTTTTTTATTTGTGTGTTTGGGTTTTTTTTGGTCTTGTTAACTTCAAGAGAGGAAAAAAACTAGGCTGGTGAGGAACCGACTATTTATAGCTGCTATAACATAAGTGCTAACAGGAAATAACTTGTTTCTCAAAAGTTCCATAGCTTTTGAACCATGAATGGAAGAATTATATTAATATCCTTCGTTAATAACTTAAAATTTGTAATCGGTGGCAAACTGCTGTGCTTTTGTAAGAGGAATAAACCTCACTGGGATGTGCTGTTATAGGAAAATAATCACTGCCCATCCACTGCGTTAAACTGTCACATCATGAAGAGAGAAATGTTGACCTGGACTTACCGAACTGGCTCGCCCCAACAAACTGGCTGTCCTGCTGATCCGCATGGTTTTTGATGTACAGCATTGGGATGAACGACGAGCCGTAAAGGAGTCCTGCTACTACAGCAAGCCCCGAACCGCTGAGAAAAAAGAATCATTACAGTATAAACAAAACATCAGTTAGGCAAAAACACGGCAAACAGAATAAAATATTATTGTAGAATTGTGATATAAATCTACATTATTTATACCATTTTCCCCATTGAACATTCAAAAACAAGAACTGGTCTAAACAGGCAAAAATAACAGAACTATTAGAGAATATTTATATCCTATTCCAAAAAGGGAGAAGCTTTTAAACTTTTAAACTAGTATTTATATCTTACTGTTCGTTACTTTTCATAGTGAAGGAATATCTGTAAAATGTCTTACTACATATTGGGCTTCATTTTGTCCTGGGGTGTGCAAACTTTTGCCCTGGACTATATAACAGCAACGTTTTACTTGGAAGCTGTCCATCTAACTGATAAGTCCTGCTTCAGCAAAACACTCCTCAGTTTTATTAGGAAAATGATCTTTGCCTACAGTCTAGAATCATTGTTATACTCACACCAGGCGCTTAGTGAAGGGTGGCAACATGTCCACCCACGAGTTATCTGATGATGTTTGAGGGTCAGTGTTCACAGTCTGAAACAGAGAAGATCACAGAAAGCTTATTTTACTAGAAACAATATTACTAGAACAATACCGTCATCCAGTAAGGAGTATTTATAAAACCAGAACGTCGCTTCCAGCAGTTGATTATTAACAAGCAGCTGCTGTAACACTTTAATTTCCCCATGAGGAATTAATAAAAGTTTACTTTCTCTTATCTTATTCAACATCTTACACACACACACATGACCAGAAGACATACACTGTCTATTAGCAGAGGCGTCTCTTCGGATGTAGCAGATCTCTGAACGTCACTCTTCACAAAGAAAAAGACGATGGCGCTGTGGGGACGCCACAGATACCATTAACACACTCAGAAATGAAGAGAAAACACACTATGAAGACAAAAATCTGTGTGTGTTTGTGTGGTACCTAAGCAAACACAACCCAGCTCCGCAGTAGTTAAGTATTGGTTTGGTGACTTTCTCCGGCTCGATACCAAACCAGCCAAATCTGAGGACACAGTAAGACAGAGTGGAGTCTTATTCCTACACCTGGAAATGTGAAAGACTGCCGATATAAGGACAGATTTTTTTTGTCCTTCAATCGCTGACACACGATGAGGTTTTCTCAGAATAAAACACCACATTTTTGGATTACACTCACAAATCCAAATCATAGTTCTAACCAACTGATCCTGACTTCTTGAAATCTGGGATCCTGCTGAATTTTCTGTGAATAAACACGAACAAAATATGGCAAGTTACAGTTCCTGCACATGCCACACCCCAGTCGCGCTCTGTAAGGGTCGAAAACGTACGTAAAGACCACTTGGAGTTTACTTTAAAGTGTTCTAGGTTTTCTTCTGTACATGGAAAAGTTCCACCAATGGTAAATTTACTACCACAAATTGTGTAAATATTAGGTGAAATAAATCACTTATATATAAAACGGGTTTGTCTAAAACATAAATTCTGTTTACTCGGGCTGAATATACTAATGTGAGTAGAGACGCCTCCTTGTGCTGATGGGTTGGATTTTGGTGGTCCAGCCACAGAGACTGGAGTTTCTCCTCTGAGCAGATTGGAAAAGAGAAAACTCCCCAAATATTACAATCATTTTGCTGACTTATGAACTGACCCCATCTTTAAAAGGGTCAGAACACAGGCTAACACAGTTAAGTGTGATTTTTCTTTCCGGTTTCTGCATGCAATTTACTTTCTTAATGCTTTGTCATTGTATTGAAGTACAGTGAACTAGGCAGATTTCACTGCCATTTTTCCAGTCAGAGTGAAAATCAGAAGGAAGAACCTCAGACGCATGTCCAGTTGGTGCCTTCACTGATGACCGTTTAATAACTTCAGTTAGGAACTACTCTAAAATGGCTACCCTCAATGCTTTCCCTTTCAAAGAACCACACATGCATTTGCTAACTATGTTTTTGAGAACGTTACTTTTTTGTTTTACTCTGATCTTACCGTGAGCTGGCCCAGCCCATCAGGAGGTTGAAGGTAGCCCATATCAAAAGGCCTAGCCCGAGACCTATGGTCTTAAGTATGGGCACAACTGTGACATTACCTAAAAGAAAACAGAAAGAATGTAAAACTTCCTTTGTGACAAATTGCTGAATGTAAGATTTTCGAATTCATTCCTCTCTTTCTATTGCAAGCCACATTTCTTAAAGTGGGTTAGGCAGCGCCTTTCACCACTGCACGTGTTAATCTCATGGCTGCAAATGCAAAATACTACACATTGAACGTGAATTCAAGGCTATGTCCTAATCCACACACACGTATCAAGTAGTATGCCTAAAAAGTAAACTTTATTGTTGTAGCTAGTTACCTACTTTAAATACAGTGAACAAAACTATCACTTCTATTCGCTTATGGTGTGTGTATTTTTTTTATTAACCTACTTAATTCTACTTGTTTTTGTGTATTTTGTTCTCCAGCATGTCAATAGCATAGGCCCCAGATGAGTCACTCTTGCCCAATATAAAAGAGTATGACATGCAAAAAAGACAAACACACAAACACTTCTTGTAAGCCTGCAAGAAGTTCTCTAACTAAACAACTTCACTACTGGACAATTAGACAAATTCCACAAAGAGGATACATCAGCACACAAGCATTCACCAGCTTCGCTACAAAATAGAGAACAAATAAATGTCAGAATCTCTGCTCCTCTGTTTGCTCTTCTCTCCATCTCTCCTGATTGGCTGCAGCTCCTGCCAGTCACCATGTAGTCAGACTTCTTTTATTTAAAATTACAAATCTAGCTGCATCTTCAGCTCACAAACTTATACACACAGGACATGTTTTCACAGCTATATCTGCACTGGATATGAGGCCAAAAAAACCCCCACAAACTTTCTTTGAAGAAACTATGCGCCAAAAATGCTGAGACAAGTTTACGTCTTCCGAGGGGAACCTGAGTAACGAGGGAAAACTGACGCCCAGAGGAACACAAGTCCTGGGGGAACTCAATTTAATGCTTGTTGTGGTTCGAGTTACCTGTAGCCCAGATGGCTCCTCCCAGCATAGCCAGAGGCCAGAACTTTGGGCTGCTCAAAATGATGTTCGCAATCATAGACACCGTCCATATAGCAGCACAAAGCACCCACTGGAAAAACATGCCTAAAACACACACACACACGCGCACACACACATGGGTCCATTGATAGTGTACAAGAATAATGAAACAAGTATAGCACAGGGTCCAAATTTTTAAAAGAAAACACCACTTCCCAACATTTCCAGTAGTTTATGCTTGAAATATTCAATGCAGTTGTTGATCTCAGACACACATACACACGCAAAAGGTTTGTATGTCTCACCATCGCCAGTGTCGATCTTCTTTACAGGAACGAAGTTGCTCCCGTAGAAGAGGACGGAGACGGCGCAGGACACGAAGCCATACGTCAGGTCAGTGGTGTTCGTGCCATTAGAGGAATCTCTGAGGAGGTGAGAGGGATCCAGCAGCAACTCCATCTCTGTTAGTTCATCATAGATAGATAGATAGATAGATAGATAGGTTCGAAATTTTATTTCAAAGATTCATAAAGTTCAGACTAGTTTCTTTTTGTCCACAAGCATCCTCGCTTCATATCTTTTTTAAAATTGAAAATAACAATTTGACAAAAGAAAATTAAGCTCACATATTTTTCCGCTGAGCCTCAGACTCAAAACTATCTTGAATGATTGCAGTCACATTGGTACTGAGTGTGTGTTAAAGTGACAAAGTCATGTGATCTGTACAAATACAGCTTCATTACATCATACTGTTTTGAAACCTTCCGCACACACACACACACACACACACACCAATCATGTGCAAACCACAGACTTTAATTTAGATGACTCAACCCAATGCAAATGACTGAGTCAGCATTAGCCTTTGCTAGAATCCTGACTAGTAAGGAATAAAATACTTCATGGTGTGCTGTTAGAGGCAAATAATCAACAACAGGGTGGTGTGATGTGGCCTGACGTGACATGAAGTTAGATTTTCCACCACAAAGTTGAATATTTTCCAATAACGGCACATTCCAAAGTGTTTTTTTTTTCCTCTTATACCACAGCAATCTCCCAACAAATACTACTTTTTTAAAATAAAAGAATGGCACAGCAAACTTGTTTAAATCTGTTTATAGTTATGTTTAGTGTCGTGGAACGTCTGTGAAACAAGTTAGTTCTTTTATAGCGGCTAGTTCCCTCACCAGCCTCTATTTTTTTCTCAAAAAGCCACAAAAAAAACATATCATGTACTGAGAAACCACAGAGTCCTCTGTCCTGAAGACTCTCCTGTGGTGGAAAACTTCCTGACTGTTACAAAGCACTGACACTGGAGACTCCTTCTGTAAATGCTAAATAAAAGTCTCCTAACAGAAAACTTCACCATATCAGTGACTACATTTACATGCACTTCAAATTCTGTTTAAGGTCTATATTCGGGTTACAGCCATATTCCGAATACGATGTTTATATGCGTACAGGCATAGGAATATTCTTGTGCACATGGTCGTTGTAAGTACGCCTGAGTCGCCATTCCTAAATACCTAGCCTACAGCTAAGCATCTTTTAGTACCCATGATTCCTTGTGGACGGAGCATGTGCATATATCTTCTTTCGGTGGATTTTCCAAATAAGGTGTTTACATGCAACAAATTTCCGATTAAAACTGGCATAATCCAGGGCTGGGAATCGGAATTTGGGGAATCAGAATATTGTCTTATAATATAATCTGAATCGGGCGATCGGATTGCAGCGTTTACATGCATGACTCAATACTAATCAGAATATCGCCAAATTCTGATTAATATCGGAATATCGATGTGCATGTAAACGTAGCCAATGAGTACACATTTTTCTTCTTTAAATAACATTTTTTTTAATCTGTTTTTTAATGTTAGGCTTAAATAATGTGGCAAGTCTGCCATACAAATAATTTTGTAACCTGTTACTATAGAAATGATAAAGTATTAGAACAAATTCCTATAAGCCTGAGATTTGAATTACAGCCAATACTATTATCAGAGCTGCTGCTATAGAAAATGAATCAATACAGACTGACAGTTATGGCACAAATGTGTTTAATAATGAAGCTTTAATGAATGAATTTTTAATTTAATGAATTGAAGCTTTAAATATAAAAAATTGCATCCAGTTTATCATCATGTGAACTGTATGACTAAACTTTTAACGTTTGACTCAAACTGTGTCGAGTTTCTCTTTACACAAAAACCTCCATTTTGGTTTTTTGGTTTTTTACCTCAGAACATTTTGGCGTCACGCAGCGCGTGCATCAGCTAGCTCGTGAAGGGGGCGTGGCCTACGACTTGAAGGTGGGGTTAGAGGTTAGCAATAATCTGCATGGTATTATTATTATTATTATTATTATGATTATTATTATCCAGTTAGGTTTGTAGATGTAACTATTGAATGCGGAATTATTCTATTCTTCGTTGACATGTCAACATGGCTTGCCTGATTTTCAGGGTTTAGTTAGTTTGAAAAATAAAATCATACACACTCGGATTTTTGGCGCCAGCTACCATAAATATTAAAATTTAAACTTTTATGTTTACATTACGTTTTTATTAACTGCTCAAACATTGTGTACAACACATTTACCTGTGTGACTGTGTGGGTTTGTAACAAATAAACAATCTAACTTACCGTTTGTTTGTTTTTTTTTTTCAGGTTTAATACGCCACCAGATTCTGGATTCAGATTCTCCAAACACACCGAGGTTTAATAAACTAACTATCATTCATGGTTTGCAGTTTTATGATCCACAAAACAGAGAACAAGCAAAAGGCTGTAACTCATCTGAGGTGGAAATCAAAATTTCCGGGTTCTGTGTATCAGCTGACTGCTGTCACGTGGTTTAAGACGTCACACGGATGCCGGAAGTAAATTGGCCAATGCGTGCAAGTCCTGTTTATCTTTTTTTATATATGTATATCTATATATACTTTTATGTGATTTTGATTAATTTGCTCTTTTTTTAACGGACGTACGGATTATTATTATTTAAGACACATGTTGTCTCCATAATTAGCAATATTAGAAAGGTTCTGCAGTACAGGTACGGTCATAAAAAACTACACTTCCCATGAACACCTAGCATGAAAAGAAATAAATAATAAAATTTAAATTAATTGTCAAAATGCTTAGAGTGCGTATCTATCCAGAATGACTAAACAGACGCATTAGAAATAGCTCGTTTTTGCAACCGGAAGTTACATAAATTAATTTTTTTTGCTGAACCGTTCCTTAAGCCTATAAATATTGTATGAACATCACCTTGTCTTAATTATGGTGCTAAAAATATATATTGTATGTATAATTAAAGTGATCCTGTCTCATTATCATTGACACTGTTTAGTGTAATACTAAAATTCAGCCACTAGAGGTCACTGTTGCTCTCAATCTCTTTTCCTGCTCTCTGTTCCCCAGTACATCATGACTAATCATTTAAAGTGGTTTCACATCAGCTTGTGCAGAATTCAATACTGAGGATTCATTTACCTTTCCCTCTTTTTTAAAAAGAGTTGTGAATAATTTAACATGACAAAGCCAGCAGAATTCCAGATTAATCAGGCAGAGGGAGGAGGAAACTTGCATTCGAACCCTGCGTTCCGGTGCTGTTTTAAACGTTAAAGTCTCCTCATGAGACTTTTGGAAGTACTACCTACTAAAGTGGTCACTTAAAGCTGTTAGCTAGGTTCATCAGATCCGCTTGGTAACATGGTACTACGATATTTTATTGATCTTATTGTTCTTACCTTAAAGATGCCATTTGTAATGTTTAGAAGTCTTTCAGGATGTGTAATAATCAAATAATTTCAACGATATCTCAGAAAATTTGATTCCCAATATATGTGAAATGTTCATATATACCTACACATGCCCCCAAAATTTTTTTTTTCTTTTTTCCCCCATTTTCAGACTTCTGTTTCCTTTTTCTGGCCCAGAAATTAGCCCCACCCCCTGCTCAGCTCGGCTCTTTTCCTCAAAAGAAAACTCATTAGGCGTACACAATTTCAGCAGTTCACTTGAAATTTCAATTTCAAGTGAAGGCATTTTATCTTGTGGGCCATTAGAGGGCTCTAAATATTACAAACCGCTCCTTTAACAGTGCAGTCCAATTTTTTTTTTTCCATTTTAAAAAGAAAACTGCATCAGATCAGGTTCCATTGCCTTCTGGTCATGACGTCTACAACAATGTTGACTCAATCTCTCCAACTTCAAGAGCTCATCTTACTGATTAAAGTGTTGGGATGGCTCTTGTAAAACCAACGTTCACAAAAACAGCATTGAAGCAAAAGACAAGAGCAGGAGATATTCCTATAATGCTTCTGGATTTTACTTTCTTTAAACCTTTATGCATGATGGCATTTTGATTAAGAGAATAAATCATCAGCTGTGAAATGAAAAAAAGGGATTTTTTTGTGTTTAACTCTGTTGCCTTTATGTAAAGTTTGTTCAAATGTTAGTTAAGCGTTGAAGGACAGTGAAAGCACTTCACTCTAGCGCTAATGGCTTTATTGATTAGCTGCTTAGCTCTGTGGTTCTCTCTGTAGAGTAGGAGAGAACAGACAGCTGACGTTATGTCTTTAAGGAGGACTCGGGGAGACAATGAGTGTATCCCAGATTCGTGTAGAAGCATTACAGATGTACAGAGACGTGTACCAAGAAGAGCTGCAAAGTCAAAAGCAACCACGTTAGCATATAAGTTTGCTGCATTCGGTTGATGTTGTTCAATGTGTTTACAAGAAGATTCCATATGAACAGCCCGATCTTGTAGTATTTCCAATGCTGAAAGTCAAAAATTTTCTGATTTGTCATGGGAGAATTCAGAGAACAATCTCTGATTCTCACAGAACATCGTAAGCTAGCTTATCAGCTAATTAGCGCTTAGCATGTAAGATAACAAGCATAAACAAAAAATTCTCATTTAATTTCTGAAACAAGGATAATAACAAAAATGTTTTTTGATACTGTAGTTAAATTTACACGTTCATTTTAATGTCACATCAGCAGAAAATAACTAAAGAAGACTTGTTATGCACGCTAGGTCTCTTAAAATGGCTGAAGGATGTCTAGCGTAGTGTAGTGTAGTGAAACCTCAGTTCCAAAGAAGGAACCAATAAAAATAAGGAAATGATTGAATGTTATTGTTTCTGTGCTGAATTTTGTAGGCATAGATGTTAGAGAATGAGAGAATATGATTGTTTTACATCATAAACACTTAATGAATTCACTACAAGTTGGTTTTTCAGTTCATGCTAGCTAGCTAACATTGCTAGCTATCTGGTTAAAGCATTAGTGAGGTAACTGTTGGGTTACCTCACTAACACTTTAACCAGATAACACTTTAACCAGAATGTTGGGTGCAAATTTGCCTTTAAAATTAAAATACAACTTTCGATGTGCAAGCTAGTTAGTGTTAGCTGAGGTACAAGATAACATACTCTTATTTTGAGCGGTCACAAACTCACCTGATTCACCTCACAGGCTAATTAAGCCCTTGTGGATAAAGAGCTAGCAACCTGAATGAAAAACCCCAAATGAAACTAACGTTTTCCTGGGCTTTAAATAGTTGAAGAAACAAAAAAAATTAAATTTACACAACTCTCAAATGTAGTCAAGACATGTTTGGGATTTGAAGTTAGCATCTTTAATTTTGCACTGGAGGTACAAGGCTAATGTCGCTAAGCACTGTGCAAGCAAAATGTAAATATGTAAATCATATTAAAACTATATTATCTGAATATCCCAATTTCACATTAGAAATGAGGCTGGAATGGCGGGATAACAAAATGTGCTAGCTTCAAAATGGCCGCCGCGGCTATTTTTAGCTCTGTGCTGTCCTTGAGCCACATAAAAAAGTTTGAGATACTGAAAAATTCGACAGTTTGAGGTGACAATGTATGTGTGATGATTAGCCTCCCTTGCTAGCCTGCTAGCTCCAGTGCAACGCTAAAGAAACTTTAGAGACCACATGTTTGATCAACTATATTTCAGGTAAGAAGGAAAACTGTGAAAATTCTCTCTTTTTTTTGTTAAACTCTTCCTTTAGACTTTTGAAGTGAGTGACACTTGGTGTGATTGGTGAGGTAGGTGGATACCAATCCTGATTAGCTGGTTATGCTAATGAGGAAGTGAGCACAGCATGAGGAAACTGGTCTGCTGAGCTGCAGCTGTCACGCCAGTCTGTTTGCCCAGTGGCTTCCCTCAGCGAAAAATATAGAATCACCTGAACAAGACGTCACAGGAATTTTGGACTCCATTTTACTCAAACGCACAGAAGTTGGCCATATGAATACATTAGGTGTGTGTGTGTGTGTGTGTGTACAGGAAGGTAGTCATGTGTCTTTAGTAGGCACCCTACAGAGCCACATCTGCTGTTTTACCATGAAATGTCTGAAAATCGCTCAAAGTGCTTCAAGTTAAAAAGACTAATCCAGTTCCGTGAGGATAACACAGATGTAATGAGTGGAAAAGAGCAAGAGTTTGTTTTATAAAATGTGAGAATGTGTGTGGCTCTGATTTAGCTGTTTGTATCTCAGCTACTGCTCTGTGGCAGTGATTACTGGGAGACGAGCCAATATTCAAACGCAGCTGCTTATATAAAACTAGCTAAATTAAGAGTCAAGGATAGAGGTGTACCTGTGAAGCGTTTATCTCTGTTCCCATGAATGAAAGAATATAAATAAACCCTAAAGTGTTCAAAGATAAAGGCGTGGCCTCTCTGGATGTCAGTCCTAAAGGATGAAGGTGTGCCCTGTTCCTGTCAGTTCCAGTGAAGGAAGGAGGAATGGCCTCCGTGCCTGTCAGTCACAATGATGGAGGTGTATCCTCTGTGTCTGTCACTCCCATTAAACAAGACATGGCATCACTGCCCTTCACTCCTAATGAAGGGGGCGTGGCCTTTGTGCCTGTCAGACCCAATGAAGGAGGTGTATTATCCATTCCTGCTATGTCCTTGTCTCATTTAGTGTCAATGAAAAAGAAAGGAGGTGTGGCCTCTGTCCCTGTCGGTCACAATGGGGAAGGTGTGTCCTATGTGTCAGTCAGTTCCAGTGAAGAAGGTGTGGCCTCTGTGTCTGTCAGTCAACAAAAATGGAGCATATTCCTTGTCTTGTTCAGTCCCAGTGAAGGAGGAAGGCATGAAGGAGGAAGGAAGTGTGGCCTCTGTGTCAGTCATTCCAGTGAAGGAGGCGTGACCCCAGTGTCAGTCATTCCAGTGAAGGAGGCGTGACCCCAGTGTCAGTCCATTCCAATGAAGGAGGTGTGGCCCCTGTGTCAGTCAGTTCCAGTGAAGAAGGCGTGGCCTCTGTGTTTGTCAGTCCAGTTGAAGGAGGCGTGACCCCTATGTCAGTCAGTTCCAGTGAAGAAGGCGTGGCCTCTGTGTTTGTCAGTCCAGTTGAAGGAGGCGTGGCCCCGTGTCAGTCAGTTCCAGTGAAGGAGGCGTGGCCCCGTGTCAGTCAGTTCCAGTGAAGAAGGCGTGGCCTCTGTGTTTGTCAGTCCAGTTGAAGGAGGCGTGACCCCTATGTCAGTCAGTTCCAGTTAAGGAGGCGTGGCCCCGTGTCAGTCAGTTCCAGTGAAGGAGGCGTGGCCCCTGCGTCAGTCAATCCCAGTGAAGGAGGTGTGGCCATTGTGCTAGTCAATTCCAGTGAAGGAGGTGTGGCCTATGTCAGTCATATTGAAGACGATGTGTTCGTATGTATGTGAGTGTTTAAATGCCCTCAGCTGGCAGTCTCTCTCTCTCTCTCTCTCTCTCTCTCTCTGACCACCCGTCCCCCACCCCATCATTATTTCTGTGGAGAAGAAAGACAACAACGACCGGCAGTTTCTTAGCCTCTGTTTATTCCAAAAGTCCAAAAAATAAAGCAGTCGGTTCACATTCCATTTAGAAAAATCTACTCCGCTTTCCTCTTCACTGAGACGCTTCAAATTAAAATCTACTGATGATCCAAGTCCATGTGTGTGTATTTGTGTGTACATTTGTGGATTGCCATCTAAGAAGTTCTTTACAATCACCATTTCTCCAACTCATCTTGAACCTCTGCTCATATTGTGTGTGTGTGTGTGTGTGTGTTCATACAATTAGAGATCGGAGTTATACACATGGATGGTCTCTGCTTTTATATACAATACAATATACATAGAAAACTAATGGATTGCAGTTACACAGCATGGCATAGAAAAAGGGTGCTCAGCATAGAGGTTCGATATCAATATTCATACATTTTCTGTGGTGATATTCTCTGTCATGTTTCTCAGGATTCTCATTTTTCTACAGAAGTTCTACTTGTCTAAATTCATTTGCGTTATCACCACCGTTATCATCATCATCATCATTGCTTTAAAAAAAGAAAGAAAACAGATTCAACTAAAGGTTATCATGCGTTTCACAGTTAGGACTGCATATAGTAGTGCACATAATCGAATGTATAATATGCTTAAAAGAAAGAATTTAAATGAGATCTATAAAAGAGAAATAGCATGTTTTATTTAAGTCCTTTCGCTTTACCACGCAAACACTGTATAAATCTGCCAGGAATATTTTGGCACAAAACACTATTTGGCATTTAGAAATAGCTCATGGGAGTTTTACTTAGTCAAACTTCCTCCAAAGGCAGAAAGGATTGTGAATAGTTACAGCAGGGAACGAATGGAAATGGAGAAGAGGCAGGGTTTATTGCTCCATGAGTTTAAAAAAAAAATGGCAGGAGTCAGGTCTTGATGCATTTTAATAATGTTTTAGCTAGCTAGAATTAGACTGTTAAGTCTTTTTTTTTCAGTTTAAATAGAAAAACAATGGTAAATATCAACATTTAGCTGAGATATGTTGATCAATTACAATGAAAATACTCTAAACAGTTAAAATTGTACTGTAATTAAAATTGGACCACAAACTAAATTCAACAGTAAAGGAATATTTGCTTTTAATTACTTTATGATCAAGTTTTTTTGTTCATTCATATTTATCTCTGATGATGAAAAAGCTAAAGATATTCCAAGTGCACCAATAAACACTGAAAATCTGAAGATCAAGCCGTTCTCCTGTCTACATATTTCTAACAACTTGGTGCCGTGACCCCGGATGGCACACTAACACGTCTCTGGTGTGTTACGTAATTATTTACGAACCACGGAAAATGTTGGCTAGGATCATTTCCTGGTATGATAGGAGAGATCCTGTTATCCTGTTACCTCACCGTGATAGCTTTTAGCTTCTAATACTGTTTACTCGCACACAAATGTTTACTAAAAGCTAGCAAGCTGTTACTACGTGGACATTAGCTAGCTATATATCTAGCTGGCTGACATTTAACTACCTAATTGACTTCTTATTTAAATTAGAGTTAGTCAGCTAGCTAGGTAAGAATTGTCTCTGCTAGCTACTTCGCCTTAACATCAGGCCAACATATGTTTCATATGTTTGCTGCAGTTTTCTGCTAAATTAAAAAAAAACATTAAAAACTCCAGCTAGCACCTCAAGGTAAGTGTATGTAATTATATGTCGTAGACTGGTTTATATTTCCTTCCAGGTACGCGTATTAATTTTGGTTGTAATATGGAATTATAAATTAGTGACTAGTTTTTAAACTGCTTCAACAAAGTATATAAAATGTTTATTGATATCTTGATCATGAGTAACGCTATGTCGATAGTAGCAGCACCATGTTTTTGTAAAGTGGCCTAATTAGACTTTTGAAACGAAAAAATTACGCGTGTAATCAAAAAACATACATACACACATTTAGCATTACGCGTGTGAAATTTTGTATTATTCATAATTAAAACTCTTTTGGAAAAATTAAAGCGTTGATACCAGGTGCTTTGCCGTTAATGCTATGCTAGTACACCAGTCCACTAACACGCCACGTTGCTGGCTTTCCGTAACGTACACCTCCACGTTTAACAGACTTTTCTTTAGTCGAGAAACATCAAGATGGTATAATGTTCGATTTTTTAAAATTATTATTAAAATTGTACAGTTTTCTGACTCCCGCTTATTAAAAAAATACTCAAGGTGCTATAAATCCTTCCTGCTTGCAATACAGTTTGGTTATCCCACATTAACCAGTCATAATCCCTAAGAAGAGGTTTGGAAGTTCAAAGCTCCTACGAGCTTAAAAATTCTACCAGAGTATTATAATTAGGCTTACGATATTAATACGATGATATGCCATTCCAATTCATGTTATCACTGACCCTGCAAAAGAGAAAGTTTTGCATGTCAGGCTTTTTTTATTATTATTTTTTTATATATATATAATGTTGATGACAGAACTATAAAACTACACTTGCCTTGTCCAACAGAACAATCTCAAAAAAAAAAAAAAAAAAACATTAACAAACTTTTTTAAAGACAAATTAACATCACATTTCAACAACTCAAATTTTTTTTCCCGAAGAAAATGCAACTAAAATATTTTTTCCCCAGTCAGCCATTGTAACATCAAAAGGACAAAAGTATAGATATTTACATAGTCAATATATATTTTCAATATATAATTCGTATGACAAACGATTCTGCTCAAACACTGCACCTACGTTAAATGAACTCGTTTGGCTTTGAAACATTTGAAACAATTTTGTAACATTATTTTACAATATGGATGCAGGCTCTTCGCCATTATTTCTTTTTTTTCTTGAAAAATATTTAAAAAAAAATTTTTTTTTGGATATTTCATATTAGAACCAAACAAAAGAAAGCCACGTTGGATGCAGATGATTCAAGTGTGCTTGTGTTTCTTGGAATCCGAGAAGCGAAAAACGTGTTCGTTGTGAAAAATGTCAATAGAAATAGAGTAAGAGAGAGCGTGAGCACAAATAATTGTGTCCTGATCATGTGTGTAGGACATCGTGCATGTGTAAACCAAACTTCTCATTTTGCATCTGTACATTTTTCTATGATGTGTATGTACAAGTGTCATGTGTGTGTGTGTTTGTGTGTGTGTGTGTGTTTCTCTGTTTGTAAGTGCTTGTGATATAAATGTAGAAACGTATCGATAGGATGTGTATGCATGTAAGTAAATATATGTATATACCATATTTTCCAGACAAAAATCAATATATACACTGCTTCATTGTTGAACTGTTGAACGTAGAAGCCATTTTTATTCTACATAATGTTTGTGCTGACTCTAAAACACCTACTGGTATACTGTAGTTCAGTTTTTGTCTCGTTAGTGTAGCTGTAATTCTGTTTCCTGATCTTAATCCCTCTGTCAGGCTTGTCAGGCTCCTATAATTCATAATTTCTAGTTGATTTCTAACTTCACCTCGAAACACCACGTGATAGTTTACCAAAAGAAGAAGCGCCAAATTACCGTAATTACTGAACTAGCACAGCTACCGTAAACACCCTTACAAATGGACAACTCCTGATATATGCTTTATTCATCATACTTTTAACACAAACTAGCTTAAGGATTTAAGCTTAGTTTAGAAATAAAGAAATAAACTACGTCTGAGTAGCTGAGTAATCTAGATAAATATCTAGATATTTAGATAAATTTTTGTCAAGTTGGCCACCATGATGAGTCATTTATCAACTGGCCAGGCATCAAGGCATACAGGTCTATAAGAGTTATCTCATTGGCCAGTGTTAATTTTGCAGAATAGCATTTCTTATCTTTTACAGACAATGCTGGAAAGTAAGAGGAAAACAACTTGCATGAAAAAAATTCAAAACATTAGCTAACAGGGTTTTTTTTTCCTAATCAGTGCTGTTCGATTCCAGAAATGTCTTTGTTGGAAATTAGCGGATTTGATTCAAAGAGTCGATTCCACTCAATTTTTCAGGCTGCACATCTTTACCAATGGACTTTTGGTTCATGTGGAATTGATCCAGTGCTAATATTCCAGATACATAACCTGTTGTCTTGAGTTCATATGAACAAGGATGATGAATTTTGAAGAGCTAATTAACTGGATAATGAGGGTGATACCTGTACCTGAGTGTTTACTGTCAACTAGCTTGAAGATGCTTAAACATTGTTCACACTGTTTTATTATTTTAAGTCACATTTTGACACACATTTTGCCAAACTTGATGTTGAACTTGTCATTACATTGGCTGTGTTTGAACTTTAATAACCGAACGCATTGCTCAGTGTGGAATCGAACTGCACTGAATCAGAGAATCGACTCTTTTTGGGAATCGATTCCCAGCCTGGGGTTGAGTCTAGGTTTTGTATCTCTTGTTTATAATCACAATAAAGGGTTGGGCTAATGAGATTGGGCTAATGTGAAAACAGACAGCAAAATGATATGAAATAGTCCAGAAAATATGGTATACGTAAATATGTAGCATATCTGTGTGATTTGAAGTAATTAGTTACAAGTCAAGTGAATGTTAATGTATGCTTTGAGGATGTGAGGAAAAGTATGTCTGAACATGTGTGTGTGTGTGTGTGTGTGTGTGTGTGTGTTGGTGTGTAAGGCACTCAGGACAGCTCGCTCACGTTAAGAGGCATTGCCATGCCTGGTCTCATGTAGGGCACAGCGTGCACGGCTTTAGAGAAATCCGGAGTCAGCACTCTCCCATTCTCCCCAATACTGCCAGTTATAGACAGCCTGGCCTTAGTGCGCATGGCCTCGGTGAACGTCATCTAAACACACACACGCACACACACACATGTACATGCAAGCAAACAGGGATATGCATGTGCAAAAAGGAATATGCATGCTCAGAATTAAAAAAACAAAAAAAACAAAACACACACACATGCATGACCAAGCACAAAAAAGGGGCGGGATTAAATTAAAAGATCAAAGCAAGGTCAAAAAAAGGGACAAGGGAGCACATTAAAGATGCATGGCACACAGAACACACACACACACACACACACAAAGAAAGAGAGAGAAAAAAGAAACACAACAGCAGCCGTCAGTTTCATATTGTTCATCCTGTGTGAGATATTGCAGTATAGAGATGTGTGTGTACCAGATGGGGTGGAGAATGATTGACAGCTAATGGGTTTGTCTCGAGGCGCGATGGCACATCTAGATATTTATATCTCTATGCCAAGCCAAGGTGGCAGTCTAACACTAACTAACAGTAAGGACTGATACAATATACACTACTGATTTCACCTTCTCCCTAATCATCTTCCCATTCATTCAGTGTCTCATAATTATTATCCTTTCATCCATCCACAAATCTATTCTTATTTTCCATCTTATTTCAGCTACAGAGTCACTTACTATCATCCTGTTCCTGATCACCCACCCATTCATCCATCCATCCATTCATTCATTCATCCATCCATTCATCCATTCATTCATCCATTCATTCACTTACAATCATTTATCCATCATTCACCCATCCAACCAACAATTCACTCTCAAATCCATCCATCCTTCTATCCATTCATTCATTCACTTTAAGATTCATCCATACATCCATGCATATAATCATATCCGCCCACTCATCTATTCACTCTCAAATCCATCCATCTATTCATCCATCCAATCATATCCACCCATTCATTATCCATCCATTGTATCCATTATACACATATAAACAGACATACTATACACAAACCTACATCAGTCTTTATCATCATATCCATCAATCCTTTCACCCTACCATTCTGAAATCTATCCATTCATCCATCAATATAATCATTTCCACCCATGTGTCATCCACCTATTCATCTGTCAAACCATCCATTCTCCATCCTTCTATCCACTAATCTAACAATATATATCAATTCATCCATCCATCTGTTCACTTTCAAATCCACCCATCCTTCCATACATTCACTCTCAACTCCATCTATCCATCATTTTATACAATCATATCCATCCATTTCATTCAACCATTCTGAAATCCATCCATCCATATATCCACTAATCTACCCACACATACCTCCAACCACTAATATATCTATCCATACATACATATATACATGCATACATAAAATACAATTATATCCATCCATCCACTCATCTATTTATTCATATATCCATTCACATTAAAATGAATCCGTCTATGCACTCCTTTTCAAATCCAGACATTCTTCCATCTATTCACATTCAACCCCATCTATCTATTAATTCATACAATCATATCCATCTGCTCTTCTGTCCATCAACTCTGAATTCCATCCATCCATCCATCCATCACCCATTATGCACTGTGCGCATTAGTGGTGGAACAGTATTAACAGTGTAATGGTACACTATATGGCCAAAAGTATGTGGACACTCTTCCTAATTATTGAATTCAGGTGTTTCAGCCACACCCATTGCTAACAGATGCATAAAATCAAGCATGTAGTCATGCAGTCTCCATAGACAAACACTGGCAGTAGTGACTTTAAAAGTGTTACTGTCATAGAATGCCACAGGTCAGTTTATGAAATTTCTGCGCTGCTAGATCTGCTCTGGTCAACTATAAGTGCTGTTATAATCTAGGAGAAACAGCGTCTCAGCCGCAAAGTAGTAAGCCACGCGAACTCTCAAAGATCAGGGCCACCAAGTGCTGAAGCACGTTGGAATGGAAAGACCACCAAGCTCATATAGGTGTGATAGTCAGGTGTCCACATACTTTTGGCCATATAGTGTATACTGTGAGAAAAATCTGTTATCAGTTGGCTATACTGCCATTATACGTGCAATTTCCACTTTTTTTTTAAACTGCTGTCATTTCTTTAAAACAATAGCCTACTTTTTTAAAGAACAATACAAGGCAGACTCAGCCCATTTTAAAAACCAATCAAATATTTTATTACTTGCACTGCCACTGTTTATTAAAGTCTTTGAAAATGGGCCTATTAGCCACCGTCTTGCTAGCTAAGATTATCTAGCTAGACAGCAGCATGGACAGCTTTATCTTTGTTACGTAGACATATTGGAGCAGTAGGTGTTCGTTTCAAAATGCCTGATTGAAAGAAAGTGTAGTTATCATGTTTATTTTGGTTTTTTTACTGCTAATGTGTGTTTTTACATGGCTAAGACTCCAGGAGGTGCTCACAGTGATATACGGAAAGAATTATTGCCAATTATTTAAGCATACAGACATTTTTTCATACTGTTCCACCCCTAGTATTTATATGACTTCACAAGATATCAGAACTATGTACAAACTGTATATATTGTCACGAATGAACAGCAATGAACGATGCGGCAACAATGAAGCGACGAGCA
>CM040481.1:12950040-12963187 GCA_022758105.1 Pangasianodon gigas
CGTTTAAAGTCAGGTTATAAGGTGGCCGAGCTTTTTTTTTTTTTTTTTTTTTTTTTTTAATACAAAGTCCAGGGCAGGAGGCTAAAATAGAGGAGGCTAAGCAATAGCGTCAATCACAAAATACGTCCGTTCATTCTGTATGCACGGGCTTGGACGTAAATGGGGGACATTTTAACTGGAAAAGCAGACAAATTAGGTTAGAGGTATCAGGGAGATTTGCATGCGTAGTTCAAACAGTGCATCATCACTTTGCATTCGCAGTCACATTACTGAGTGGCCTCTGAAAGTAGTGCTCATAACCGTTCAGAAATTGGTGCACCAAATCGCATGCATCGAACATTTACTGATTGGAGGTGGAACATCAGGGTTGTCATGACACAATCAGGTTGCAGGAAACACTCATTCAGTCAGTGTGGACAAACAAAAGCTCAGCGAGGCAAATTTCACTGGCAAACGTACAACAATGGTTCAAACTCAGATATTAGATGATACATATTCAATCGCATTGATTCCTTTGTCATTTGCAAACGTGAACTTTGGTTACAGACATGGCCCTAGCAGACAGAATATCAATATGGTGGCTGAATGGTAAATTATTCGGAGCCGTTTGCCATCATTTGCCTCGTTGAAAGCCAGGTGAGTATTAGCACAACAGGTAAAACATGACTTCCTATCCTGTCTTAACTCCCATTCTGCGGCATTTGACTTCATCTAGACTTTTTTTTTTTAATTTGCCATATTTTCCAGACTATAAGATGCACTGTACTATAAGGCGCACCCCCCTAAATCCTGTCCGTGTAGGAAATCCTTGCCACTGTGACCTCTGGCTTGTTCATTAGGGATCTAAACCAGCAAACCAGCAGCAGCTCGTGAGTATAGATTCTAGTGGAGTAGGACGACAATAATAACGACATAGCCTCAAACAAAATTAAGTCAAAAAGGTTATCAATATTGGTGTGGGCTACTATCAAGTGAATTTTTAGAGTAACCTTGTAATAGACAGTTGAGAGTTGCCTTGTTGAAAGAAGACAAGCTAGCATGCTCATAGAGCGAGCATGGGGCAGCGTGATACCTGCCCCAATGGCAATAATAACTGAGCGCTCTGCTCCACAATTGTGCAACATCTAGAAAGGCAAGCAAATCAATGAAACATTGGCTTATATCTGTCACATAGCAACATTTTTCAAGTCGGTCACTCAAAAGAGGTCATTAGTATTTCAGTGGAATTTATAACGTATGGAGCTGAGAATGAGAAACGAATGAGAAAATTGACTTGAATTAATCCAAACACAGGAACTGAAAGTCTGAGACTAGTCAGAATGAATATAGCGCACAATAAAACATATAAGGATATACTGTGCAGCTCTAATTTATGTTATAAAAATTAGCAGACAACAACATTTCCGAATTATAACGTCCATGATGCTTTGCTAAAAAAAAAGTGTCTTATAATCTGGAAATTATTAGACCACGTTTATCTAACCACATTGCTAATTCTAGTGACAAAATGCAAAAATTTTACTTGCTAAACCTAAATTTGACATGCCTGTAAAACTGGAGCTTACGGACTCTTGGTTACTTCAGAATTCTGCTTGTTGCCATGGTTACATCCTGGTCTCCCTGGTTGCTAAGAAAGATCTCTGTAACTTCACATACTTGCATTGCATAGAGTTGCCTAGGTTTCCATCTCCTAAGCTGTTTCCTTGGTAACCCTTAATCCTGCATTACATCACCCTGACATGGAGTTGCCTAGGTTACTAACTCCTAAGCTGTTTCCTTGGCAACCATTAATCCTGCACTTTCTGCCTGTCACTCATCTAGTGGTTACCTAGGGTACTACCTCCTAAAGTGTTACTTATGTCTTCCTCTAACTTCCTCCCTGCGATACGCTGTTCCTGGTTGCCTAGGTTACCGTCCCTACGTTTGGCCTAGGTTACCTCCTGGGTCCGACCTACATCAGGGTAGGTGGGATACTATAACAACATGGGCCATATTGTTATACTACTCCACCCACCTTAAAGCAGATCCTTTGGGCGTGGCGATGCCGTAGCCCTTGGAGTCGAGATTGCCTCCGACCTTCATGGTGTCACACGGCTTGCGCTGCTCGATGTACTCATTCATGGTGGACTCCAGTAGGTAGGCGTATTTGCCCTTGGACTTGCGCACACGCAGCACGCCTTCCACCGTGTTCTTCACAAAGACAGAAGGCTCGGCGCTTTTCATGTACTGCCACATCTTTTCAAACAGGGCGATCTTTGATCTCTGAAGAGCACCAGGACAGAACAGGAAGAGTGTTTTCATTAGAAAAAGAGAGGAAAAAACAGGATCCAGGCTGTATACACAGTATAACACCTGTACAACTCAATTTATCAGTCTTTGGCATAACACAGTATCTAGAAACAAAAGTTCTTGTTTAATATGAATAAAATAATTTTTAAAAATTATCACATAATTGCCTTAAACATGAAAAAATTAGTTAGCTATTTGTAGTATTTACTTTGTATTTGCTTTGTTGCCTGAATTAGTTTGTTATTGAACAGGCTTGCTAGCTTTACCTCAAGAGTTGTTCTTGAAGTATGTTAGCTAAACATAGCTAGCTATATAATAGCCTTGTGAAATAAAGTATTAATTATGGCCATTACAGTAGCTAAACATAAATAAGTAGCTAGCTATCAGCTTCACAAAATAAATAAGGTATTAATTATAGCTAGCTGACAGGGCGCTGTCATTAGTGTAGCTAAACAATAACAAGTAGCTAGCAATAGCATCATAAATTAAGGTCTTAAATTTAACCAGCTAGCTGGTTAGCTTTACACTGAGTAGTTGTCACTAGAAAAGCTATAAAAATATATAGCTGAACTATAGTTACTATCACTGCAGTAGTTAATCATTATCTATAAACTAATGCTCCAGATTGACATCAATTATCTTTTTTAACCATCAAAAAACTGGGTAAATGCTAATACTGGCATGCTAGCTTTACAGCAAGGGTTGTCCTTGAAGTATGTTAGCTAATCACAGCTAGCTAACTAATACTGTAGCTTCATAAAATAAGGTATTAATTATAGCTAGCTAGCATTACACAGGGGCTAGGTGATATGTTGAATAAAATAATGCATTAACTAGCCTATAGCTAGTTGGGTAGATTAATACTGAGTAGTTACTGGAAAAGCTAAAAATACTGTAAATAGCTAGCTATGTAGTTAGCTACCTATCACTGCAGTAGTTACACATTACCATTATCTATCCTCAGTAGCAAGCAAGACTAACAGTGTAACCTTGATTTGGTTCTCAAAGGTCCTTTTTATTTGTTAAAAAAAAGTCATCAGAGGAAACCACCTAGATCACCTGACCTGTACAGCGTAACATTATGCTCCGCCCCTTCGTCTCACCTTGAAGAACTCTTTGGTTGAACCGGCATCGAGGGTTCCGTAGGCAATTTCGGTCTGTTTGGCGAGATCCTCGGCGCTCTCGATGGGGGACACCATCCTCTCCACAGTGAGGAAAGCAGCCAGGTTGGCCGTGTAAGATGAGATGATGATGAGGGTGAAGAACCACCACACACCACCAACTATACGCCCAGATAGTGACCTACACGCAGCGAAAAACCATCACACACACATCCTGGCATCACACTGACTGCACATACACAAAACCAACGGGGAAAACCAACTGGCATGTATTTAGATAGCAAGCTAGCTATTAAGTACATAGGGAAATACTCGTTTCTGATTGGCTGGCAGTTGTCTGTTATTTTCTTTTATCTAAACTTGTATCTATGCTTTGCTCCTGAGGTGATAAACTTAATTATAACAACAATCGTATTTACTAGAATGTTAGCGAATTCAAGATTATTTGCTATTTTTATACACTTCAGTTAGCAATAAGCTAAGCAGAAAAAAAAATTAAGTAAAAGAAAAGAAAGATAGTTCATGATGACATAATATTACCATTTATGATGCTAAGGTTATAGAAGGAAATGGGGAATATGCAGCCGAAACACGGTACCACTCCAAGAGGGTAGGAACCAGCAACCTTCTGCGCCTTGCGGTCCACCAGCGGGTGGAAATATATTCACGCAAGAAACCTCCGATCAAGGTCTTAAACCCCAAACCATCAATCGAATGTTTCTACTCCTGCATTAGCTCCCACTTCGGACCCTGCTTTTGTTTCAGATAAGCGAGATTGAAGGAAGATCTAAAGCAGGAGCAGCAGGAGCGTGAACACATAAGCACCACGGCTACACCAGGGTGAACCACCAACACACAAGGCTGCGTCAAAACCAAAACCACACCACGTGCACTAGCTAGCGCACTAGCTAGCATCGACACGCTCACCAACCTTGGCGAAATATCGCATCCCTGCTGCATAAAAGCGCCCAGTGAAAACCACAGACTATTAAAGATCCCAAATTCGTTATTGGACTCGCTGGGCCCGAGCTGGCCGTCCTCGAACTCCTCAGTGTGCCACTCGTACGGGCTAAAGCGGCTAACGAGGAAGAGTACGACGCTAACGCCGATGTAGGCGAACACGATGCACATCCAGATCTCATAGGCCAGTGGGTCCAGGAAAGAGAAGACGCCCGGCTTGGATTTCTGCGGCTTCTTGATCATGATGGAGATACCCAGGCTCATGAAGGGCTTGGAGAAGTCGATCACTTCTTCACGGACCAGCGTGATCGTCAGAGGCGCTACGGCTATGTCCGCTTTCTGACTCGAGACAAAGAAAGATGGCGGAACAGGTCAAAATGTCTTGAGTTTAAATGACAAAATATGATTTGCACAGTATAAATGCACATCAGATATGATTGCTAATGTAGGCTAATGTAGCTAACAATGAATGGAAGTCTACGCTTTCAGAAACAAAGGATTTTTGGTATAAATCACATATTTACGTTTGTAGGTACTAAATTTTGTACGTGTTTGCTTAAAAATATCTCACCCCATACACCAATTCGCCAACCATGCCATTCCAGATCTTCGTATCTGCGTCTCTAGCGCCGTACTTCCCATCTCCCACGATCTTCAGCTGATACTTAAACCCACAATGCTTTGCGATCTCAGCCGCCAGGTCCACGCAGTATCCCTCGTAGCGTTCGTTATCCGTGAACAACTCTGCGTTCTTCTTTAACATCACATACGGTGCTTCCTACAAAGCAAAATCCACGGGAATAAGTACCGAACTCTCAAAGCTAAGCGCTGCTCATGTGAATATTCATGGTGGTCTTACCAAGATGGTCGTCACGATAACTGTCTTGTTCTCCATCCCAAAGGTGTCGTTGGGGAAGAGGTCGGATTTGGTGACCACCATTTTGTCCACCTCTTTCCAGTAGCCAATCTAGGGGGGAAAGGATACACTTGTGCACTAGAACATGTATTCTCGGGAATGATATTCAAAAACAAAGCCGGGGTTTGGTCTATATTCTTTCTGGACAGTGTTTAATTTCACTGTGGTGGGGACATTTAGAACTGCAGGGCATGAATAAATGGTTTCTGAGCTCTGGATTTAAAAAAAAAACACTTAAAATAAAAGCCATGTCTTCCAGCCTTGGGCAAGGCATCATTGTGTTCAAAGTTTGTCTCAGTTACTGTATTATTTTGTCCATTCATTCATTCATTATTTTGCCCATCTATTATTTTGTCTAAAACACTTGTGGTGTGCCGTTATAGGAAATTTATCAACAATGAAGTATTTTCCAATCTGATTACTCTCCAAGCATGTCTTGAAGTGTTTTATCCCTCTTATACCACAGAAATCTGCCAACAACTAAAATTTTTTTGCTTTATAAATGAACATATCATACTTTTTTATCCATTTATAGCTACATTTATTGTTATGGAGTTAGTTAGCTCCTGTTATCACTTATGTTACAGCAGATATAAACATTCGTTCCATCACCAGCCTCTCCTGTAGTTAATAAGCAGCTTGTCATGTTACGAAGGAACTGTAAACGTAAACTCCTCCGTCCTGAAGACTTTCATCTGGTGGAAAACATCCTGATTGTAACAAAGACTCCTTACTCCTTAAATGTTAATTAAATGTCTCTTTAAATGTTAACTAAACGTCACTATCAACAGGTTTTCTTCGTTAAATAACAATACTTTTAATTTGTTTATTATTATTAGAATTAGATTACGTCCCTGTGTACGTCGTTACTACAGAAGCGATAACATATTAGAACGAGAGCATTAATTTATAGTGTCATGCAAGAATAATCCAAAATGCTCATGTCTGATTATTTACTAAAAGTAGCTAACTTATTCATAACACATGCACTGTTTATAAAACATCTACTTGTATAAGGAGGATCAATTTCACTTAATTTCATACCATAACCTGCAGCAAAAAAAGGATATTTATTGGACCGTTGAGCTGAAGCGGCACCTCTCGCCAAATGTCTGCTTCTTATTTTTGCCCAACACCTCCACCAGTGGCAGAAATAAAGTTTTTAATTAGTTCTGCAACTGAGTGTGACTATCTGTCCATGTGGCTGTGGAGCGAGGATATTTTTTTCTTCCGTACTTTTTTAAAAGTGCTTATATCAGAGTTTTTTGTGAGGCTGGCAGATTCGGGACCTGTTCATTTGGTCGTGTGGTCTTTTTTAGAGCATCTATTCTTGTCTTGACATCTTGTCTGGAGCGTATGATAAATAGTTGAATTAACATGGAATTAAGAGCGTAGCTGAATTCTCAGGTTTGGCTGGTTTCCAAAAAAAAGTTTCTTCTAGAAGATAGGAATGTTGCTATTGATCCTACATGAACACTCTGAAAGTGTTTGTCTGGTGTATTTATCACGGACGTACTGTACCTTTACCGGCCCGCTGTTTTTCAGCTCCATGATGTTGACTGAGAAGTTCACTCTCTTGCCGTATTGGTCGAACTGGATGTTTCCCGTCAGTCCGTCCACTCTCACCTAAACACACCAAAAAACCTCACGCTGATATTAAAGGTGTTTGAAAAAGACGTCTTTGCCTTTTAATGGGACGTTAATGTTAATGATGTTAATGGGATGTCTGGATTGCGGCCAAAGGACGTAGAAAAGATTAATGTTTCGGGTCACAAAGCATCAAATTTGAATGATATTTTTAGTTATATATTTATAACCACGTCAACTTAAAGGGCCAGTTTGTGATTTTTATAGAACAGCAACGAGCCTTTACCTTTTCCCTACAACTAAATTCACCACCTTAGTTTTAAGTGTGTATGCCTTGTGAACAGCTGAGGGCTCATTTCTGGGCGGGAAACTAGCCATATCCACTGCACAGAAACATTGAAACCCTTTTTTTTCCAAAACAAACTTTGAAATGATAAGATTGTTACAAGTCTAGGAGAAATTTAAAAAAAATTACAAACTGCACCTTTAAAACAGAGCAATAGCAACATCCATAGACATTAACTGTCAGTCAGTGATTATGATTATGATTATGATCCAGACCTGCTTAAGAGCACGTTCTATCTCCACCCCCTGAGCCCATGGTACTGCCGGATTGGCCAGGCAGTCCCCATTGTTGCCACGGCGACTGATGTCGATCCTTTGCTTGTGCAGGAAGCGGAAGGCTTCGGTCATCACCTGAACCGCATCGTACGTCAAAGCAGAAGTGTACTGCAGACAGATCACACACACATTTGTCAAAACATCTGGATTTCTGACATCTGTAAATATAATGCCATTCACAGGCTGAGGTTAAAAAGGAACAGCTGCTCTGAAACCTGAAAACACACACACACACACACACACACACACTCACTCGGATCTTGCTGTCCGCCCCTGGGTACTCTTTCTCCTCCAGAGCCTCCCAGCGCTGGTCAAACTTAGCGACGAGAGGGTCGTCGAAATCCACGATCTGAAAGCCAGACACGTTTGCGCCTCCATACTGAATCTTTGATAGGTCTCCATCCAAAAAACCCTGGACACACACAAACACAAAAACACACACAAAGCAAAAGTGAAAAAGGAAATGTACTTTTTTTTTTTTTTTGGTCTCGTAGCTAACAGGTAAGGCAAACTTACAGGTAAGGCTACCAGTTTAGCGTCATGCATGTCTAAATCATCACACACTCGCCCCAAACACACACAAAATGGATGCATGGCTGCATTTTTCTCCCAAATTGGGTCACCTGCCAATTCCCACCCACCAGCCAGCTTTCCCTTAACATACGACAGCTTCCAAAAGAAGAGGCTGACACGTGCTTCTGCTGAGGCACGTGAAGCCAGCCAACCACATCTTTTTTTTTTCTAACTGCTGCTCATGCTCAGCGCAACACACTCAGAGAAAAGCGATATCCGCCCTCTTCCACATACATGACCTTAACTTTAAAATGAAAGGGTTTCCTTATTAAGACCAGCCAAATGTCCTTCAAGCTCAAAACTGTCAGGTATTCCTATGCTTGGTCCCCACAATGATATAAAAACATGCCCACACACACACACACACACATCATTTAGGATATAAGGCCAGAGAAGGCAGACTCACAAAATTAGCGATGATGTAATGATATCCTTTGACATGACGACCAATCGTGATGACCTGGAGAAAAAAAAACAAACAAGTGAAATACAATATTCACAGAAGAGGAAAAAAGTGGGATATGATATACTACTGTAAATAAGCTATTGCTATAAATAAATATTATACAAGTCAAATCTTGACAGCGTAATCTATTTTCAAAAGCGCGCATGGTGATTTGCAAAGTTCTGCCTACAGAGCAAGGAAAGTCGCTCGTGTCCTGAGACTGGTGGGTGCGTCGCGTAGGTGTGCTGGTTCTGATGTTCGAAATGTTCTACAGACAAAATGAAAGCTTTGCCAAGTCAGTGCCAAGGGAAACCCAAAATTAAAGGGAGGATGTGAGAAGAGTATTTTTAGAAAGCTACTTTTACTGCATGCATCACGCATCACGCTCCAGTTAAACACACCATCTTTAATACCTTTTTTTTGGGGCCGCGTTGTAAAAGCAAGCACTGGTTCTCACCTGCTCCATGATGTCTTTGACCTTGTCCTGCTCGCAGTCCAGGATCACTCTCCTCTCTTTTTTATTCTCCAGGTCCTGGAAGAGCGAGCGATAGGCCTCGTCTTTTCTCTCGTCCTTCAGGTTGCCCACGTTTATAGCCGTCACCTGCCATTTCTTCTCAGCTGCCGTGTCCAGGACGGCCTGCAGAGTGGACAAGCCTACAGGAGGAAAGACAAAAATCTATATAACAATATGATATAACAATAATTGTTATGATATAACAATATTTTCTTTAAAATAAAATTAACCCTAATGATTAACAGGTACGTCTGTATGAATGAGGGCGGGGCTTTGGGTAAACTCTACAATCACACACCAAAACATCACCACAGAAGGTTAGCAAGAAGAAGATGAAGAAGAACTCGCTGTTCGCTATAAACAGCACAAAGCATTGTGGGTATTCCGTACCAACTAGAGCACTGTAGTGCATTTCACAAGTGCATAGGATGTTCTTCACATCACTTTTTGGCTGTGATTTCAGACATGAGCCTTGCTAACAATTCTAAGAATGTTTAGCAGAACGTTTTCTGAACGTTAGGCTTTTGGGAACGTTTGGTTGCAAAGCGAACATTTCCATTTTTTCTTTCACCTAAACACTTAATTTTCACGTCCTACATTTCAAAAGAAAAATCAGTACTACTTTCTCCTCAGTACATTTCTTTATAGTGATATAACGGCTTTAGCATCTCACTAGCAACAGACGGCTTCATGGCGTCGATCTAAATCTAAATTCCTAACAAATGTAACTTTTAACATACGTGACAGCGAGAATGAGGCCTAAGACCCTTCACTGTAATCTATCTGCTGCTGTGTACACTTTGTATCTATTAGCGTTCAGCTAGTTTGTGTGGTCGGAGTTATCAACATGCTAGCTATCATCTGAGAGATTAGCTTTGAATAAAGCTAGGCTTAGCTAATGTTTTCCAACGTTGGTGAAAGAGGCACTAATTTAGCATCAGGAACTAAAATCAGAGTGTGATCTGAAATTGGGACTCTTTCTTGCAATTTTACGTTCATTCCTACTCTTTTCATCTTTTCCGTATGTTTTTCGACTCCATCTAACTGACGTGAACGCTATCCAACGCTGAGGCAACGATCATCGCTTGGCTTTAGTCTTAATTACAGGAGCCGTTGTTTGACTACTTTGTTTAAAACCATCTCAATTAGGCCTCGTCGTTGCTCAAACGTAGCCCCGAGCCCGACTCAATCAAAAGCACTGAGGTTCTAAATTACCAGCAATGAGCTTCTGCCTTCAGGAAGCTGGCGCTGTGAAATACAGAGCCGAGCTAGAAAACCCCCCGGAGGATTCTCTCTCGCTCGCTCTCCATTTTTCATTTGTCATTTTCTCCTCTTGATCTCGCTCCGTCGTTCTCCCGCATCCGCTCCTTTGCCCACTCGATTACACCTCCTTCCAGTTTCTTGCTCCATCCCCCCCTTCATCCTCCCTCCATCCCCAACCTCCTGCACACTTTCTCTCTCTTTCTGTCTCTTTTTTCAGATAAAAGACCACGGATGATTACACATCTAGGTCTCTCAGGGAAAGATTTATTCCTCCGAGTGGAAGCACAGATTCAGCACCCTGGCCTTTAGCGTCATTTGCATCATAGCATCGTTGTAGCTGTGTTCGTTATCAGGATGTTGTGAGTTCAAATCCCGAGAGGGCACTTAAGCAAGATGATTTAACAGCTTAACTGCTCAGCTTTAGGTCTGTACATTCTGATATCTCAGGAAAAAAAACACTCGGGTGTGCTTTTATAAGAAAATAATCAATAATTAGTGTTTTGCGGCCAGTTTGTGAGCAAACCTATACATCACGATACATATCGCATGTCATAGAAATGCCTTTAAGAAACATAATATTGCAGATCTAGAAACGCTTCAAATGACAAACTGCACCTTTAAATTTTCTCGACGGCTGCTACCGGTTTTCTAATAAAAGCTCTTCTATTGAACACCAGCATTCAGGATACGTTTATAGCATTCCCTGCTTGTAATTTAGGTCACTCGCTCATTACCGGCTTGAGTCAGGTGCGCTTTAGTGTGTGAGCTGAGGAATAGATTAAACTGGAAGAGCAGGAAGGCAGTGAACGTATGACACATCCTTGTGCTTAGTGTAATATAAGATGTTACATAAGGATACTGCAGCATTTTGAATATGAATACTCATGCAATGGCTTGAGGGTTGACATTTGATTCTGTACGCTGACATACATCCTTTTAGAATGGGAACGTAAGCTAGGACACAACAGCCAATAGGATTCAAGATACGCCCCAACCCCCAGCAAAATCAGGTGTAGCGATAATAACGTTATTCCACAAAATTAAACGTAACTATATACAAATAAAGCATACAGTGTGTCTATATTTAATACATAAAAATTGTTTAATTTTTGGGATTAGAGGAATAAGACACTTCGGGATGTGATGTAACAGTAACGTAAACTCCGCCGTGTGATTTTTGGTACTTATCGATCCTGATTCCAAAATGATTAATAAACTACTTAGTGATAATCAATCATGGATGTCACGGTATATTTTATTCAGCTCCGTTTCCCCGGTTTAAATAGCGCAATGAAAAGCGCACCCATACATGTTCGAATCATTCTTTATAACGTTAGCGAATTAATTTTACGTGAAATGCATTAGCTAGCTACATTAGTTACCTCAGTAACTACGTATTAGCTAGCTTACGTGAAGTGCATTAGCTAGCTACATTAGTTACCTCAGTAAATACGTATTAGCTAGCTTACGTGAAGTGCATTAGCTAGCTATATTAGTTACCTCAGTAACACTGTGTCAGAATCCCTAGTTGTCGATAACCAATAACGGCTGATCATCAAGAACGACATACTTTCACTCTGTAGACATTTTTTTCTTGCGTAGCCATAAACTTCTTGCGCTGAGTTTTATGTTTATGTTTATTTATGTTTAAAATGTTTTACCAGATTGTTTGTTAGAAGATGTTGTAGTATCTAATATCAGATGATTAGAATAACGATACACTACATATATCTTAGATAACAGGCTTAGCTCATCATATTTTACCTTGGAATGAATGACTAATGCTAACAGACCCTGTAATGACTGTTTTACACACTCACTCCTAATTACACAGTGTAATGACACAGAACATTATTACATTAGTAACACATTCAGCATTAGTCATCCATTACAGCAACGCTGTGACCTCAAGGACGATCAGGCAGCTCTGATTGGCCCAGCTTGGCACTTCTCCATGGCAACAATAAATGTGATTGAGTAAGGATGACATGTAAAGAGAAAGTGTGTGTGTGTGTGTGTGTGTGTGTGTGAGAGAGAGAGAGAGAGAGAATGAAAGAGAGAGATTAAGTGGTATCACTTTCTGTACAATATAAGCACTTCTGACCGCAGGAAGTGTCTCTGAGGAGTGAGGAATGAAGTGCTACAAATGAATAGGACAAGCAATTTGATACATTAATGCATATGTGTGTGTGTGTGTGTGTGTGTACCTCTATCACTGTCATACAGATATGCAAACTTCTCCCACTTGTAATACTCCACCAGGCTGATCAGAGGGCCTCGGATGTCAGGCCTCATCTGCAGCACGAACTGGTTGAGGCCATCGGCGGGGAAACTCGGCGTGATGAAGGACACGTGCAGCGTCTCGCAGAAGGACGTGATGGTGTTCACGGACTTCTTATCATAGAAGCCGAAGATGGCGTAGACGCCCCGGGAAAACTGCGAACAAACTGATGAAGAAAAAAAAAATGGGGTTAACATTTACAGGTTTGCATTTTTTGCGCTGAGAATTTTTCATAGTATGTGGACACACAAGTTATTCATGAACTAAAGCACTGGCTGCCAAAACATGTTTAGCTAGCTAAAGTTAGCAATCTAATGTTGGTTAATTAGTTAAAAGAGTGACAAAGAATAAATGAACTTGGTTTGAAAGGTTATAAAGTGTAATTTGCTCACTGTTATTACTAAATATAACATTCATATGATTGGTAATTTAAATACACTAACATTTATAGAGGAACTCAAAATAGCTAGTGGCTGCCACCATTTTAAATTTCAGAGTAAAAGCACTGGGAAGAATTTCATGTGAAAATTAAATAATCTCTTAAGTAATGAGTAAGGAGCCACTTAAATGAAACCTA
>CM040481.1:12963287-12974268 GCA_022758105.1 Pangasianodon gigas
AAGCACTAATTAATTAAACTACAAGTTACACTTTATTATTGGTCTGTCCTTATAATGGGTCATTACTGTACAAAACCGAGCTAACAATAAATTATACAATAATGATATAAAATATAAAAATCATTTTTGGTCCAAATTTTCTTTCATGATGGTTTAGAAAGTCCTCTCTATAGGCTTCAGTTATTTTTTATGAATCGCACCATTGACTGAGCCTGAGATCGGTATCTGTGTATTGAGCTTCAATCTACCCACTGAATCTCCAGTCTACAAAATCTCCTGCTAGAAAACATGCGTCTAATTTTAGAGCACCACTGATTCGGCTCCAGGCGTCTGATCTGGGCTCGGTAGCTCTCAGTACACCAGTTCGGTGTGTGGGTTCAGCTGGATGAGCTGATCCCGGCTCTGTGCGAGCAGCTGCATGTATCGACTGGATTCATTAGGTTTTAAATAGTCCGGCTGTGTGGGCTAAACACAGGAGCCCTGAGCAGGCAAAAGCTCAATCGTCACCATTACAGAGAAAACGCTGACAGAAACACAGCAAGCTCTAATGCACAACAAGTTTCGGTAGATCTGAAATCATATAGGGAGAGATTAGTGTCAAAATCATGGACATCAATAAGAGTGTTTCACAAGAATAGCACAAAAATCTGCTTAAATCTTAAACATAGCTAAATAAAAACGTCATATATATGTGTGTGTGTGTGTGTGTGTGTGTATAGCTAACAAATGTTAATGATCTAACATCCTTAACGACCTAAACGGCACTAAAAAAAAACATTATGGGCAGAACACCCAAACCGTAATTAAAGTCAGAACATTAGTGTTACTTAATCTACCCTCCAAATCTTTGTTCACTATGGACATATCCGGAGGTAAGTTACACATATATAGTGAGGTTAATATCAAAATTATCAAAATTGCATGCATTGTTAGTCAGACCTCAGACATAACTACAGAAACGCTGTATTTTATCATTAAGCATGCCTACATCCCGCTCATTCATGACCTTGATTTAGTACCATGTGGCTTCATTAAGTTATGTGCACAATTAACTGTGTGGAGTAAAAAAAAAAAAAGAGAGAAATAATATATAAAATATGCTGGATCAAGTGCTATTTTGAAGTGGTTAAATAATGAGGCTGGAAGCTAGTTATGTTGGATGTTGTTTACGTATTCATGAAAACTTTTATGTCACACTGTAGTACATTTGACAGCTAAGAAAAAACAGTGTCCTTCTTTAGGACGCAATTTTTATCGCTAATGTTTTTTGGGGGCTTAAAGGCAACTGCTTGTTTTTAAAAATGGTGGTCTATACGCTCTGAAAATTCTCATCTCATACACTTCTACTCTAGAAAAAAATCTAGCACTACACACTTGCATAACCTGAATGTGGAGCTCAGAAATGCACCTTAAGCATGTGCGGAACCTGACACTGAATACGCATAACTTTCCCCACATAAGTTCTGGACTTTAAGTCACTGATTCTGAATACAGCCCTTAAAGAGGATGTTATCCTAATGCTTATGCAATGTGACATGTTCAACTAAGGCTTTAATTTGGTTTTACAACATTGCCATAAATGCCATAAATGATCAAAAAGTAGCATCTCCACCATATATAAAAATGATCATACTGGAAGCTTTATACATCAATACATTAAATATTAAACCATCTTGAATTTCAGACCTCTGGAATGTTATACATGGTGTATGAAGATTTGTATTTATCGTTCATCCTCTCTCTATTTCTCTCTCTCTGTCTTTCGCTCTGTATGCAGAAAAAAAAGTTTAAACCCAAGAGACAGTTAGACTGGTTACTAATCAATTTCTCCTTCTTATAATTTCATTAGCATGCAAGTCCAGGGTGCTGCTCGTCGCTACATCTGCATAATCAACACACGACCGCTGGCACTCTGACACGGCCTGCGCTGCTTCTTCAGACCCCAATTACACCCTGCAGTGGCTCAACAACAGCATATGAGGAGGCTCATCTGTGAAAATGGCTTTAGACTGGAATTATCATCAATTTGATCTAATCTGTGATAGATGGATTCAGCCTTGAAATTCTTCAAAACCTTTTAATGCCCATGAACAGATTCTTATTGAAAGTATCCGAGGCTGGCCTTCATCTGTAGCCAGAAAGCCACCCTTACATAACTTAATAAACTAAATATAAGCTATGAAATCCTGAGATTGAGACTGTTGCTTAAAAGTAATAACATTTCTGAAATACAATATGAGGTATTTTCCATCAGCCTGTACTAGTATGCGTAAAACTATTCACTGTTTTCTGCTTCCTGGTTTCTAGTTCTCCTAGATCTCCTTTCCACCAATTGGGAACCAGCAAGACTTTTTAGGAAGCTACATATCCACTCGTTTAAGAGCTTTACAGCCTCAGGAGCACTTTGCTTGCACAGCTGATGATGGTCCTTTGTCCAAAACATCTTGTTTCTCTGAAAACTTTGTGTACTACACTTAATTTTTACTATAGGAACTAATTTTGGGGTTTCATACCAATGGGGGTGAATACTTATGCCGTTACAACTTTTTTTCTTTGTACGTAATTTTGCAAACTATATTGATTTCCCCCTGATTTTTTTTTTTTGTCCATTCTTGGCATAAAATCTCAATTAAATCCATTTCAGTTGCAAGTTTTAACACTACAAAATGTGGTAAAGTTCAGGAGGGGGTGAATACTTATGGAAGGCAGTATATAGATGTATATATAGCTGCATAAATATAATACAAAACAAAGGAGGACTTTGTGTGCTCCTTGTGTATCAGATCTTTCCAAGCTTTGCCTGAATACCTAACTTACAATTATGATTAGGATGACAATGTCTGCTGGTACTTCGAGTCCTGCTGTGGAATGAAAAAAAAAAATTCTGAATAGACTCAGCATGAACATCCTGTTGGCCCCGGATCCCTGTTGTTACAAAAAGATGCACTGACCCATAAATATAAAGTGACGGGCAGATTTGCACATGATTCTGGGACAGCATGCTAATGGCTGAAATGATAATGACTATTAATGATTCTTCATTCTTAGTCCCATTCATTCACTGTATGTCTTGACATGATAATGATAAATATAAACAAATGATAAATATAAATAAAAATTAGACTTATTTTAATTAATTTATTTAGGATTTAGGAACATTTTATTACTTTTAAAACAATTATATGATTACTACTCTTATTTTTTGATATATTTACTAATTGGGGCATAGTTTTGCTTCTTTTGTAGAAATAAATCCTTGAAATAACCAAAATTATCCATCATGTTTAAGAATATGATCAGTAATCATATAATCACTTCATAATACAAAATATTAGATCGAATCAGCTATATTTTATCTATACATCTATATTAATCTTGCTAAGATTCCTTTTTACAGTCTGGAAAGAAAATACATGAATGAGTGCTTTTTTTTTTTTTAAATTTAATGCCCTAGATTTAATAAAAAGGTAACATCTAGCGTTATCCAAATATAGCTCACCAATAATACTGGATAATGTTTGATTAATTGAGAAAGCCAAAAATATTGTGATTGCAACTTAAATATGATTAATCATTCATTTAAAAGGTCACAGTAAGATAATGTTATAAAATGTACCATGAAAAAGCTAGCTAGATAAATAACTTGAGAAAATGTCTCACAACAGAGCTAGCTAGCTGGATAATATTACAAAATGTCCCACAGTAAAGCTAGCTAGTTTGCTAACAGCTAGATAATGGTAGAAAATGTCCCAAAGGCAGATAACTAGCTAGATAATGTTAGAAAATGTCCCAGAATTAAGCTAGCTAGATAGACAATGTTAGACAACGTCCCACAACACAGATAGCTAGCAAGATATAGTTAGAAAATGCCTTAAACCAGCTAGCTAGCTAAATAATTTGAGAAAATATTCTATAACACAGCTGAGTAGATAATGTTACAAAAAAGGTTCCACAACATGGCTAGCTACCTGGGTAATGTTACAAACTGTTCCACAATAAAGTTAGGCTGATAATAGCTAGATAATGTTAGAAAATGTCCCACAGCAAAGTTAGCTAGTTTGATTGTTATGAAATGTATCTAGCTAGCTTTGTTGTGGTAATGTTAGAAAATGTCCCACAAGAAATCTATCTAGTAGTTTGATAATGTTTGAGAATTTCCCAGAATTAAGCTAGCTAAGTATATAATGTTAGGAAATGTCCCACAAAACAGATAGCAAGCTAGATAATGTTAGGAAATGTCTTCACAAACTTTGATAATAGGTAGATAATGTTAGAAAATGTCTCATGACAAAGATAGCTAGTTAGCTAATGTTAGAAAATGTCCCACAACAACATTAGCTGGCTAGATAATGTTGTTGTAAAACATTCCACAACAAAGCCAGATAGCTATCTAGCTAAATCATGTTATAAAGTGTCCCACAACATAGCTATAGCTAGATAAATAATCCTACAAAATGTACCAGCAAAGCTCGCCATAGATACAGTATTTACAAGAGGAATTAAATCAATAGCAGACGAGATGAGAGAATTTGTGTAGCAATCATTGAGCACATCATAAGCACGTCTCACAGTCCAATCACATCAGTGTGACTGACATGCTTCAGACGTGACCGAAATGCTACTCCACACTGCATTCCTCGACGATGAAGACTGTGACGAAGATGATGACACTCCTCTGTGACCACACCACACTGTGGAAATCCTAAGCAGCAAGAATTTCTGTCGCGCCGACAGACACCGCACGAGACGTTGTACGATCTGTCGTAAGCAATTTAGGTGAAAGTATGTTGATTTTAACCCAGATCGGCAGGCTGAATCCTCCTGAGAGGCATAAACACTTCAAGCTAAACATATCAAACCATCCAACATCTCATACACACACACACACACCCCTCCTTCCCAAACCGCCTGCACTGAACATACGTCACTGAAAGTCTCCTCGCCAACACCATGACTCAAACTAGCACTTTATTTCACAACCGCTTCTAAAGACTGTTTTTTTAATTTATTTGCTCACACGTTCATATGTTCAAGACTCTCTGCCATCTGATTCATTCTGAATATGCTCTTCTCACTTAATATTATGGTTTTAAGAATTTTTTTTTTTAATTCTCCACAAGCTCAATTAGAAGAGTATGTGACCTGCGTGATTTTAAAGATAATACTAACTAATATGAACTTTTTCTCCCCCATTATCTAGCTAGCTGTGTTGTCTAGCTGTATACTGCTAGCTAATTTTGTTAAAACATTTTGTAACACTTTCAAACTAGCTAGCTTTTCTGTAGAATGTTACATTAGCTAGCTATCTTAGCTAGCAATCTATCTTTTTTGTGTGACATTTTCTAGCTAGCTACATTTGCTGTGAAATATTTTCTAATATCATAATCTAGCTAGCTTTTAGGTGGGACATTTTCTAATATCATACAGCTAGCTGTATTTGTTGTGGAACATTTTCTAACATTATATTGCTAGCTAGCTTTGCTCTTTGCTCTAACATTAGAGATCACGCTCAGCTAGTTTAGAGTCCGATCAGTGGCCGATCCAGACTCGTTAATAGATTCTACTGAAGCCATTTGAGTTGAGCATGGCATTAAAACCTCCCAGGTGCTGCTATAGACATCATCAATCCATCATTATGCTAGGATTTTATCATCATTACGCTATAAGGAGTATGTCAGTTAATCAGCAGGTTCCGCTGAGCCACCAACTCGTCCACACGAGTGTATTTTAAGAACTGGTTCTGGTATTGGTACGTCCTGTAATATTATACACAAAATTATTATTTTGCATATTTATTGTGCAGTTTTATTTACTTTCAACGTTAACAGTGGAGCTTAAAAAAAGCAGCGAAGCTGGAAATGTAATTTGTAGCCTGTTTATGGCTGTTAATGGTTGCACCGTTTGGCATGTTCTTTGCTGCACAAATAAAACAGCCTAAAAATAGCAACACAAATCCTGAATATAGAAATTTGGAGACACTCTCAGGTGAATTACTAAATATGTGTGTGTGTGTGGTGTGTGTGTGGGATTACGAAAAAAGACCTACTTAAGTGCCATTGTTCTCTTTCTCATTATACAGTATAAAGTGGATTTGCAAAGTCCTTGTAGATCTGAGAAGTACTTCACGCTATCTTCGTAAAACACAGAGAGAGATGAAGAGGGAGAGAGAATGTCAGGAAAGTAGAAAGACAGACTGAGACACACACACACACACACACACACACACACACACACACGGTGACAACAGTTTATATTGTGTTTGCTCAGTGGCTGGACCAGGGGAGTAGTAAATTTAGCCGCCCTAATTAGGTGATATTGCAGAGAGAGACAGATAATGTACGACTACAGGTGTGTGTGCGTGTGTGTGTGTGTGTGTGTGTGCAGTCTCTGAGCTCTCTGCCCATCTGCAGCAATTTGTACGCAGTGCACATGGAGCCAGAGTACAAAGCAGAAAGCCTTTGAAGCTCCTTTGAATCTCCTACTGACCGCACCAGCCAGCATCCCTCTGGGGATGGGCAAGATTTTTGATATATATATATATTTTAAAAAAAACACATTTTTAAAATAATTTGTATTTGATGACTGTAGGAAAAATAGCTAAGTTATTTGTATGCTTTTGTGTTATGTCAGCATGCGATTTTGGTGCAATGTAAAGCAGCGCCTTTGAAACAGTTATAACCAGCGCAGCAGCTTCCACATGCCAGACGGATTCGTTTGAAAAGAAATGGAGGCGTAGCCATGTGTTGACTGACTCATTTCTATCCGGCATGCTCCAAAAAAAAAAAAAAAACTGTCATACAATTTTTAATATTGTTAATTTTTACTAACTCCTATTAATACTGTTTTAATACCGTAATGATACCATAATGATACTAATGATACTGGATACTAGCTAATAGGCAAAGCTTTGATTTTGTAGCTATGTTAAGCTTTGCATCAACATGTAATAAAAAATATAACAGCAGGGTTAACACCCATGGTACACGAACACTATAGAAACCAAAGAGCATTTTTTAATACTAGCATTATCACCTGAAGTGTCAAAATACTAAAATTCCCAAATTTTATTTTAAATTATTTGGTTGGACTAATTTGCAATTCATTTTGTGGTATATTAGTTTACATTTTGGACGTTCTGCATTATGTATCAATATACAGTACAGCTTGGTGTTAGGGTGCGTTCAAGTGGATGTTTTCGACAAGGGAAGCAGAACAAACTAGATGCTCGCTGTGAGTTTCGATTCTGAGAAGATCAATCATAAAAAAAAATCATCCACGTGTATTTATGTACTCATCGCTTTAGAGTCGTGCTGCTTCTGTTGGTGCTATGCATGACACAGTGGGTCCGGTTATCACAAATATAATCAAATAAGTCATTGGAACAGTGTTATCCAACCAGCCAGTCATGTATCAGCAGCAGCGCAATGCACAAAAATCATACAGATGGAGGTCAAGAGCTTCAGTTCATATTCACATCAAACATCAGAATGTGAATCTCAGTGACTTTGACCTGGTCGTTCGTGCCGAATAACCACTCTTTACAAACGTGGTGAGGAGAAAAGCATCTCAGAACATACAACACGTCGAATCTTGAGGCATATGGCCTACAGCAGCAGAAGATGACATCGTATCTGCATGATTTTATGGACTGCGCTGCTGGCTGATTGGATAATTGCATGAATGAGCAGGTCTAATATCATTATTAAGATAAATTATCTCAGGAAGATCGTGGATATCAGTAATTAATTCTACCATATTGATCAAATTGCAGGCCAACAAGTAGTGTTTGGAGTGGAAGCTTGTTCTTTAATCTTTAAATCTTGTTCATTTTCTATTATTATTATTATTATTATTGTTATTATTATTTCAATGTTCACTTATTTTTTGTAATATTTCTTTAATAAAATTGTTGCTTTAACTTCTTGTGATCTGATATTTTTGCCCTCTCTCAGCAGTGCAACATATTGTATGTACAAAAAAATTATACAAATAAGGTTTGTTGAGTTCTGGGACAAAAATAGACAAATGGCATGAACCAGAGCGATGGAATGAGGAAGATGTCGAAAAATAGGAAACTGTTCATCACTCAAAAACCTGCTCCATCGTGTGTGAGACGTCTGTGAGATAACTGCCAGGAGAACCGGTCTTTACTGATATGAAATCCACAGAAGACAACACTGAGGGCATAAAGCCCAAAAAAGCAGAGTAACAAGCAGGTACTCAGAACCTGACTCCATTTTAGGCTGACGGAGCATCAAATACGAAAGTGGTGATATCTACAGGTCACAGACTTCTGGCAGTCATCCACTGCAAAGGATTTTCAACTAAGCCCTGAACACGACAATTTAAGATTATGTTAATTTCTCCAGTTATATACGGTTCACTGAATTCCTGAGACTATATGTAAAAGGTCTACATAATTCATCCGCTATAGAGGAAATACCTTGTAATTAAAGCTAACACTGCACGCTTAAATGAAGTGGGAAAAAAATATATCGCACACTTACTTTCCACTTACTGCGAATGTAGTCCATCAACCGAGATATGTTTGGTGTTTGAAGTTTGCTTCGTAAATCTTGATAAGTCTACTAGCCTACTATGTGTCAGATTTCAGGGTTAAGTTATAAGATAGTACAGGAAGTCAATATTCTCTAATTAGTAAGTTAATACTATGGAAAATGAATCAGCACCTCCTGACCAATCAGATTCAAGAATTCAACAGCACTATAGTATAAATATTTTAGATTTATATTGACCTCTGGAGTGTGTATTGAAAGAGAAATTCAAATGTATGTGTATGTGTGTGTGTGTGTGTGTGTGTTTGGTTTTCACGCCACGTTTGAGAGGAATGCCCTTTATGAATCCAACGCTCTTTGTTTCTTTTCACTCTCTCCCCTCATCAGCACATGACACACCACACACCACCCACTAAATGAACTCATTCTCTTGACCTGAACCTCATTTCTCCTGCAATCTTTCCATTTTTCTCCCTCCCTCTCTCTCTCATTCTCTTTTTCACCTCTCTCACTCACTCACTCTGTCTCTCAAGGTGATTGCTGATTGTTGGGACTGGGAGGCTGTCTGTAAAAGAATAAGTGCACACTCGCTCGTTTCTCATCCTGTCTTTGGCAATAAATCCTCCGCATGGATCGGTGTGAATATTTATTCGATGGGACACGCTCACACACACACACACACACACACACAGATTGTGAGACGTGTACTGCAGCATGTATGGCACGCTGCATGATTAAGCATATAGCAGAACACCAAACATCACATGTTATATTTTTAAGGTTATATTTTCATATCATGATCGACACCCATGATACATTATCAAGCAAAGTGAGTTTTATTTGTATACCGTTTAACGATAGACATCATCACAAAGCAACTTCGGTGATTTAGATCCCTAATGAGCAAGCCAAGAAAACCTCCCTGACACAGCATGAGGAAAAAACACTGGCTCAAAATGGAACCCATCCTCTTCCATGTTTTTTCACCCAATTTGTAGCTCAATTGCGCAAGTTTGAGGTTCGAAAATGGCGTAATTCCAAGTTCTGAGGTAAGACGAACGCAGCACAAGAGTACTATGTGTGTTTAAAGGATGTTTAGTGTGAGTAGATTGTGAATAAGAGCTCCTGGGGTGAGCATAAGACAGTTTTTATGGTTACAGCAGCAGTTCCCTGGTACAATACAAACCGACTTTTGGAATCTTCTGGAAGTACTTACACAATTAGTCCTTCGGATTTCTCTAAATAAAGACACTTATTAATAAGTGCTCCATATGAAACTGACTTTATCTCAGAAGCATAAATCCCCAAAACGCTACCAAGCTCTTTTAACGCTGGTATCGGAAGTGCGGATGTGCAGCAGATATCAAATACAAGAAATCCAAGAAACCGACTTTACCTCGGATATTAATATTAAGTTACAGTTTCCGGCAAGTCTGTTATTTTGAGATACGGAGACATGGAGACATTCTGACCCTGTTAGTAAATCAGCTGAGTGTTACCACATTTGCATGTGTTTTTGTTATGCAAGTAAATCTTCAATAAGTCGTGTCAGTAGGAAGCAACATGAAACATGAGGTCGTGCCTGTGTGTAGTTCGTCTTATCGGAAGGTCTATGATTCATGCGCTGTAGCAGAATAAAATATAAGGTGCTTCGGTATAATGAACAGCAGCAAAGTGAAACAGCAGCAGGTGCTTTTAACAGTGTGTGTGTGCACAGAATAGCGTCTCTGACAGGCGGCATAAATATTACGGTAATGGATAACAGGAGGAACAGATGTTGGACACTGAACTGCCACGATGCTTTAATGTCATACAGTGCATAACGTGATATGAATACGAAGCAGTGTTCCTATAGCGACAAACGACAGGTAAATAATTCGAATTCATTTAATTCCTCTTATTTCTTAATTCATGAATGACCAAAATTAAGAAAAAAATCCGCCTTGCACATTAATGTTCATCTTTAAATCGGGATCTTCAGCAGCATCCATGATATGTTATAATGAAACTTTGGTCTATTGTCACTTTCCTACATTACCCACAATGCCGTTTGACCACTTGCTCATAGCAGTGCCAGTGGGCTTTACCTACCTAAACAGACCGATGCAGCGGCGCTTTAATGCTTTAGTCCATCCATCTCTCTCACCTCCTTATATACAGACAGGTCCATAAATATTGGGACAGTGACACAGTTTTGGTAATTTTGCCTCTGTACACCACCACAGTGGATTTGAAATGAAGCAGTCAAGATGTGACTGAAGCGTAAACTTTCAGCTTTAATTCAAGGGGTTTAACAAAAATATTGCATTAACCATTTAGGAATTACAGCCATTTTTTACAGAGTTCCTCCATTTTCACAGGCTCAAAAGTAATGGGACAATTGACTGATAAGCAGTTTCATGGCCAGCTGTGGCCTGTTTCCTCCTTATATCATGACAAATTAAGGAGATAAAAGGTCTGGAGCT
>CM040481.1:12974368-13021175 GCA_022758105.1 Pangasianodon gigas
TAAAAAATGGCTGTAATTCCTAAACGGTTAATGCAATATTTTTGTTAAACCCCTTGAATTAAAGCTGAAAGTCTACGCTTCAGTCACATCTTGACTGCTTCATTTCAAATCCACTGTGGTGGTGTACAGAGGCAAAATTACCAAAACTGTGTCACTGTCCCAATATTTATGGACCTGACTGTATATATATATATATATTGCTCATATTCATGTCAACAAATACAGTATTCATTTGAATATGTACTCTATAGCTATTGTAAGCACTAATGCATATGTGTGTGTGTGTGTCATTCACATTAATTAGAACTAGCAGTACGAGGACATGGTGCAGAGGATCTCGCATGCCAGAGCTGCAGTCCTTCGCTGCAAACCTACATGACTCATGCTCGTTCATAAACGCTGGACGTATGCATGTAGACATGTTTCTATAGCAAAAGTGCAATTTTTAAACCTGTTCCTAGACCTGTAATAATCAGCGCTGTTGAATTCTGGCTCCTGATTGGTCAGAAGGTGTCGATTCATTTTCTACAACAGCAGCTGGAACAGTAGTTCCGGCTGTGATTCAAATCACAGGATTATATTAATGCAAATACGTGATCTATACGTTTCTATGGTAACAACTTACACAGGGACTTGTACAGTGGACGCACCACATTTAAAAAAAAAAGTGTGTAATTATTGAAAGTGTTCTGTGAGGAAATTTATTTAGCATTTATGGAAGGAGTCTCCAGTATCAGTGCTTTACATGACGAGCTCCATTTTTTTGTTTTACTAGCTTCAAGGGACAGAAAAAGACAAGCTGGTGAGGAAACAACGATGTTTATATCTGCTGTAACGTAAGTGATAACAGGAACTAACTTGTTTCATGGACGTCACCTAACATTAAATGTAACTATAAATGGATAAACATACAAAGCGTTATGCTTTAATAAATAAAAAATTTGGATCGTTTGGCAAATTTCTGTGGTATAAGAGGAATAAATTATTTTGAGACATGGTGGGATTGGAAATGAATCAACTTTCAGGTGACTTGGAGTTAGGCTGTATCAGATTATCTCATTGCTGATAATTTTCCTAAAACAGCATGCCCCCAAGTGTTTTATTAGTTACCTAAGATACACTGACACATAGGCTACTCTGTGAATAATTACCAATTGCAAAATTCAGATGTGGGTTTGAAAAAATGATTACAACTCACATCCATAACCGAGAATATCCAGGGTGCTCCAGAAATCCCATAATGCACTGCAATAGGTTATACCCCAGGGCACCATTTTAGACAGGGTTTCTTGATCTTATGTGTTAAATATTAATGAGAAGGTTAAGTCAATATTAAATCACGTGGCATGAGTTATCGGTTTCTACTGGCTGCTCATCACCCAACACCCGCCCCTGAAGTTTAACGGGTCTCTAAAGACCACGGGCAAAATGGAGGAGCTCACAAAATAGGCAGTGTAATAGGCAGTGTAGAGTGACATGTCAGGAAATCCGCTTAAAAGGGACCCTGTCTTGCCAACGCTTTTGTAAATGCGTGTTGTCGAAAAACGAAGAGGATAAGAATCAGGAAGTGAAAAGAAAAGACAAGAAGAGTGGTTAAAATGATTACGGATTAATTACAAATACTAACTGCAAGCCAAAATGTAACATAACAGGAGCTCGGCTTCATGTTTAGTCAGTAATAAGCAGCTGATGCTCTGGAATTAATTGGAGTGCTAGGATAATAATTTCACTTTTTTGATCGAATTTGTTAGCAAAGATCCTGATTTTGAGCCTATGCAGTGTTTAAGTAGTTGTATACGCATCAGATCTATGCAGATGACAGAAATCCGACACCTCTTTGCACAAACGGGTATTCTAAGTGGCTAGTTAGCACTTGCCATAAACAAGCCTAAGTGTAGTTTAAATATTATAATATGCTAAACTGTATACTGTTACTACCACCTCAATTCACTAAAAGCTACCAATTTTGGTGTATTTCCTATAAAATGCTTTTTGACTGATTTCCAATTATGTAATAAAACCTCAGGATAACATCATGACACTTGGCATCATTTATCAATCTCGTAGTAAAAACATTTGTAAATCTTTTTTTATGCCAAACCGAATTACAGCTCCTACAAGATTTGCAACGTTTAATCGGCATAATGCTGATTTTCTTAGTACTCATAAATAGCTGAGTGTGTTCACGGCACAGCTGGTTTAAATTTACGCCCACAGAATTCCATAAAAGGCAAAGAGAGCTGAAAATGGCAACTAAATGGTGAAAGAGAGTCTCTTAAGAGCAGTGTGCGCTAACTCTTCCAATAGCGCAGCTCAGCCAGTGCAGCGTGTCATCTACAATAGACATGCACTAACTCTTCTTCCTTTCATAGGGTGCCATTACTTTTGTCCTAACTGAATAGCTAGTCTAATCTGTACTAGTATAATCTATGGATATGGTATGGATTTCTTTCCTGCAGGTCGTTAATATGAAACAGTCGAGCGAGTCTCTTTATGCGCACATTTAAACCGAACTCGGGAGCGAAACGTAGGATACAAACGATTTTTCTGAACTGGATTTTCAAGGATATCACATTTTTGTGCGAATGCGTTACGAATAAATTTATTCATATCCAGCCCACTGAAAAATGTTGCAATCTTCCGCTCAGGTTTTTTCATATTCATACACTTTGGTCCTGTCTATACTGTGCAAAAACAGGGCTGCGGTCTCATCCAGTGTTACCATGGAAACCAAATCTGACTTGCTCACGCGGCAATTATCACACAACGCCAAAAAAAAAAAAAAAAAAAAAAGACCCATCCCGACCGGCCCCCTACTCTCTCCATAAGTGCTCTACATGGGTATCGCCCAAAATGTGCGCAGGCATTTGGGAGGCAGCTGAGGTTTAGCCCACGCCTCTCCAACACCTCCACATGGCCCAATATGTTCCTCCAGTAGGCACGGAGGCGGCTGTGTGAATAAACACGGGGTTAATTGATAAGGCGGCTCGGTAGCGCGCTCTACAGGCGCGTTCCTGCATCACAGCCTGCAAAACTGGTGTTAATCATCCTGAGGAAGCTGGACAGCCTGCAAAATGCCATGCACAGGATAGTCATGCTTGTGAAAATGGCTTTCCAGGGATTTCAGGACTTTTTTTTTTTTTTTTTTTTTTTTGCACAACTCACTGACCAGGTGACTTAGGGAAAAAACTGGATTGTAAAGAAAAAAAAATTCATTAATTTAAAAAAGCGCACAGTCGATTCATGCAGTCTGTCGTGCGCCTGCTCAGTGCGTAAAATCGGCAATTTCTGCGCGTAAATCTCCAGGACATGTAAATACGCCTGCTGTCCAAATCTGCACCAGAATAAAACAACAGCTCAGGATGAAAGCTGGAGACTTACAGCAGTTGGTGATGGCGAAGCTGTTGGCCACCTCCAGGTTATCGATGTGCGGGGTGAGGCGGAACTCGGCCGTGCCGAACTGCACCATCCCGACCCGAAACGCGCTGTACTCCTGATCCGCACCGCGCGGAAACAAGCCGCCTGAGGGCATCGACACACAGGGACACACAGGGACACACAGGGACACACAGGGACACACAGGGACACACAGGGACACACAGGGACACAAGAAACCATGCGCTGTTACCCCGAATTATTACATACAGTGGAACACCAGAAATCAATAGCATTCAAAAAAAACGGGGAAAAATTAAAATAAGCCCAGTGTCAGGATCGCTGCCGGTCTCAGTGGTGCACAGCTGGGTTTAAATCCTAACCCCTTCAGAAAGAGGTTTATTTATTATTCTGCTCACCGATTTGGACGCTCGGCGATCCACCGAGTGCGAGTCCCCATAACGCGGGTACAAACAGGAAACCCGACAAATTCATCATCTTCTTCTGTTTTTATCCCCCTTTCCCGTCGTTCACGTTCACAAAATTGCGTTCGAGCGACCGCCTCGATTCATGATTTAAATTCAAAAAATTAGGGGGGAAAAAAACGACTAGTAAATAAGCAGGGGAAAAAAGAGAGGACGAGTCTCCTGTAGAGAGGACAGCGCGGTGGGGGGAAGACGGGGGGCTTCTTCTGTCTCTCCAGCTCCTTTGCGGCTCCGCGCGTCCACGAGCAGGGCTTCAGCCGCCACGGACGCGGGAAGAATGATGATGGAGACGGAAAGAGCCGAACGCACCCGAAGCCGATGAAAAAAAAAAAGAGCCGAGCGGGTCCGAAACTGGAAATGCACGAGGAGTTCCGAAGACGGAGAGAGAGAGAGAGAGAGAGAGAGAGAGAGAGAGAGAGAGAGAGAGAGGTCCAAATCCGGAAATTGACGAGTCTTTCCGAAGCCGCGAGATCCCGAATACGGAAATTGACGAGCCTTTCCGAATCCGAAGGATCCCGAATACGGAAATTGACGAGTGAATCCGAAGCCGGAAAGAGCCGAACGCACCCGAAGCTGATAAAAGAGCCGAGCGGATCCGAAACTGAAAATTCGACGAGACGGAAAAAGCCGAATAAATCCGAAGGCATAAAGTGCATGAAGCGATTTGAATCTTGATTGGTGCATTTTGATTTTTTTTTAGTTTTATCCCATGTTTGTACTTGCTGGTTTGATTGATTGTCCATAAAGTGAAACTTCTGCATTTTGTAATGTGTGAATGGAGTTTATATTTCTATAATTATTTGTATTAAAAGCATATTATACAATATAATATTATAATATTCTGTTGTCCAATGATTATTTAAAGATTATTTTAATGAAACAAATTATTGACTCAAGGGAGAAAAAATTATGTCAAATGTTATCAGGCCCCAACATCAGCAATAAAAGAAGTTCAGCTACACGGTGACAGGCAGGAGCTTGCAGCCAATCAGGAGAAAGAGACAGTAAACAAACTATAGCCAGAGGGTGAGAGAGTCTGATATATTCCTATATATAAGAGGAAAATGGATTCAGGAATGATTTTAAGCATTCATTTGTTCTGTAGTTTTGGTGTGAGCTTGTGAATGATAATCAGTGTATTTATATGCAGTGTGAAGTTGTTAACTTGAGAACTGGCTAACATGAGGTGTTTGAGTTTCTTTGCATTTTTATATTTCAAACCTGGTTATATCGGATGATAGCGAGTGATTTGCACCCTTATATTTCTTGCTATGTGTAATAGTGACACATATTAGGGAGGCTGGAAAACAAAATACATATTACATAGAGAAAACACACAGAGAACACAGATCAGGAAATAAAAATACACACACTGGAAGCGACCAGATGTGATAGTCTTGTTTTCTGCAATGGATTTTAGCTAGCTGGCTAGAGTTCATGGGCTAGTTCGCGTCCACCTTCCTTGTGGATGCGCAAAGCCATCTTAGATGAAGATTCAATACTGCAGAATATTTAGGAATACTACTTAGTGGGCTTGGGATTGGGACACAGCCCTAAATTCTCTCTGAATGGCATCGCAGCGGTGAGATTAACCCATAACAAAGCACAACGCACATTATCAAATGTTATGAATCCCCAAGCCTTTCTACCAGAGAGGATAAAAATTCCCAAATTTAATTTCAATTCATCTTGGTCACATGCATTAATAAAAGCAATACAATGGCAGTCATTAAGTAGTTGATTATCTTATAGTTGTATATAGTGCAGACAGGATGAGGCCAGGTAAGAAAATAAGAACAGAGATATACAGGAGGTCATGTCGAAGGTAGGATTAAGGGATCCAAGGCAGAAAGGAAGGACTTCATTCCAAAGCAGGATTAAACAGAACTGACAAATCTGATCAAAGTAAAAAAAAAATAAAAAAAAGTCAGCGATCGAAGGACTGGATTTCTGGTTTGCTGATAAGAATGGCATTAAGGGATTCACAGAAGTAAAGAAAAAAAAAACCCAGAACACTACTGGTTTGAAGAACTTCTGATTAGGAATCCAGTTCTCAGCTTGAGAAAGTCTTTGCACAAAGGCCTTTAATCCAACAGCTGGTTTATTGGAATAAAAAAAAAAAATCACATTCCCTCATTTTCCCTCATTGCATGGGATACATGGCCACAGTGGTGTGCGCGCATTTCTAATGGATTTCTAATAATCCCCCTTTCTTTATATCTTACAATAGAAATGAGTGTGTACATCACAGACACACTGTCTGCACTTACACTTTGCCTTTGTTTGCAGAAATCTGTTAGATTGAATTCTGATTATTTGCTGCAAAACAAGATCTTGGTGGAGTATTTTAATCAACTTAATTTGGCCAGTGTAGTTCTTATATGCTACATGAGAGGGTGCCAGAGGACTGGAAAGGCAAAAGAAAGGATGAACGGAGAGAAAAAGAATGCGAAAGGCAGAATGAAAGGGGAAAAAAGAAAGAATGTTGGAGATTAATAGGAAACTAGGAAATACAGTGGGAACGAGAGAAAAAGAGAACCAAGCAATGAATAATTTCGGATACACAGAGGGAAAAAGGGGAGGAGAGAGAAAAAAAGGCATTTCATTGATATTTCAAAGATAAAAATCTCAAACTTTATGCTAAAAATTTTAGATAAATTTGTATATACAGTATAAACAGATGTTTAAGGGCACAGGAAGGGGGTTTCTGAGGGTCTGCAGCACCCCCTAGTGGAACACAATGCAGTCCCAATACATTAAATATGCTGTGATAAATTAATGAAATAATTTAGGGATCAAGCTTTCCTGATATTTAGAACCTGATTTTTTTTATTATGTTAAATATTTGTGAGTGATATGAGGATATGAGAGGGACAGAGTGACACAGCCCAAATTCTGCACAACTTTAAAAGTAGATTTGAAATAAGAAATGTACATATCAGGCATTAATTGTTATTATTTATCCATTAAATTTGACCAGCTGCTGAAAGTGTAAATGTAGACCTCTTTTATTAAAGCCATAAACCACTAAAGCAATGGACGAAGTTAGGGAACGTACGTAAGATAACTCTAGGAGCAGCCTAGAGTGTGTGTACAGACCTTAAAAAAAAAAACAGGATGATGCTGATTGTGTATGTGTGAGTAGATGTTGTGTTTATGTTTCGTTTGGTGTTAGAGGAGGCATGTTGGTTATGAGCTTGGGGAAAGAACTGATTCTCAGGTTGGATTAAAGGTGCAGTCTGTGATTTTTTTAAATAACATTTCTTGTCCTGTAATATTCATTTAATTTCAATAATACCTAAGAGATTCACAACATCCATCCATCCATCCATCCGTTTTCTGTACCGCTTATCCTACATAGGGTCGCAGGAGCCTGGAGCCTATCCTAGGGGATTCGGGGTAAAAGGCAGGGGACACCCTGGATGGTGTACCAACCCATCTCACATACACTCACACACCCTTTCACTCACTGTGGACAATTCAGAGATGCCAGTCAGCCTTCAGTGCATGTCTTTGGACTAGGAGAGGAAACTGGAGTACCTGGATGAAACCCCGTTTGTTTCCGGATCCCTGGAGTGGTTTATTTTCCAGTTACTGGAGTTTTCCAGTTTGCTTGTTTTCTTGCCAAGTATTAATCACAAAGCCATCATCTTGTGATCGTGAACTCACTTGTTCAGGCCCACGCTGCATCATGCTCATTGTTTTTCCCATTCTCGTCTTCTCAAGGAGTCGAGGAACACGATGTGTTCTGAACCCTCTCTGATACACAGCCTGCCCTAGCGCCAAAGGGAACTGCCCTGGCAGTCCGGAATGAAAGGAAGTAGAACAGGAGGTTATGTATATGTACTACACCTGGGTCACTGGGGTTGATGAAGATGGGCAGAGGTGAGGTCACGGTCATGACTTTGCTATTAGTGCTCGGCAAGGAAACTCCACTAGTTCCAAAGGAAAATGTCTTAGTGAACAGTCTTCTACAGTTACATACCTAACTTTCCATTTCTGCTTCATGTTTTCCAGCCTGGAAATTAAGCTTCAACCATAACCAAAACAGATCTGCTGTTTACATTGCAATTGCAGTTCCCTTTACGAGCAACAGAGGGAGCTAAACCAAAAAAAAAAAACTGCTCATACAGACAAAATTCAATTTTACACAATCTACAGTAGGGATTAGTGGATTGATATGAATCCATAATGATGTCAATGATACACGCTGATCAACCCTTCCTCATGACTACAAAACTAATTTCTCTCATGACTCTAGTGTGTATTTGAAACACAACATTCAATAACATTAAATGTAGCCATAGACGGATAAAAAGTGACGTGTCGATCTTTAAGACATAAAAATCCTGAAGTGTTTTATTCCTCGCTGTGGCATAAGAGGAATAAAACACTTCAGGATGTGTTGTTATTGGAAAATAACCAATGACAGGGTGGTGTGGTGTGCCTCAAGTTGATTATTTTCCTATAAAAGCACTCCTTGTAAAACAACCATACGAGTACACTTTGTTCTACACAAATGAGATAAACGGCATAAATTATTTTCCAGGTGCATTCTGGATCGTCTTTACATTAACACCTCTTTCCTCTTTATGAAAAATAAATCAAAGCCTTGACATTTTGGGATAATTGGACATAAGTGAGTATAGTGAACTGTTTCGCACATTTCGGCGGCTCTCTCAATATCACTGACATTTAAAGTTGTAATGGAGTGCGTCCATGATGGAAAAACCCGTACTGTCGCTGTGTGTTGAAAAGTTCAGCTTAATTGTGGACAAATGAGTTCATCTGCTGCACTGATTTTAGGATAACGGATCCTAATAATAAGAAGAGAATCTGGTTTTGTGGTGTTTGATTAAGGGAACTATAATCAGTAGGCTGCGTTGCTGGCCTCACAGCTCCAGGGTCCCTGGTATTAAGAAAGAAAAAGAAATATAATTGAAATGTCTTGAATAACTTTAATAACACACTGTGAAAGAAGAGCTCGAAAGGTCCTCGGTGATGAACGAAGCTCTTTATTATAACAGCATCTCCATTTTATACACACTCGTACAAAACACACGGTCTTGTGGGAACATGCAGAACATAACCAGCTCAGCAGAGAAAACCTCGAGCTAATAATAAGCCACAGAAATGCCCAGTCTGCATTTTAGTATATGGAGTAACATTGTTTCGAATAAATTTGGGTCAGTACACACACACACACACACACACACACACACATACACACACAGATGTAAAATGGTCTCGATGCAGAGAAGCTGGTTAGAAACAAGTCTGGGCTTTCCACTCAGAATAGTTTAACTTTGCAAAGTCATGCACTCAAAAAGAGGCTGTAATAAGTAAAAAAAAATCATTTATGTTTTTTTTTCTTAGTGGTACAAAGTACCACAGTGACCGATATGATAACATGATACACTTTTCTGGATGTATTTTTGTTCTTTATCACCATAATAAGACCAACCATTTGTAGCTGATTGGATGTTAAATTGTGTTAAAAAAAATTTCTTCATGTACTTTGATAAATCCTTTTCTGTAGAATATATAATAAATAAATAATAAATAACTTATGATTTGTACAATTTCACAACAAGTTATGGTTTCTGATTTGTTAGCAATCCTCAGCAACACTAAATATCCATTTTGGTCACTTTTTTTTTTCTTCTGAGGGTGCCAATAATTTTGGACCTCACAATACGATGCTCTGGAATAAAAACATGAAGAAGATGAAGATATGAAGATAATGTTTTTTCCCCCTGAATAAAAACAAGAGATGAGCTCCTCGACATATGAATCTGGAACGATTCGCGCACGTGTTTTGGACTCTCCGATATGAACTGACACTACCTGGAAGCCCCGCCCCCTCCCTCCATCTCACACTCCTGACTGGGCGCCCTCTCTTTCTGTCAAGGTAAATGGAGAATGTTTCGAGTTCATTAATGTGAACTCTAATCTATCAGTGTACGCTCGATTTAGCTAAAAGTAACTGAAAAAGGGATGAAATGTTGGCCATGTGGATGTTAGACATCTGATTTGTAAATGAATTATACCAAAAATGTACTGTGTTGTGTTTTTTTTTACTGTTTACTATGCATTACTGGAGATTCACCTAAAAATCCACCATCCATTTCACAACTGCCACTGCCAGCAAGCAGCTCCCGACTGCACAGATTTTTCTGGGTTTTTTTGGAGCTATTTTAAAGCTATTTTAAACTGTTTATCATGGTTTTCTTAAATAAATAAATCAACATCACACAAGCCTAATTTGGATGTGATATATTTTCCACATCGACAATCCCTACAAACCTCATAGTGAATGAGTCTTCAGCTTCGTTATCAGGTTGAAATGGCAAATATTGGGAGTCTCAAATACGTGGTGCATGCTGGAAACCCTGTCCAGGCAGTCATGCATGCTCAAAATCACACACACACACACACACGCACACACATATATACTCTGAAGTGCTCACAGGTAAATGGACCAGTAGATGACGTTGAAAAAGAGGAAGGAGAAAGGGAAGAGGGCGCGAGCGTACAGGTCGACGCGCTTGGCGGCGGACGGGATGACGGGTTTCGGGGGCGGCGGCTTCTTAGCGTTCTTGTTCTGTGACTTGAGCAGCGCGTTCGTGGACTCAATGGGCTTCCCATAGCAGTCGAAGTTGGAGAGCTCGAAGTCGCGCGGCAGAGAGCCAACGATACTGAAGTCGTTAGAGCGCAGGTCCGATTTGGAGGTGCACACTTTCTTACAACGGGTTTCAACCACCTGGAGGTGCAGACACACAACACACAGCACACACAAACAACACACGAGTGAGAGAGGATGGTGCAGGAATGACGTTACTCATTTCACAGACGTTCCACAGCTTTAAATGTAGCTATAAATGGTTAAAGCTATGACGTGTCATTGTTTAATAAATACAGATTATTTCCTTTAATAAATTTAGATTATTTCAGATTATTTCCATTTCCTTATAAAACTACACAAATTATACCAGAGACTACTCTTTTTTTTTAAAGCAAAGGATCGTCATTTCTTTGCATGTGCCTAAGACTTTTGCACAGTACTGTAGATGGTTAATAATGTAGAATCTAAAAAAAATCTAGAAAAGCCAAGATTGGAGTAGATTTCCAAGATCACAGCCAAAAAAGTGTTGGCTGCTGTGCTGCTTCTCGGTCGGCTGATTGTAATTTCCATCAAACTGCGACTTGACAGGGTTTGCTACAATGTTCCAGGGGAAATCTCAGCAGTATGAGACTGCAATCTAACACAAGCACACACACACACACACACACACACACAAAACCTTTGGGTGCTGGACTGCCTTACTGTCATGCCCCATGTCTGACCTAACTACATAGGTTCTTTTGCTTGTAAAAAAAAAAATTTGGAAAAAATCTCACTCGGAAAGCCTTGTTGATTCAGATAACAACTCTTTACAACCACGGTGAGCAGAAAAGCATCTTAGAAAGCATGTGAGGTGGATTATGTGGGTATGAACTGGAGAGATGTAGCTGAGGTTGAAGAACTGTCAGAGCCAGAATGCTCTCGGTTTAGGCCACGCCCACTACGGATTGAAACTATGATAGCGTAGTGTGTATAACCCTGCTCACCTGCAGTGTGTTAACATGAATCGGGGTTCCTCCGGTGCCGTTGATGGAGTTGGCCTTGGACGTCGTCTTCCCTTCCTTCTCTTTCTCTTTTTCTTTCTCCTTCTCCTTCTGCGCCATCCTCGCCTTCTCCGCCTCTATCTGCTTAGGACTGTTCAGCATCACCTGTCATGTCATTCACACCAACAGCAATCCGGTAAAGACACGTGAACACACCGCCTAACTGAACAGAGTGTTTACGAGCAGCAGAAGTTATCCTTGGTGCTGAACAAATACAGTTAGAGTAACTCGTAACTCCCCCGAAGCCACCACTAGAGCTTTACTGTGGAACTGAAGTGATGTGCAGTTCAATTGGGTCTGACAAGCCTGGTTGTAAAAGAGCATTCAAAATGCTTGGCTAAAATCCCAGCTCATATTTTGCACTCCGTACTCACACTCTAAAACTGTTCAGAGGTTTAAAAGATTTCACTACAATATTTAGTTTCAAACTGTCTAGAAATAACTGAACGATTCTATGTGATATCAAATATTATAGGATATGAATCTATTGTTCTTAGGACACTAAATCCTGATCAACCTTGTTATTAGAATTGAAGACGTTTTCAATCAGCTCACACTTCCTGGTAGTAAAAAAAAAAAGGCTTTCCCGACATCCTATGCAAGATAGCGCATTTGTCGGAGAATTTGTACTTTTTATGTTTTTATGTAATTTTTGTGAAAACACAGTGTAAATCTGGCTATACTGAGATGTTATGTTCCGATCTGCTTAGCTTGTTTTAAAGAAATTTCATACACACAGTATATATACAGTATAAAAGTCATTATTCTGATAATATTTCCTTCCTTACATTTAGAATTCATTGTCCTCACAGTCTCATGACGTCATCCTACTTGCCATTACGAGTTAGACAGATTTAATGGCGATTCTTCAGAGCCTAAAAAAGTGCCACAAGGAATTAGAAGAGTGTGTACATGAGACATGAGACATGAAAGCCTGGATGAATAGAAACGTCCTTGTCTTAAAATTCTGATGAAGCAGAAATGCTTATGTCGGGTATTGAGAGTTTGACGGCTCTGAAACCAAAATATCTTAGAGATAAGAACCTGATGTATCACTAGATGCTGCTGTATCATTTGATTTCACTGTAAGTACCATTTTCTCTATTCTGAAGTTCTTAACTCCGCTTCTTATTCTTTGTGTGAGGAAGTGGATGCTGTGCTGAAATCACACGTCACATGGTCTGTTGCGGTGCTGTCCATGGTGCAACAAAGGTAGTGTTGAATTTATGTCACTTACACACACACACACACACAAATCAGACTCTCACACACACAATAACAAACACTCAGAAAGCACATTTTCACACAAACACACACACACACACACACACCTGAACCACAGCATACTCCACCAGAGAGGCAAAGCCGAAGAGCAGGCAGGCGATCATCCAGATATCAATGGCCTTCACGTAGGAGACTTTCGGCAGTTCAGATGCAAGAGACGTGCATTCAGAGGTGAGCGACAGGACAGACAGAATACCTGCAGAGAAAGAGAGAGAGAGAGAGAGAGAGAGAGAGAGAGAGAGAGGTAAAACACTCGTCCTGGTTTCTTTTAGTTCACAAAGCCATGGTACTGTCGTATCGATATCCATAACTCAACACTAATTTTGATTTCAAGGGCACTTTACAGATAAAAAAAATGAAATTAATTACTGCACAGTTCATCTTACAATGTAAAATCATTTGTTTCTTTTTTAACCATCAGCACACCTCCTGTTTTTACTTTTATTGGCAGACTGACCTAAAGGAACGCGGGCTGCGCTGGCATCGGGGTTAATCCAGAAAGACAGCCATGACAGGACCACGATGAGGAGCGTGGGAGCGTAGACACCCATCATGTAGAAGCCGACCTGCCTCCTGAGAGTGAATATCACCTCCACACACGTGTAATAACCTACAGTCAGAGAGAGGAATGCTTCAATACACTTATTCATTTACATTTATTTGTGCTTTTATCCACCTATAATCGAGACACGGCGCTGTTAAACAGCGTTTATAATGTGTAAAGGTACGTTCAGTAACGCCTCCTTCACTAGGACAAACAGACACCAAGGCCACGCCTCCTTCACTAAGACAAACACACACTCAGGCCACACCCCTGCTAAGACAAACGGACAACAAGGCCATGCCTCCTTCACTAAGACAAACAGATACAGAGGCAACGCCTCCTTCACTAAAAACAGAGACTGAAGCCACGCCTCCTTCACTAGAACAGTCAGACTCTAAGGCCACGCCTCCTTCGCTAAGACAACCAGACACCAAGACCACGCCTCCTTCGCTATTAGAACAAAGATATCAAGGCCATGCTTCCTTCACTAAAACAAATAGACACTCAGGCCACACCCCCTTTACTAAGACAATCAGACACCAATGCCATGCTCCTCTTCCTTAAATTACGAGTCCCATAGGCCACGCCTCTATATTAATAACACTCGCAATAAACCAGCTCTTGTATCCATTTAGTTGCAACTTCTTCTAAACGGTTTCCGGGTAAATGATGCTCTGAATCAGTGCAGCCGTATAATAAATACTGACACCCAGTGACCTGGTTCAACTCCGTGAATCTTTACACCATGAACACACAGACCATTTGTGAAGAAACCTCATCGTCTAAAAACAGCTAAAGCAATAAGAAACACCCTGGAGCCATCTACAGAAGCGAGGAACAATAAAGACGCTGTAACCGGAGATCTGCAGCACCAATTCCTCTGATTCCTGGACAGAACCCTGATTTCAGCTCGATTTCTAAAAACACAAGCTTTTAAGAAATCCTTCTTTTACGTCAGCTTTGCAATAAATCTGATTATTATTTGATCCTGAACTCAGATTCAGAGTCTGCTCGAGGATGCCAACGTTATGTATGTGAATAATTTAACAGCAATTTTCCAGTAAATTTATTCTATCAGAATCATCTGACAGCTTGACCTTTGGGTTAAAACATTTTTATTTTATAGCAGAGACACAAACGGTTACTGTATTTAATATTAGCTTTTTTATATTATTACTGCGTACAGTTTCGCGCTGAAAATCTCCAGTGCAGCAGTTTTATATAAGGAATAAATAAGGAATCAATGTGTTACGCTTTACGGTTATGGTTTATTGTACGCTGTATATTATATTTCCACTTGGGGAGCACATTTACACCGTGTTCATTCACCCTCAGCTGGTGTAAAGCACGCTGTGATTCATACTACACTAAGATTAAAGTCTCCAAATCTCATCCGGAAATAGATCCGACATACAACACATGGCTTTCTGATTCACACCGTAACTAACATCTGGATATGTTCCATGTCCGCTAACACTATACCATATACACTGCCAGTTTCTTATGTTTCATGTAAGAAATAAAATGGATTATTTTCCTATAACAACACCTCCCAGTGTGTTTGATTCCTTTTATGCCACATTGTAAGTCTATGTAAGTCTGAATTGGTTGATATAGAAGCGTCCATGAGAGAATCCTGATGTATTTAAGGCTATATCCTTATTTCCACTTGAGTATAATTAAAGTCTGTAGTTCACCAAGTTCAGTCATGTTAATGAGGGTAATCTGACACTGACAGGTAGGAGCTAATGACACGCACTTAATCGAAATCTAAAGACGAATTGAAGAGGAGGAAAAAAAAATGTATGGTGTAGTTTTTCACTGATTTTAAGTTTGGAGAGAGAGAGAGAGAGAAACAGAGAGACAGAAAGAGAGAAAGACAGAGAGAGAGAGAGAGAGAGAGAGACAGATAGAGAGGCAGACAGACAGAGAGAGAGAGAGAGAGAGAGAGAGAGAGAGAGAGAGAGAGAGAGAGAGAGAGAGAGAGAGAGAGAGAAACAGACAGGTTAGATTTATGATGCTTGATTCTCTTATGTAAGAAGGTAACTAGAACATTATGTAACAGTAATGTCTCATGGGAAAATGATACTCTACTAAACTACAGCATGTACAAAGAGAATTTGTCATTGAAATTCATGTGTGTGTGTGTGTGTGTGTGTGTATACGTGTCTTTGGTACGCATGCTTCTGTCTACAAATGTGTGTATATATATATGTGTGTGTGTGTGTGTGTGTGTACGTCACACTTTATACTATGATATGACATCTAATTTCTTTGGAAAATATGATTTTGTGTGTATGTGTGGGTGTGTGTGTGCGTGTCTGTGTGGGTGTGTGTGTATAACATGCTAATACATACTCATTTCGTCATGTTTTGCTCATTAGCTCAGTTTCTGTTCAGTAGTTCAGTGTGCTTATTTTAGCAAAAAGAAATGCTCTGGGGTACTAACTTGGATACATAACACACACACGTGCACACATACACAAATACACACACACACACACACACACACGTGCACACACATGGTGAGCATATGGCATCCTGCTGTAGGTAGTGGATTTAATCTCTCTCTCCTTTTGACCCAGAGTGATGTTTATGGCAAAGAGGTCAAATAGGTACATAATAACACACAAACACAAACACACACACATACACACAGAGGATGTATTTATATACACTACTAAAGCCTACTACTAAAGCATTAGTTATACACAGAGAGCTGCCGAGGGTTTTTCCATCTTACACAGGTGCCACTCTGTGGTTTTATTTCTCTCCAGATCAGGAATGTGTTTTTCTCACTGTAGCCCTGAGAAAATCCCAAAAACTCTAAAGTGTGTGTTTCAGAGTTCACTGCTCGCTGAACTTACGTTCACTCTCTCTCTCAGGTGCAGCAGTTTCTCTGCTCGCTCTCCTTACTGCTCCACACTTGCAAATAACTTTGTGTGCATGTAATTCATGCTCTGAGTACTCCAACAACACCAACAACGATAACACCAATAACAACAATAACACCAATAACTACACTGCCACCAACATCAAAAACAATAACACCACCAACAACAACACCAACAGCAACAACAATATCAAAAACAACAATAACACCAATAACAACACTGCCACCAACATCAAAAACAATAACAACAACACCGTCACTAACAACAACAATACCAATAACAACACCACCGTCACTAACAACAACAACAATACCAACAACAACAATATCAAAAAGAGCAATAACACCAATAACAACACTGCCACCAACATCAAAAACAATAACAACACCACCGTCACTAACAACAACAATACCAACAACAACAATATCAAAAACAACAATAACACCAATAACAACACTGCCACCAACATCAAAAACAATAACAACACCACCGTCACTAACAACAACAATACCAACAACAACAATAACACCAATAACAACACTGCCACCAACATCAAAAACAATAACACCACCACCACCACTAACAACAACAATACCAAAAACAACAATAACACCAATAACAACACTGCCACCAACATCAAAAACAATAACAACACCACCGTCACTAACAACAACAACAATACCAACAACAACAATATCAAAAACAACAATAACACCAATAACAACACTGCCACCAACATCAGAAACAATAACAACACCACTGTCACTAACAACAACAACAATACCAACAACAACAATATCAAAAACAACAATAACACCAATAACAACACTGCCACCAACATCAGAAACAATAACACCACCACCACCAACAACAACAGCAACAACAATACCAACAACAACATCAAAAACAACAATAACACAGCCAACACCGGGACCATCATCAACAACAACACAACCAAAAATAACACCAACACAATACTACCATGACCTCCACCACTACCACTAACAACAATACCAACACCAACAACACAACCAAAAATAACACCAGCAACACAGACATCACCACCACTAACAACAACAAAAACAATAATAATAACTAATGATGATGATGATGATAATGTGTGTATTCATATTGTCCAAAAACTACCATGTTTAATAATGTGTGTGCGTATATGAAATTCAGGGGTAAATATTTTTCAGAAATAGTCAGATAGTGGTAGCGGACTTGCAACTGTTAGACATAAAGAGGTAAAAAGTCAGTCAATCACACACACACACACACACGCAATTAAAGAGCTTCAGTACACTTCATTACTCATAATATGGAGTCTGTGAGTACACACAGTTACAGAGGTGCAATATACAGCACATAAACACATGTATACATAATGTGTTTGTTTTTTTCTCAGCTCTCTCTCGCTCTCTCTCTCACACACACACACACACACAGAGCGTTTAAATATAGCACATAATGCACTTTATACATCATGGCCTACATACGTCCATAGCTACGAGCACATGCTGCATGGAGTGACTAGCAAATGTAACACACACAGTTCTAATTAATGATGAGATTATTATTCCTGAGTGATCGATTTTGTGTAGAATTTGTGTGTTTTGTTTTTTTTTAAAGAAATGTCCATCAGGCATCAGATTAACATGCAAATTTCCATGGTAAGTGTTTACACTTTAGATTGTATGGAGAAAAGAGACAACAAGATGGCCGACCACGTCAGAGAAAAATTTACAGACGGAGAATTGAATTTTCTTTCTTTTGCCTTCTTTCTTGTTCATTTTTTCTATCAAATTTAATTATGCATTATACAAACATTTCATAGAGAGAGTCTTTGAATAAATCAGACAGGGCATTTTGGGGATGATTTCTGGTTAATTATGCAAGAATCATTGGAAAACATAAATTACAGCCTTTAATTAGAATAAAAATAATGAGTTTTCTGAGCCACGGAGAGACATGAAATCTATACACGCTGTATTTGACTTTCTTTACAATTTACTTTGGGGGAATTCAATAAGGTTTGTGCGGAAAGTAGGCTATATATACTGTGTGTGTGTGAGTGTGTGTGAGTGTGTGTGTATGTGTCTGAGGAAGTTTTAAATGCATTCAGAGGCATCGATTCAGGCACAAATTAAGAGTGCATAGAAAAGGGAAGTCAGCATTTTGTTGAAGAGCTTGTGGCAGGGTGTGTTTTGTGTGTGTGTGTGTGTGTGTGTGTGTGTGTGTCTACCTGTTCCAGGGTAGAATTTGGTGCAGTTCCTGTAAGCGATGTCCTCTTGTTTGACATCAAACTGCGGCAGAGCGATCTCGTCCATCTGAACTGGGTCACCTGACTGCCACATGAACACCAAGTCCTTTGTCGTGTAGCCATCTGCAAACAACACACACACATACATACACACACACACACACACACACCTCCTTTACTTCTTTTAGTCCTTTACACAGAGGCCACGCCTCCTTCACTGAGACTGACAGGCACAGATTAAGAATCTTTCAGATTAAGAAGCACACTGAACATGCTTTCTTCATTATTACTGATGGGAATCAAGGCCACGCCTCCTTCATTATTACTGATGGGAACACAGGCCACGCCTCCTTCACTATTACTGATGGGTACAGAGGCCACGCCTCCATTGTTATTACTGATGGGAACAGAGGCCACGCCTCCATTGTTATTACTGATGGGAGCCGAGGTCATGCCTCCATCGTTATTACTGATGGGAACACAGGCCACGCCTACATCTTTATTACTGATGGGAACAGAGGCCACACCTCCATCATTATTACTGATGGGTACAGAGGCCACGCCTCCATCGTTGTTACTGATGGGAACCGAGGCCACGCCTCCATCGATATTATCGATGGGAACAGAGGCCACGCCTCCTTCATTATTACTGATGGGAACACAGGCCACGCCTCCTTCATTATTACTGATGGGAACACAGGCCACGCCTCCATCGTTATTACTGATGGGAACAGAGGCCACGCCTCCATTATTATTACTGATGGAAACCGAGGCCACGCCTCCTTCATTGGGACTGACAGCCACAAAAATGTGTGTGTGATATCAAACATTACAGATACAGAGAGACTCCTATTGATTCTCCCAACTTTTGGCCGATACTGTTTTGCTGCATCGTAAATATTGAGCTGATCAAATCTATATATAACACACACACACACACACACACACACACAATCATGCAGCTCCACATACAGCCTGGCCTGCTATTTCACCTAACATGCTCAAATAATCTCCCTGTTACATACATATATTCAAATGTATGTGTGTACGTGTGCGTGTGTATGTGTGTGTGTGTATAAAAAACCTTCTGTACTCTGGACCTAACACATTTTTTCCCCTCCCACACAGATGACTGCAATGCTGACGCATTGTGCCTGGCCCCCTACGGACTCCACAACTCGCACTATACTATTTTTATTAACACACAGTAATGACTATCATTATACACTTGAGAGCAAAAGTTTGCACACCCTCGGGTTTCTGAAGGAAAATAAGGAAATTGTGCTTCTATTTTATGATAGGAATGCTAAAAATAAAAATGTGGGTGTAACATAACATCCTGCAACAAGACAAACAATTCAAAAAACATGACTCAAGGAAAGATTTGCCATGTCCAGATGTGATGGTATGACAGCAGAGTTAGAGTAGAAATGTGAGGATCCAGGAACTCCCAGATAATATAAAAGAGGCAGAGGGTGTTCATAAAAGAGAATATTTTAGAGAATATTTCCACTATATTCAGAAAGGAAAATCTTAATTTTGTTCGTGAATCCTAATATACTAAATGTCTCGATGTTAGTAGATGACTTTTGTGTACTATTTTTGTAGTTTCTCTGAATTTGGTTACAGGTGCTACATTGTAAATACGACAATATTAAGTCCAGTGCCACTGTATGACACTGTCATGTAACCACAATATGTTTTTATTTTATGTTACATCGTGTTAAATTACAGTAACAGCAAAGGAAAAAAACACACTCTTCCTCTTCAGTCCGCATTTTCTATCCCATGATTTTTACACGTATAAAGATAGAGGAATGTGGAATCTGTATAGTGAAACTCATTAAGCATGTGCGAAACACGACTCTGAATACAAGTAACTTTCCTAGCGTAAACACTGGCATAACTTTTTGGACTCTTGGAGCGATGCATCTACATTTCATCTATATAACACAGCAATAAAAAAATCTGGACAGCATTTTGAGGCAAATTAAGTCTTGATGCTTGGACAGTGTCTACCTTCACCTGATTGGCTAAACACAATGTGAGAGACGGACTTGTTTACGTAACGTTCAGCTTTTTTATCCAGGTTGCAAGTGGGCATGTTCTGTTACACTTTTTATTTTTGAAGTACATACAGAGAAACATCTTGAGGAGGTCTAGAAGACCCTGGTGCACCATTTGATCTAGAAAGGGTGTGTTTGCAGTGTTTCAGTGTGTGTACTCACAGCTTTCTAGTTGCATCTTGCAAAGTTGTGTGTCCATGGGGAAAAGGGTGAGATCCAGAGGACATGATAGAGTCACTGACAACCTGCAGACACACACATGTATACTATATATATGTATGTGTGTATATATATACAGTATATATATATATATATATACACATATATATGACATAATTTGATGAAATAATATATGACTTAATATATGACTTAATTAGATGAAATACACAGTGTGTGTGTGTGAAAGAGAGGTTTTGAGCAGAAACACACAATGCAAGGTTCATTAGGCCTGGCTGCCTGAAGAGCTGCATTGGCGGATGAGGAAAAAACACAGAGGCAGAGAGAGAGAGAGAGAGAAAGAGAGAGGGGGTGTCTGGCCTACGGCTATCACACACATGACAAGCACAAACCCAGAATTTTCTTCTTCTTCATCTGCTACACTATTCAGCTTGCGCTATAGCGCAGAGCATAAAACCCCACACCGAGTGCAACGAAACAAGGCATGTTTCTCTCAAAACACCATGAGAGCTGAGAGAGAGAGAGAGTTAACAGTGACGCTCGCTCAAGAATTCATTCAATGAGCTACAGCTTTATCGTGTGTTAATGTTAATACGCGACGATTGAGCTGATTAGAAAAAGAAGCTTGTCTTGGGTTTAAGCAATTAGCGCATAATCGATAAACCCAAGCCTAGTGCACATTGATGCATAACCAATACGATCATGTGTGGGCTTTCAATTTATATTTAATCACATTACATAATGCAGTACATAAAATACTCGTGTTTAAGTAGTAATCACAGTAGAGCTCGTTTTGTTGTTAATTTACAAGCTGCTTTTAAAGCTTGATAATAATCTTGATAATAAGGCACCTGATTCATGAAACTGTCATACGACCTCATAAACAATTTTGTGCAATTTATGAATCAGCTTCAGCTACTTTTAAACACTAATCCTTTATTTACATATTTACATGCATAAGACATGCCTCAATTTACCCTCATTATACATCTAATTTACATAAAACACACCCTAATTTATGCAGGTTCTGCAATCATGAGCCAATAAAAAGAAAGCCTACGGCAGACTGCAGGTATCCGAGGAAAGAAGTGAATCACTAACAGTGAAAAGCCGGAGTTACCGCATGCTAATGAGCACGTCCCCGTTGCGGAAGATGAAAAGCAGGATGTTCTCCTGTGTCACGTCGTGGAAGTTGGCGTTCTTCTCGTTGGCGAAGAACAGATCAGGCTTCCACAGGCACTGGAACATTTTGGGGTCCACCGTCAGCGCGTCTGACTTGAAGTCTGTCGGCAGGCGCAACCTCGGGTCGTTCCAGCGCTGCCGCAGGAAAATGTTCACACGGTAATCCTGGATAAACGAGACCCGAATAAAGAGGAAGAGAAAGAAGAGTTTTTTTCTAAATGTAGACAAATAAGATCTTTCATACAATTGTAACACTGAGAAATATTAAAGGAGCAAATAATGTGGTCATGTTTCAGTGTTTGCTGTTTGAACTCTCTCTTCAAAGTTCTCTTCAATTTTCCCTTATGGTACCTGTTCACTATCGGCCTCATGCCAGTGTTTCTGGATAAATATATGAATTAATTCATTAATTATTGGATAAATAAATTAATTAATTAAAATAATTAATTAATTAATTAATTAATTAATAGATGGATGAATAGATAAATGGATGAATTAATGAATTAATTAATGGATGGATGAATGGATGGATGGTTGAATGGATAGGTAGATGGATGAATGAATAAAAAGCATGGTTGGAAAAATGAATGAATGAATGAAGAGGTGGATGAATGAATAGATGGATGGATGAATGGATAGGTAGATGGATGAATGAATAAAAAGGATGGTTGGAAAAATGAATGAATGAATGAATGAATGAAGAGGTGGATGAATGAAGAGGTGGATGAATGAATAGATGGATGGATGAATGGATAGGTAGATGGATGAATGAATAAAAAGGATGGTTGGAAAAATGAATGAATTAATGAATGAATGAATAGATGGATGGGTGGATGAATGGAATGATGGATGAAAAGATGGATGGCTGGATAGATAAATGAATGGCTGGATGATTGAATGAATGCATAGATGGATGGTTGGGTGAATGAATGGATGGATGGATGGATGGATGGAATTATGGTTTGGATAAATGAATATACTTAATTTTAAAAAAAGGCACAACATGATAGTTTGAAATGGTCATGTTTACCATTGTGGTCTCTTGAATCGAGCCAAAGCTGTTGATGAAAATGTTCACCTTATCCTCCACTGGAATGCCTGCACACACACACACAAAGACACACACACACACTTTGCAATTATAGAATTTATACAAATACACACCACCATCATGTGTGAATGAAGCCTTACTTTGGGTTAGGTGTAATTGCATGTGTGTGTGTGTGTGTGTGTGTGTAATAGAAATTGATTGCAGAAAACCACCAGCAGATTGAATATTACAGCTCGAACTTCTCCTCACATATAGTTGACCTTTATAAAGAATGTTCTCGTGAAGGCATGAGTGTGAGAGTGAAAACGAGGACCGCTGCTCTTCGACGCTCCTGTACGACTCTGTGATTCCACCGGCTGTTTTGTGACACTCGAGAGCTTCCAATTATCCTGTGCAGTGTGAGCTTGGCTCTGTCCTAAACCCAAATTACAGCTTTAATGAGCTCATCCATAACTATTCTGTGGACTTGTCAGATCTGCGTATACACAGATCTGCGTATACCTGGATTTACTTTCAACTCACTCAGTATTTTTTTGTGGAAATTTAAATATTATAGCTCTGATCTCACACTGAGACGTTAGAGCATATGAATTGATCATTATATTAAAACATTCCGATTACGCCTTATGGTCTCTGTGTAGAATTAAAGATAATGAGTTGCTGTTCTAGTCTAAATACAAAGCAGGTATTATGTTGATGAATGGCAGTACCTTTGAAGTTGGGCCGGATTCGGGAGTCGTAAGTCACTAGCAGTCGGTTGAGGATGTTACTGGTTGAATTGGCAGGAACTCGATCGAGATCCTCGGCTGATAATTGACTGTAATCAACAAACAAAATCACCCAGACAGTTACACTCTACACACTTACACTCCACGAACTTAATGAAAAAAAAAATTAACGCTATATGAAAATCTTTAGTAGAGTTCTCTACAAACAAAGCACAGCAATAGCGTTGCTAATAAAGGTATTAGCTAGCTAGTTAACTAACAACATTTCTTAGTAGCACCACTACTTTATAAACTAGCTTAAAACTAGCCTTCCGTTTGTATTAGCTTACTTAGTTCTTTAGCTAATTTTCTTCATTAACTATTTTATCAATCAATTAGTGGAGCAGCAGTGATAAAATGCAATATTTTGTTATATTAGTTGTATATTATATGTTGTTTTGTTTAGGGTTTACATCATTTGCTTTTGTTTATGTTTCCATATACTTGTGTTTCTGTTTTTATCCTGGCCCTGCCCCTATCACGTCACTGGGTTGCTACCTGATTGTGTGCACCCGTTCTGTGTTTGGTCCTTGATTTGTTTGTCTATTTACACCCTGTTGTGTTATAATATCTTTATAGTCTTATTGTGTATTTTCATAACTTTAACTCCCAGCCTCGGTTACTTGTTTCCTTGTGTGTTTTCTCTTGTTAACTTCTGATCATGGATTACTCTTGCTTCATGTTCTGACCCCTGCCATGACAACGATTTCGGGATTCACTCTAATAAAGGAAACACTAATGTACACACTTACAGCCTACATGTTACTTTAGTGTACGCATTATATACTGTATTTTTTTTCCATCAAGTTATATAGCAATTCTTGCCTTTTGGTTGGAAACAAGATATGAGAAAGAGGTTACTGTCTACTATGTGTCGTGCAGCTCCTATTAGTTATAATCAGCTATTTGTTATAAGTAGACGAGTGATTGAATTATGGTAGTTACTTTTACCACATAGCTTGCAGTGTAGCTGGCTAGCTTTGTAATAATACTAAGTATTATTTTGTTCAACTACATTAAAAGGCTTGTCAGTGTTTGTGTTACACCACAGAAAATGCAGAAAAACACACTGTGGCTTTCCACACACTGCACCTTCCTCATACCAAGCGGTTTTGTATTATCACATTGCCTTTCGGCAGAACAAGTTCGCATTATCAGCCTCCCTTACCATTTCCCATTCTCAGCCTAATGTGGCTATTTGTCTCACTGCAGGATCCTTCCTGCTTTGCCTACAGAATATACCACTCCTTTTACAAAGATGATCAATTTCCACAACCATTTATTTCTTATTACGTTCTGGTTACGCACCACTATATTATTATATGTCACAGTTTAAGCAGTTCGTTTTTTCATGTTTTGTTTTGAGTTACTGCCATACTTTTGTTTATATAGCCAAGTGCTCTTTGTTTTCATTCAGTCCTTGTCGCCGCCCCTGTCCTCCCATTGGTTGTTTGCTCTACTGTGTTCACCTGCTTTGTGTTTATCTCTAATTAGTGTGTATTTAAGCCCTGCTGTTTCACTGTCTCTTTGCAAAGTCTAGTCAATGTTTTCGTTCCTTTCTAAGCCTTTGCTTGCCATATTACCTGCTTCCCACATTTTTAGTTACTTCCTGATTTAGTTACTTGCCTGTCTTTTTCGTCTTCTATTATGGATTACTCTGGTTTGATGTTATTTTGACCCGTGCCATGGACCAAATTTATATATAAAAAACATGCTGATTTTACACACTTGCACCTGCTTCAACTCACCACACTTTAGATCATAACGGTTTTCATAATTTTTTTCTGCAGTCAGTAAATTTAATAAGACTATTAAATGGAAACCACAGCAGCAGTTGGGACGTTCACTAACCACTGTGCCTGCTGTTATACAACATATTTATACTGTATATTTACTTTCTATTTTTTTCTATTTTATTTAATTTATATTCTATTTTTCATCATGTATACAAAAATCTTCTATTCTATTCTACTCAGTGTCTGGCATCAGTGTATTCCCTCCATACTTTCTGCATTGACTAGACTATCAGCTCAGTGACCTCAAGCCAACTAGTTTAGCAGTTGTGCTGTCCTCTCACCTCTCCTGTCCACGTTTGATTAATGAACCCCTGTTCTCTCTTCCTAAATAAATTACCATATTTTCTGGACTATAAGAGAGTAATTATCTGCTTTTAAATCTATCCATTCAAACCCCAGTTTAGACTTTTCCAACATTTTCTAAGTCTCCTTTTATTACACCATGACTTCTAATCCAGGATGTTTAATCACTTGCCCTTTTAACAATATTATATTCCAAGTTAATCCAGTATTCATCATTGGTATACCTGTGCTGTTACTGGAAAAGAGTAACTCAGCTTCATGTCAAGGCACATCACACAACCCCATCATTGATTATTTTCCTATAACAGCATGCCGCTAAGTGTTTTATTCCCTATATATTGTATGTGTTGGCTCTACATGGCACACAATAAAACCCCAGTTGCAAAATCACAAAAAAAATGATGCTGTAGTTGTAGTAGAAGCATTTTTGCTTCCCTAAAGAACAATTTTGTTGTTGCCACAAGCTCATTATACATAATAGAAACATTTTTCTTGGACTTTTGTTTATTTCACTGACCAAAATGGTTGAAGATCCATTAATCTGAAGGTTCTTTAGTAAAACCAAATGGCATCACTAAAGAACCTTTTCTGGCACCTTTATTTTTCACAGTGGAATGTGTTTTTATAGCCTGTTAGTGTTGTATTAGGATAATAAATACACCCTCACTAAAAAAGAAAATCCATAGCAATGCTGAGACATGGTAATTCACTTTATATGTATCTTTTGTTTGTTTAATCAATGCCACTCCAATGACCCTAATTTTTAGATAATGTTAAATTTTATCGTTATCAAACCTTCTGTGCTCATTATCAACAGCACTGCACCTCCAGAGTAATGGTGGAGTAGCAAAATGTCTGTAAAAACTCTATAAAATATTGCAGATAGGCTTATGCAAAAAATTACAGTATCTCTCCAGGTAAACTAAACCCAAATAAGCTCGAATTTAGTCAGATGATGTCCTAAATGAGGAAATGATGTACAATAACAGAAAAGAAGACAATTTAGTAGGTGTGAGGAAATGAATCAAGCATGAGATTTATTTTTTTGAAAGAAAAAACATTAATTGGTTAATAAATGGGGGTTATTATATATTATATGGCATGTTAGTAAGGGAAGCTTAAGTAAGATATCAGGCAAACAATACTCAGAGACTCAGAGAATAACAAAATTTTAAAAATTGTGATACATCTGTATAAACTGCAAATCCTATTGCTTGTAGTTTGTAGTGAAAATCCACTGATCCTGATCTGAAAATAGAAAATAAATTTAGAACCGCACAGTGCAGGAGGTCATCCTCTTTAACAGAGCAGTAATTCTCTGTGACTGACACAATTGCTCACTCCAGTCCTGATATATTAGTGCATGAACTTCTGAGCAAACACGACAGGCTTGTGTGTGGGTTTGTGTGGGTGTGTGTATATTCTGTTTCATGGTTCCATACAGATAAGAAATGATGAAAAACATTTTCTGTCAAAACAAAAGCATGGGGAAAAATAATTGCTTGTCTATACAGCAAGATGATGTCACCATGATGTCACATTATTCTGTTTTGCGAGTTTTAAAAAAAAGAGCATCACTGAAAAAGACTGAAAATGGAATTACTGTTTTGTGTGTGTGTGTCTGTGTGTGTGAGAGAGAGTGTGACAGAGAGAGACTCACGAAGGACAGACGACTGTTTTTTTGCCTTTCTTGCCTTTCTTGGGTTTGCCTCCTTCTTTTGCAGCGCCCTCAGCGGAAAACTGAACCAGCAGCAGCAGCAAGAACAACGACCTCAGATCCATGACTGAACACCTGCATCTCACACACACACACATACACAGTGCCCTCAATAGCCCAAACACCAATGTTCACCTGTTATCCTACAGACGTTTATTGATCTCAAGTCTGACAGCATCTTCACATCAACTCCACACCCCTGCTGAAATAACACATACAGCGTTAAGTTATTCAACAGTGTTGAGTTAGCCCTCTGTACTCATTAGACTAGGCTACTCATTAATCAAGAAGCTTTTCATGTTTTTAATTATTAGCCATAATTAGCTCACAGGGATACACACACACACACACACAGTCTGTATTGAGTGTTGAGAAGAAAGTGTCAAATTCATTCTACACTGCAAATGTTAATGCAGCAGGGTTAAGGTTAAGCCTAGTGAACACCATAAGAAATCATTCAATTCATTAACACAATTAAAGGACAGTTCAATACTATAAACACCAGTTAAATGTGAACTAAATTCAACACTGCAAGAGTTACTACAATAATAAATGTTAATTCATCACTGTAACAATAGAAGTGCTGACTCAACACTGCACAAGTTGTTAAAACCTGTAAGAGTTCACTGAATAGCTGCAGTACTGACAGTGTTAATTCAACTCCGGGGGTTAATTTAGACCTACAGAGATAATTCACTGCCGCAAAAGGTTGTTTAACTCTGTAACAATTAATTTAATATTGTACAGTTTAATTCTATGCTATGATGTTAATTCATCATTGTAAGTGCAATGCAGGAGTTAACTTAACACTGCATGAGGTATTTAACCAGATATGAGCTCATTCAACACTAATAATTAAAGTTATTCAACACTGTGGTAGTTCAAATCAAACACAAAGTGTTAATTATAGCCTATAAGAGATAACTGAATGCTGTGGAATTTCATTCAATACCAGTGTAAGTGCTAATGAAAGAACTGAAAATGTATGAGTTAATTTAACACCAGGTGTTCAACAGTGAAACTGATAACTCAACACTATACACATAATAAACCCTGTAGTAGTAATAGTGTATTTAGCACTGTAGAAGTTAACTCCATGCTGTACATGTTAGTTTAATACTGAATTAATTTAACACCGGGGTGGTAATGCAACACTATGTGTTAGTTGAACACTGACGGTGTTAATTGAATGCAAGAGATAATTTAACACTGCAGGTGCAAAACTCAACACTGCGGATGCTTATTCAAAAACGGAAGAGTTTAACTCCATACTGGAATTGCTAATAAACCCCATGAGGGTTCAACACTGTCAGACTGTCAACACTGTAGGTGTTAATTTAATACTATCAAAGCTTATTCAACACTGTCACTGTTTTAACCCTGTAAGAGTTCAACACAGAATAACGTAATTAACCCTCCAGTTCATTCCGCAATGTTGGCACTAATTCAACACTGGCAGAGTTAATTCAACACTAGATATTAATTCATACATTCAAGAATTTATTCATTACTGTAAGGGTTAATTTAACTGTTATAACAGTTCATTTAACACCATAAGAGTTAATTCAACATAGAATAACATAATTAACCCTCCAGTTCATTCCACAATGTTGGCACTAATTCAACACTGGCAGGGTTAATTCATACATTCAAGAATTTATTCTATATTGTAAGGGTTAATTTAACTGTTATAAGACTTCATTTAACACTGTAAGGTGTAATTCAACAGAAGATGTTAATTCATACATTTAAGAATTTATTCTATATTGTAAGGGTTAATTTAACTGTTATAAGACTTCACTTAACCCTGTAAGAGTTAATACAACACAGAATAATGCAATTAACCTTCCAGTTCATTCCACAATGTTGGCACTAATTCAACACTCTCAGGGTTAATTCAACACTAGATGTTAATTCATACATTCAAGAATTTATTCAATACTGTAAGGGTTAATTTAACTGTTATAAGAGATCATTTAACACTGTAAGGGATAATTCAACACTAGAATTAGACGTTAATTCATAATTGTAAGAATTTATTCCGTACTGTAAGGGTTACTTTCACTGTTATAAGAGTTCATTTAACACTGTAAGGGGTAATTCAACACTACATGTTAATTTATACATTTAAGAGTTTATTCCATGCTGTAAGGGTTAATTTAACCGTTATAAGACTTCATTTAACACTGTAAGGGGTAAATGACAAAACTCTAAACGGTAATTCAACAGTAGACGTTAATTCATAACTGTAAGAATTTATTCAGTACTGTAAGAGTTAATTCATATTATTAATTGACTAGTGTACTGTATATATTGTTAATGTTATACTAAATAAATTGATGTTCAGTATAGTTTAACTGAACATTGCAGGCTGTTTGTTGTTCTAATGCAACACTCAAAGGCTAAATTCAACACTACCTGTTAATTCAGATTCATGTAAAGGTAAGAATTAACTCAGTATTGTGTTAATTCTTCTGGGAATAAGTTATCTGAGAGAATTAGTTCATTCAACACTGTAAGAGTTTAAAATAGAAGCTATATGACACTCCAGGTGTTGATTAAATACTGGACTTTGTGCTGTGGAAACAGAGACTTGGCCAGGAGCCCAACACTTCTCAGAGATGGTCATTTAACACCAAGTTGAGTTCTGACAGTGTAAAAAACGTTTTTTTTAAAACCAGCACCAGAAGTTTTAACGAGTCCGGAGTGTGTGTGTGTGAAGGTATTCATGAAATGAGGTGTTTATTAGGATTAAAAGATCACACCGTACACAGGAGGAGTGTAAAAACAGTATGAAGTAGCCATTAGCTTCAGCTCTGCAGTGTGAGGCTCTGAGGAGAGCTCGAGCCAGAGAGAGACACAGCGTGAACGTTCTCTGGCGCGTGCAGAGGTTGCGGGGGTTTTTACAGAGCGCCAATCAAACTCACGCGCACAATGCATCCATTAAAAATTCAATAAATAAATATATAAATAAAAAACCAGGATTGAGTTAAGTTTGACTTGGGGAAGTTGCAGTGTCATGCGCATTAAACACCCGCACTACTCTAACCGGGACTTGCCCTTGACAGTGCAACCGAAAAAGCCTCACAGGCTGCAAACCGCAGAGTACTAATTAATAGGTGGAAATAGGTCGCGTGCACACGTCAGGAATGCATACCAAACACTGGGAAATACACACACGGCTTACTGTTTATTACTGTGCGGTGTAGTGTGGTGTATGCGGTTTGGGACGGAGCTCCGGTCTTACCTCATGAAGTCCCGGGCAAGAAATATATACTATATGTGTAGATATAAATCCTTGCTCACTCACGCGCGCGCATCCGGTTATAACACACTGTCGCTGTTATAGTCCATCTCTGCCTGGCTCAGTGTGTGTGTGTGTGTGTCTGAGAGCGAGAGAGTGAGAGAGAGATGCGCACACACACACACACACACACACACGCACAGAGAGAGGAGACAGGAACGGGACATATGGGATTCCGCGTGCACAGCACACAGCAGTACCGCGCGCGCACTTCGATGTACAACGTCCCGGCCGGCGCGAGCGAGCGCCATTTTTTTTCCCGCGAAAAAAAAAATTACTGAAGAAAAAAAAAATGGAGCCGATGAACTCAAAGTAGCGACTGTAAGTGACAACACAAAATAAGGCACTGAATCACTGAGCACATTTAAAAGTTTTTCAGTAACAAATGATGGAGGTGTTGTCCTGAGAGAGTCCTCAGTCTCCTCAGGGAAGTGTATATGAGAGCACGTGGAGAGGTAAGTTTATGGTCTCTGTGAGGACAAAATGTTCCCATAATGATAACTCAACACTATTCTGAGATTTGTGAGGACACTTTAAAGACAATTTGAGCTCGGAACTGACTGTGAGGATGAAATGAATATTAAGCAATCAGCAAGATGCTCACAGGGTTGAGCACTAACCTACATTTGCGTCACCTTCATTGCACTTAGCAGCTCAAATACACAGGGAATTTGCATCTTCCACCAGTAGCAGGATTTTGTCCGCCTCCACCTCCTCTGTGGTGTTGTGGGAGTCAAGCAAGCAGTCTAGTCAAGTGGGTTTTAGCGCCATTCCCAGAAGTGATTCTAGGGACCCTGGGGACCTAGCATTGTACTTTATCCATCGGAGGTTTTGGGGGAATTCTACACTTTGAGCTTTGATATGTCCATGGAGTTAGCATCAGCCTTCAGGCCTCAAAACTCGGGCTCCCCAGAAATCGCCTGCCTTGGCTGTCCTGTAGCTATGCCTCTGGTCATTCCACAAAATGTGATTTCTTCAGGACCATGGTCCTGCAAAACACAATACAGCAGCATGGTACACAGGACTACATAAGGTGCAACTACACAATAGTGTGAGACAAGTGCAAAATATAGCCTTCAATAAATACACAGTTCATTGTGTGCTAACTAGACAGAACAACAGAACAGTACTGGATAGAAGAAACCAGCTCAAACAATTGTCTGTAAACTGCAGCAGAATGGGGGAAAAAGATTGGTAGTAAAAAGTGTAGCATAACAGCATTGTCTCTCAGGGGTAATAAAGTCCATGAGGTAATGCTGTCATTTTACAGTGCAGGTCTGCAGTGATGGTTGTTCAAGGTTAGGTCTTGATTTGTCCAGGTGGATGCTGAGTAGTCCGACTGCCTCAGGGAAGAATATGTTGCAGAGTCTGGTGGTGGTGGCATGGATGCTCGGGTACTTTCCACCAGATGGCAGGAGGGTGAAGAGTCTGTGAGAGAGGTGGGATGGATCATCTACAACGCTGGTGGCCTTGTAGATGCAGTGCTTGTGGTAGGTCAGTGGTGGGTAGAAAGACCCAGGTGAGCTTCTCAATTGTTCTCACGATCCGCTGTAGCAGTTCCCATATCAGACAGCAGGCGGGTGAAGAGTCCGTGAGAGAGGTGGTAGGGGTCATCTAGAGTGCTTGTGGTAGGTCAATGGTGGGTAGAAAGACCCAGATGAGCTTCTAATTGTTCTCACAATCTGCCTTAGCAGTTCCCATATCAGACTGCAAAACAGCAGGACAGTCAGGACACTCTCTGTTGTCCTCCTGTAGAAGGTGATGAGGATGGAAGGGGACAGTTTGGTCTCCTCATTCTCCACAGGATGTGAAGGCACTGTTGGACTTTCTTGGCTAGGCAGGTGGTGTTTAGGTGCCAGGCGATGTCCTCTGTGATGTTCACTCCATGTTTTGACTCTCTCCACAGTTGCATCATTGATGTGCTGTGAAGAGTGAGCACCACAAGTCCCCCTGAAGTCAACAATCATCTTTCATTTTATCAATATTGAGAGATAGATTGTTGTCTCTGCACCACTGCGAGCTGCTCCACCTCCTCTCTGTATGCTGACTCATCATTGTTGTCGATGAGGCCCACTACTGTAATGTCATAAGCAAACTTCATTGTTGTGACTTCCAGTACTCCACAATTGCCTGCAGGCTAGCCTCTAGAGCCGACTCCAGAAAATATGCTGATTTACTCAGAAATATGTCACACTGTGGAATAAAAATGTATACAAATTTTCATTTAACATTGTCTTTAAGACTTTAAGAAGGCATAAAGTTGAGGGATTGTGGTGGGGCATGACAATAAAATGTCTCCAAATCGCACTTTCAGACACCTTCACAACAGGATGTACCCATTTCTTAGCCGCTATACTATACACTATACCTTGAGCTTGACTACCTTGACTAGCTTGACTACCATGACTACATTAAATATGCATGCACAGTGAACAGAAAATAATCTACGCATTTTTTGTGAATTAGCTAGCTAGCATAGTCTTATAATTTAAATGGAACTGCCCTATGACTTCTGTGTATCATGGATTCCCCTTCTGAAAGCACTAATGAGCGCTGTTCTCATGTTTTGTTTTGAGGTTATGTCATGTGCTTTGTCTGGCCATGTGCTTTTGTTCTGATTTTAGTCTTCAGCCCCTGTCCTGCCATTGGTATGTTGCTTGATTGTGTCCAGGTGTTCTGTTTAGTCCTTGCATAGTTTGTCTTTATACATCTTGTTGTGTTGCGAAGTCTTGCCAATTGTATTTGTGCATTTCTAAGCCTTGTTTCATATTTCCATGTCTAGTATTTTGACCCTCACAGTTTTTCTCGTGTTTTGAAACATGGATTATCCTTAAAATAATATAAACAGCCCAAAATTTCCTGTTCATTACTGAGATTAATCCCTATTGTGTCTATGGCACTCACAAGAACTTTAACATTTTTCAGAAAAGCTTTTAACTCAAAACTCACTTAGAATAGAAGTATAAGGGCAGTCGTTAAATTTGATCAATAAACAATTTATCAGTAAACACATATCTTTGTAAAACTAATTTCACCAGATTTCAATAAATCCTTCAAAATATGGTGGACTAATTCTGTAGTGTTGGGTTTTGGTTGTAGCGTCCATGAAAATAGCCCACTAAAGAAAGTGAGCATGAGGGGGAGGAAATGATAGATGGCACTTCAGTAGCGGTGTGTGTGTGTGAGGGAGGTAGAATAGTCCCTCTCATCCACTCCACACACACACACACACACGCACCAAGGAATGAATGAAGTGGGCACTGAGTGTATGGAGCTATACAGGTTTGACTGTGCAAGAAATATTGTATATTGATGTGTGTGTGCGTGTGTGTGTGTGTGGTAAAGAGCTAGAATGCAGTGGTGTGAATGTGTGAGAGTGTGGATTTGTGTAAGCGGAAAGGACATCAGAGCTCAGAGCATGGCTTTATGCCAGCCCACTGCAGAGGACGAACACACACGCACACACACACACACACACACACAGTCTTTACTTGTTATTAACTTACTTCAACTACTTTCACTGCTACACTCTATATAATGAACCTAATGAATCTTCTTAGTGACTACTATAAAAACACACTCACACACTTCGCTACAACTATGTAGCTCAACAGACTTTCTTCCTTATATGTGAGTCATAGTACCTACCACACACACACACACACACCATCTGTCAAAGAATAATCTGCACACAGCTCTCATTCTGCTCAGTCAAACCTGATACCTCTGGCTACAGAACTCTGCTTCCTGATTGGATGTCACTAATATGTCCAAATTAAAAGAAAGTGTTGATGATCACAGTAGAATCACATCTGTTTCAGAGTATTTAAAGTATTCAACCATTAAAATTCATTAATTTAAGAAAAATTAAAATGCTAAATTATCATTCATGTATATATATATATATATATATATATATATATACACACACACACATACACACACATACACACATTATTTGCTCCAAAATCATATCTCACCTAAACCCTGACAATTCTCATCCATCCTGTAGGTTTAGCTTTCACGTTACGCACATGTCAAGAAAGAAAGAAAGAAAGAAAGAAAGAAAGAAAGGGAGGCATAGAGCACAGACCTTGTTTATCTTGTGTGTAAAGGGTTTTTTTGTAGGCAAACAAAAAAAAAAGTTTCAGTAACACAGAACTTCTTCGTACTCATATGCACATGCAGATAAATGCCAATCAACCGTAAATTACCAAGTACCTTCACGGCACAGTCGATTTACATTTAGCGACGCCCACAAAACTCCATAAAAGGCAAAGCTCACAGAGAGCTGAACACCACTACACACTGAAAGAGTCGCAGTAATTCATCAACAATTATATGATTTGAAGTCGATCAATCAAGGTTCACATTATTGAGCACTCAGGAACTCAAATAAACGATTTACAAATACATTTCTTCATATCCTGTTTATAAATAAGGCTCAGTATGTCTACATTTTTTGTGTAAATTTTAAAAAAGTTGTCTTCTAACATAGACAAAAAGTGGAAAATATGAAAAAAACATATTTCCACATTGAGAAACTACTGAAGAAGAGTAATTACACATTTTTAATCTTTGCTGTATGGAAATGTATAATGTAAAAAAATGTAAAGATTTCTCAAAAAAAAAAAAAAAATCCCAATTTTTCATCCCTAACAACCCAAAGAAGTCCAAGGCTGGAAAATATGAACCTGTACAGACGACACACTTTCAATCTGAGAACGTATTTCTCACACAGGTACAAGACGGATTCATGTAATTACATTCCACGCTCTTATCTGTGTACACTTGGGAGCAGCCTCCATCTCCTATCAGTCCTCAACGAAACATGAAAACGTCAGATACATTTATCAATGATTATATTTATGAAAACCAGTTTCCTTTGTGCTAAAATCACTATCGGTGACGTAGGTGTGAGCATACCTTAACAAATATCCTTAATATTTCAGATCTAAACACAGTACATCAAGTATTACATACAGGAGAAATGAGAAATAACATTGAAGATACAAGGTACAAAGTATAAAAATAACAGGCAGCCTGTGAGGAAATTGTGTTTAAGGATGATTGGTGCATGTAATAACGTATGTATAACCATGTTATTACACAACATAGACAAAATTGTGTGTCTTTCAGTAGTGAAATCTAATCTGTACTAAATGACATAGTGTCACTATCTTTAAGTGTTCATGTGCTGTTTTAGATCTACATAACTGAATTAAAATTGTATCTAGCTAGTATATAAAGCTGCCTAGATATCGGCTAGTTTTCTCAATTAATATCATTATAACACCTAATTATTTGTTGTGAAGTATTTAATATGTAAGTATCAGTGACAAGTAGCTAATGTTAGCTAATGTATGCATTGTTTAACATTACTCGAACAATTGTTAGCTAATTTTTTTTTTTTTTTTTTAGCTATGTTAGCTAGCTATGTTAGCTTGCGGGTTAGTTCGTTTCATCACGTATATAATTTTGGCAGCTATAGTTTCATAAGTCCTTGTTACGGTAGAAGCAATATCAAAACAATTGTATTAATATAAACCTGTAATTTGAATTAAAGCTGCACTATTGTTAGAGCTGCTGTTATAGAAAATTAACCAACACCTCCTGACCAATCAGAATTAAGATTTCAACACCACCGAAAAAGCACAGGCATGGCTGGGCAATGTAACACATGCAGCATTAAATAGCATTGAAGAGCTACGAAGTATACAAAATAAAAGGTGTGTCGTGTTCAGCTTTCAGCCTGTGATGAAATTGTGTTTAAAGCTGCCTAGCTATCGGCTAATTAACCCCGACTTAAAACAATAGAAAAAAGCTGTGAAAAGCTAGTAACTTTACTTATTACGTGACTAACCTAACTTAGATTTGCAATCGTAAAATATTTCTTTGGTCATGAGACGGCCAAAGTTCAGAAATGTATTAAAAATTTATACAAGTGTGAGTGCTGCTATGACACTACCAATAAGAGGATGCCATAGGATTATGCGAAACTCATGGGACAGCTACATACAGTATACGATAGTAGCAATGGTGAATTGTTTCTGTTTATCAACTGTATTATCACTGTTATTAAAGACAGGAAGGGACAGCTAAAAGGACATATTTACATTCAGGCAAACAGAAATAAAGCTAAAGAATGAGTTCAGCAAAAATATACACATAATTCTCTATTTATTACAAATGTTGTCAATCAACCAAATCATGTTTGGGGCATGTACAAGTTTGCACTGAAGCCACAAGGCTAATATAGCTAACATGTAATGGAACCTTATATTAGGGCTGTAGTCAAGTCCAAGACCAGGACTAGCTGAGATCGATTGAAGACCGAGTCTTGGATCTTAAGCGGGTGGAGACCAAGTCAAGGTCGAGTCCAAGAAACTGAGATAGAGTCTTTCATTTTGCAAATGGAGCCACATGGCTGATGTAGCTAACAAGTAATGGAACCGTATACGAGGGCTGTAGTCCAGACTGGCAGTGTCTTCAAGTCCAAGACCAGGACTAGCTGAGATCCAGTGAAGACTGAGTTTTAAGGGGGTGGAGACCAACTCGAGAGCAAAAGATTCAATTAGCTAGCTTCATTCCTGCATTGCATCAACAGTTAGGCTGTTTTTAAGAAGAAGAAAGTATTTCTTGTAATACTTTGTGCATGTGAAAAGAAAGGACAACACGAGTATTATTTTACCATTTTGACCATATTTAGCGAGACCCAAGCGCCAAGGACCAGGACAGGTCCATCAAAACAGAAAAAGTCTCAAGACCAGACTCCAGTCTTATAGCTTCCAGTTTAGTCTCGTGCAACCTACCTGCTAAAACAAGGACCTTACAGAACTAAAAACTTCATTTTGAAGCTGAATCACTTTCTTCCTCAGCACAGTTCGGTGTCACTCAAGACCAGTGTCAGGATCAGCTAGGAGGCGTGGCCTAGAGTATGAACGGCGAATTGAACTGTTCGCCTGTAACATACTGTGTACAACAAACACATCTTTGCTGATTGACTACATTTGGATTAAAAGGGTGGAAACGGTTGATATTTCACTTTAGGTTTGGAAGATTTCAATTAAAATGTCATATTTGTAAAGCGAGCAGTGAAATAAACGAGCACTCCAATAATTAGTTCTCAAAAATCACATTTTTGTTTATTCTGAGATAAATATGAGCTCAGCAAACTCTATGACAAATCAATATCACAACTGTACAAAATGGCTCTCCTTTTCTTCTTGCTGCTGATTGTCAAACTCTATTTTGCTTTTCAATCGATACGGAGGATGGCAGAACACACACACACACACACACACACACAAAATTGGTTGTTTGACTCTTCCAAAGGCAAAACAGAGCAAGATTTTCTGCCATAACTATAGATATGAGAGATTGTGTGTGTGTCTGTGTCTGTATGTGACTGTATGTGTCTATGTGGTTTTGCTTTAAAAAAAAAAATTGCCAAAAGGATAGTAAGACAAGTGTGTGTGTGTGTGTGTGTGTGTGTCAGGGCTCGTTCTGGTCTTGCTGCAGATATTTGGAGCAGTCGGAGATCTTCTTCAGCTGACTTGCGCTCACACTCTCAGAACACATGGGACACACTGATTCGGTCTCCAACAGCCTGCGGCACACGCACACACACACACACACACACACACACACACACACACAAACACACACACTCAGGTCAAAATGTCCCTGCAAAACATCTTAATGGAAACATCTTAAATATAGGCAGATTCATCTAATATAACAGGAAATTAAACACTTGGAGTTGTGCTGTTCTCATTACCACCCCGAAGTGTTTTATTCCTCTCATACCACAGCAAGTTACCAGTGATTACAGTTTATCATTTATTAAAGACACATCATTCTTTTTTTATCCATTTATAGTTACATTTAATGTCAGTGTAGGACCACATATGAAAGTAGCTTAAATCACAGAGCTGTGAAAACATTATATTTATGTCACATTAATATGACTGTAGCTTAAAAGACAGTGCTCGCATTTGAGTTTCGAGGAATTTACTGCACATTTATACTTTATGTACACTGTAGATCATTTGCATACAATCTTTAGAGCTGTTGATTGGACAGGGATTGGACGTACTGTGTAAACTGAGAGTAGAGAGCAGGAAAGCTGCAGTGTGGACACACACACCAGTCCTCCTTCACCATGTGGCGACCCTGAGAGAGAAGACAGAACAATTATACCAGAGAGATAAAGACGTGTGTGTGTGTGTGTGTGTCTGTGTGTGTGTGTGAGATAGTCAAGGACCATGCATCCATCTGACCTGAACTGCCCCTGCCCCATGTTTACACAGTACATTCTTACTCCTGCTACAGTTCTGGAGTTGCCATTGTGTTTTCCCTCAACTTTATGGCCTAAATATGCAGAGTAAAGTTTAAATTTCTAATGTCAGTATTCACTTCACCAGAACATCTCCTCTGTCACTGTTGCTTGTATGGTCTTTTAGATTCTTTGTAAACTAGCGAGCGACAAACAAAGCAACCTAGTGACAGCAGCCTAGCAAGCAAAAGCAAAGTAACACTCGAAAGTAACCTAGTGATCAAAAGACACCTAGCGAGAGAACCTAGTAACGTAATGAGCCAAATATACTAGTGGGCAAAAGAAACCTAACATGTGAAAAAGCAAACTAGTGAATGACAGCGAACGAAAAAGCAAAAGCAAATAAGTGAGCAAAAGCAAAGTGAGCGAAAGCAATCCTGCAAGCGAAAGCAAACTAACCTGCAAATACAAGCTAGCAAGCAAAAAGCAAACTAAACTGAAAATAGTGATCGAAAGCAAAAAAGTGAGTGAAAGTAACCGAACCTATGAAAGCAAAAAAATGAGCGAAAGCAATCTAGCAAATGAAAGCAAACTAATCAGCGAAAACAAAAGCACACGAATGAGCGAAAACAATCTAGCAAGCAAAGGTAACCTAACATGCGAAAGCAAAATAGTAAGCAAAAGCAAACAAGTATGGAACAGCAACCTGGCAGGTGAGAGCATACTATTGCGCAAAAGCAAATTAGAACAAAAGAAAGTGAGCGAAAGCAAACTAACACGTGAAAGTAGCAAGTGGGAAAACCAACGTGAGCAAGTGAGAGAAAGCAAGCTAGCAAACGAAAGCAAAATGGAGCAAGTGAAAGCAAAACCAAAAGTAGCAGCAACTGTGTAAAAGCAAATCTGAAGAGAAGAAACCTTGCAAGCGAAAGCAAACATAAAACTGAAAGCAAACGACTGAACGAAAGCAAACTTGAGAGTGACAGTGCACTTTAGGATACAGCTAATATATTTTCAGCTATATGTTTCTCACACATAAACCCACACCTGAAATGTTTTTTTTTGTTTTGTTTTTTAAACCTGAGTCCGTACCGTAGAGATGCAGTAGGGCAGGTTGTTCTTGCAGCCAGGGCAGAGCAGCTCACACTCAGGCAGGCTGAAGCCACAGTACGGACACGGAGAGCTCTCCTCCTCCACCTCAGACGTGTCCGGACGACTTAACACACACACACACACACACACACACACACATACAGAACGAGCAAAGACTGAAGTTATGTCAGATCTGTCAGTAGAACTTCATCATTCTCTTATTTTAGCACTATCACCTGAGGTGCAGATACATTTCTAAAATATCTGCTGAACTTTTCACAACCTACTGTGACATACACCACCAGTTGGAGACAGCGCTGATTATAAAGTTGCAGAGGTACTATTCTTTGCTGTTGCTGCCTAACACAAGGGATTTTAGTGGGAGTTAAATTTGTGCCAAAAAAATATTAAATCTAGAAACAAGTGATGTGCTGTAACTAACATTTATAAACACTGAAGGTGAAATCTCTGAGCAAAAATAAATTGTATGGCATCAATACAATTAATACAGAAGGCACTTTGTAATAAAATATTTATCTACAAGTAAAACATTAGCAATTCAAGAAGCCAAAAAGAGTTTGAGGAAAAACAAACAAACAAATAATAAAAATTGTAACCAAAAATCACAGAAAAACGAGTAGTAAAGACAGTGGATAATATGGACAGGGGAAAGCAATGTAGTGAGCAAAATGAGAGAAAGAAGTCTAGAAATTGAAAGCAAACTAACCTGCGAAAGCAGAATAGCAAGCAAAAGCAAACGAGTGAGTGAAAGCAAGCAAAAGCAAAGTAACCTGAGAAAGCAGAATGGCAAGCAAAAGCAAACGAGCGAAAGCAAACAAGTGAACAAAAGTAATCTAGCAAGTGAAAGCAAAGTAACCTCTGAAAGCAGAATAGCAAGCAAATGCAAGCTAGCAAGCGAAAGCAATCTAGCAAGCGAAAGCAAACAAACCTGCAAAAGCAGAATAGCAAGCAAATGCAAGCTAGGAAGCAAAAGCAAGCTAGCAAGCGAAAGCAAACAAACCTCTGAAAGCAGAATAGCAAGCAAAAGCAAGCTAGCAAGCAAAAGCAAACAAACCTCCGAAAGCAGAATAGCAAGCAAAAGCAAGCTAGCAAGCAAAAGCAAACTAACCTGCAAAAGCAGAATAGCAAGCAAATGCAAGCTAGCAAGCGAAAGCAAACTAACCTGCAAAAGCACAATAGCAACCAAAAGAAAATGAGCGTAAGCAAACAAGTGAACAAAAGCAATCTAGCATGCGAAAGTAAACTAACCTGTGAAAGTGAAGTAGTGAGTAAAGCAAAATACCGATATTGTGTGTGTGTGTGTGTGTGTGTGTGTGTGTCTTACCGGACCATGGCCTCGATCTTCTTCTTGTATTTGGGGTCAATCTGGCCGCGGTACTCGGGCCTCATCAGCATCGCTGCAAAGCTGAAAGCCGAATTTTTTAATCCGGCACGATGGCACTCAATGACAGCTGACGTCAGGATGGGAACGACATCTGAAATGCAAAAACACACACACACACACACACACACACACACACACACACACAGAGTTCCAGAGACTTGTCAAATCTGTAGACACACTGAAGCTGTTCTGGCAGCAGCCTTACTTTAATTTGTCACCCATCTGCGTGCGTGTGTGTGTGTGTGTGTGTGTGTGTATGTGTGTGTGAGAGAGAGAGAGACTCACGTGTGCGGAATTTGCTGATGTTGTTGGAGACTCGGATCAGCATGCGGGCTCCCTTCAGATGGTCTCCTCTCTTCACATGTATCTGACAAATTTATTCTTTACATTAGGCATCAGCTAATCAATAACACACACTGACCCACATTTCTGCTCATTACATTAACCACCAGCACACAACTGCTGAAGATATCTCATCAGATAGATGTATGTGTGTGTGTGTGTGTTACCTTCACCAGTATGTAGCTGTGAAGTATCATCAGATTGGTGACCATCTCAGCTGGGATCTTAATATTATTATTCTGAAGTTCCATGTACATACTGAACAGGACGTCGTGGGCATTCCTGTAGTTACCTACCACACACACGCACACACACACACACACACAAACGGAGTGGATAAATCAGTACCCTAAGCAGATTTAATGTCTGCGCTAATAGCTATTTTTCATAGTTGCCCAGCTGGAATTATGTTATAGTCCATATCTATTTTCAGACATTGGGAGGCGGGGCCTAGGGGACATTTGCATAAATGCAACGACTACGTAATCTCTAGTCCTCTTGTACGGAATGACACCGAATTGTGCCATACACATAAAATTCCAGCATTCAGCTACATGATTTGAAATATGTAATTCGTTAGCTACATTCATTTCGTAACACCAGACACCAAACATGATGTACGATGTACACACACCTGCTGTCTGCTCCTCTCTGGCGATGATGATGGCCGTCCTCACACTCTCCCTGTAGAGTTTGACCGCCATGTACAGCCGGAATAGATACTTAGCGTCCTGGGAAAGAAAGGCGGGAGTTACATACAAACATCAGCCAATCACCTGCTGTCTAGCCCAATCATATGGTACACAAACACTAAACCACTCCTACTACAGCCAAACAACAGACACTGACATCAGTGGGATTTTTTCTCAAATGCTAGTGTTTACGTTTAGTTACAACATCTGCTGATTTAATAAAATGCTAGCACACGTTAGTGTTAGTATTAATATGAACTAATTCAGTTAATAGAATTAATTCAAACAGGAACTAATGAATCAAAAACTAGGGTTTGGGATACAACTAATATTTAACATGTAACACAGAGTTGGTGAAACACACACACACACACACACACACACATTGGCTTGTGCTGTTTCAGCACAGCAGTGTTCTACTCACAGAGAGAGACTACATGCAGAAAGCGACAGAAACAAAACAAAAAAAAAATGAATGAGAGTTATTACAAAATTAGCAAGAACACAAAAAGCACCAAAAGTGACCAGATGAACAGTTCTGCCAAATCTGCTAACATACTGAAAGTAGCTAGCAAGACGGGAGTGTGTGTTCTCAGTGTCCTAGGTTCTTTTAGCACTATGTTCAATCTTAATGTCACAGCTGAGGTCATGGAGTCATCAAAATGCCTTAAAACATTCTTACGTCGCCACTAACGTCTGAATCTAGTGTAAAAACCTCTCACAATTAATCAAAGTTACAATTACTTTATAAAACAGGGCAAATGTCTGTATATAACAGTGGTACGGATTGAGTTGCTTCTTAGAAATATATTCCCAGGTCCCTATGATCCCAGGGTTCTATTTGTATGTTTTGTGTTATATAAAGGAGCATATGGACCTGTATAAACAGACCCATGGGAACATAGGGACCTGGAATTATAGGAACCTGGGAAAATAGGGACTTAGGGACCCTGGGAATTTAGAGACTTGGGAATATACGGACCTGGGAACATCTGGAGCTGGGTAAATAGAACCCTGGGGACACATGGAGTTGGAAATATAGGGACCTGGGCAAATAAAACCCTGGAAATATAGAAACCTGCGAAAACAAGGACCTGGAAGAATAGGGAGATGGGATAATAGGGACCTGGAAAAATAGGGACCTGGAAACAGAACTCTGGGAACACTGGGACACATTAACAAATGAATCTGGGAACATAGAAATCTGGGGTCCTGAGTAAACGTTACCCTGGGAACATAGGAAGCTGGGAATATAGGGAGCTGGGAATATAGGGAGCTGGGAACATGTGGACCTGGGTAAATAGAACCCTGGAAACACAGGAAGTTGGGTAAATAGAACCCTGGGAAGACAGGAAGCTGGGTAAATAGACCCCTGGGAAGACAGGGAGCAGGAAAATCCAGGTTTTCCCTGCTGCTAACACATACTGCTAACTGCTGCATTTCATATCCTGCTAGCTTCATGATAGCCACATAGAATTTTTGGCGGAATTATCCATAGCCAAAAATCTTTTTTTTGGCTATATCTTATGTCTTCAGCTTTTTACAAAAAAAGGCACATTTTAAAAGTTATTGAATAAAAGTTATTGAATATTAGTCATTAAACATGCATTTTACCTTTGGTATTCCGTCACTCTCGCCCATGAGGTAATCGATCAACTGATTGCTCAGAGCCTGGTCTTTGGCTTCTCCTACCTGCGAAAATACACAGGTAATATTACAGCTCTAACAATACACAAATTATAATCAGTCAATCAAGTAATTCGATTAGATTTATTGGTCTTCCCAAAGCTTGTTTATAAAGTAAGAAGATGTTTGTTGAACATTTATGGAAGGAGTCTCCAGTGTCAGCAGTCAGTAATTTTTCCTTCATGGGAAAGTCTTTAGGATGGAAAAGTTTACACTGTGTGGATTCTACATCTGCATTGCCAAAGGGACCGAATTCTACCATATACATACTGTTTGGTTCATTAAGCCAGCTGTAATATCTTTTATCATCATCATCATCATCATCATTCCATCCTTACCGTCTCAATTGCCATTTCTATAGCCACATTATCATCAGTGTTGGGACACTTCAGAAAGTGTTTCAGCGCCTGAGAAAGACAGGGACATGGAGAGGTAAATGAAAAGAGGATTAATGATTCCTCTGAATGCAGTAGTCAGTGAGATACAGACCAAACTGAAGAAGGGAATGAGAAGGACAGTGAGAGGACACTCACCCTGCTGTACTGGCCACACTTCCGGAAAAACTTCCCAGCCAGCAGGTGCTTCTTTTCTCCCTCGAAATAGAGTGCTATGCTCTGGTAGTCCTCCATACTGGCCTCGGAGCCTGGAGACGACACACACATGCACACACACACACACACACACACACGTGTACACACACACACACACACACACGCATACAGGAGAGTTCAAGACAGAGTACTTGCTGCTTCTTATAGTTCTCTTTATCAAATGCATAGCCAGACAGATGGACAGACAAGCAGAAAGAGAGAGAGACAAACTGGTAGATGGACAGCTGGAAGGACAGACAGACACCTGGACAGACAGAAGGAGAGAAAGAGTATAGAAAGATAGACAGGCAGTGAAATAGAAAAACAGACAGATCCAAAAGACAGATGGTCAGACAGGTAGACATTCTGACAGACGGACAGATGGACACAAAGACAGACAGAAAGATGGACAGCCTCAGATGGAAGAGAAGACAGACAGGCAGATGGATGGATAGACAGTGAGACAAAAGGACAGACAGATGAAAAGTCAGGCATACAGAAATATGGACAGGCAGGGAGAAAGACAGACAGTCAGACAGCTGGATGGGGAAAAAAAACGACAAAATTTTTTTTTTTTCTCCTGCAGATAAACCGGATCAGGATCTGAGTGTGCTGATTGAGTGAGCTGTGACCTCACCGATGATGTCAGCATACACCTCCATCTGGCCGTGCTGCTGGGCGAGCTGGAAGGCCTCGTCGCTGCAGTGTGACATCACAAGGAACTGGATGGCCGAGCCATAATCGCTCAGACGCAGAAAAAACCTGCAGGTGATAAAGAGAATGGGATCAAATTTACATCCGTTTGTTCATTCATCCTCAATAAGTGCTTTATCTTCAAGGGAGAATTCCCGGCAGGGCAACACACACACACACTCATAAGCTCATTCACACCAAGGGGCAATTTAGAGTAAGCATTTCATTAAATAGATCTACATTAAGCTGAAACTCTACTGCTGTAACTCATCTCTTCAAAACATTAACTGATTTTTTTAAGTGTAAATTTAACAGCAGCATGTTTCTGTCTTCCATTATAAACATCTCTCTGTATGTCAGACCTGGCCACCATCTTGGCTCCATCGATGGACTGAGTTTCCCGCACAATCCTGACCGCTTCCTCCGGATTATTAAGATGCTCCAAGAGGATCCGGATCACGCTGTCCCAGTCCCGGGCGCTCTCGTAGGCCAACACGGCCTCTTTGTATCTTCACACATGATAACAGATATGAATTTCAGACTTACATTCGGTGCAGTATTTTTTTGCAGAGTGTAAATGATGCAGCGCACATACTTTCCATCAGCCTCCTTGGCCTTAGCGTACTGCAGGTGAATTTTGGGAGAGCTCACATGCGGCAGCAGCTCTCCAACCTTTGCCCTGAAACACAGAGGTCAGAAGTCACAGGTTCACATGACCCCTAAAATACGACTTCAGCTATTAATTACAGTAAATATATGTGCATGTTATTTTGTACCAGTTCTTGCAGCGAATGTAGACAGAAGCAGCCTTGTCATAGTATTGGCCTTTCTCATAAAGCTGAGCCGCCTCAGAATATTGCTGCAAAACAGAAAAAAATATCAGTCAGCTCGCACGAAGGAAAAGAGCATTCTTTTGTTTTATTTAAAATAATAATTTTTCCACTGGCTTCATGATAATGAGTAACAAAAATAAGTGCTATAGGTATGGAGTAAAACACTTTAGAGTTACTGTTACCACCCCAAAGCTGATTATTTTCCTATAAGAGCATGTCCTGAAGTGTTTTATTACTGTTATACCACAGCAGTTTCTACACACACACACACACACACACACACCTTCATGCTCTCCAAGATGGCGCTGCAGTCTTTCTTCAGC
>CM040481.1:13021275-13059476 GCA_022758105.1 Pangasianodon gigas
AGTAGGCGTGGCCTCTGTGTCTGTCAGACCTAGTGGAGTAGGCGTGGCCTCTGTGTCTGTCAGACCTAGTGGAGTAGGCGTGGCCTCTGTGTCTGTCAGACCTAGTGGAGTAGGCATGGCCTCTGTGTCTGTCAGACCTAGTGGAGTAGGCATGGCCTCTGTGTCTGTCAGACCTAGTGGAGTAGGCATGGCCTCTGTGTCAGATCTAGTGAAGTAGGCGTGGCCTCTGTGTTTCAGACCTAGTGGAGTAGGCGTGGCCTCTGTTTGTCAGACCTAAAGAAGCAGGCGTGGCCTCTGTGTCTTTCAGACCTAGAGGAGGGGGCGTGGCTTCTGTGTCTGTCACTCTCAGTGAAGGAGGCGTGGCCTCTGTGTCTGTCAGCCTTAGTGAAGGAGGTGTGGCTTCTGTGTGTGTCACTCTCAGTGAAGGAGGCGTGGCCTCTGTACACACCTTGATGTCCTCCAGTGACAGCACCATGCCCACATTGCCCATGCTGCGATACACTCTGATGGCCAACTCCACCTCCATGTGATGGAGACACGCCTTGCCCAGCTCCGCCCAGGCCTCGGTCCTGCCCAGCGCTGAACACAAAGACCACGCCTCTGAGAACCTGCACACACACACACACACACAAAAACATATGATTGCACATTGCAACATTCACACACACCAAATATTCTAAATGTTTCCTTGGAAGTAATAAGTAATATAAATTTTAAAAAGTGTCTGTGTGTGTGTGTGTGTGTGTGTGCCTCTTGAGCTTGATGGCTTGCTGCAGCTGGGACTGGAGCTGCTCTTTGCTGCTGTTCGTCTGTGTGGTGCTGAGGAAAGAGTGTGTGCTCAGAAGTATGCTGCTTGTCTTGCCGCTCTGCGTCTGGCACGTCAGTTCGCCGTTATACAACAGCAAGGGCTTGTGGGAAAACGGCAGTTTGGTGGCACCCACCAGAATCACCTTCGAACCTGAGAGAGGCGGGGATATTAGTTTTACATTATCACAGGAACAGAAGTGGAAAACAATACAACTATAAAAGCATAAAAATATATACAAAACAAACAGATACTGGTTGCTTCAGAATTATTGGCACCCTTCATAATAATGTGTAAAAAATGATTGCATAATAATAAACATTACACACAATATTTCAAAAGATTATTTCCACTCAAACAGAAACTATTTATCTTTGTTCTAACCAAAATAATTCTCATTAAAACTACTCTTTAATAGTATGTTCTCCTAATAATATGTGTGCCAAAATTATTGGCACCCCAAGAATTATTTTAAATGTCCATAGAACCCCTGATGTTGCATTTAACCATTCCCTGTTTCCCTGGGGTATAAATATAAGGTTGCACACATGTAAAATCTCTTTGTAACAGTATATTTCAACCCAAAACCTTGTTGCCTCTGCCAGGAGGTTAGGAACAGATGATGATGAGCTAAACATACTTGGATTTGAACTGTTGTAAAACACTAAAATATGGTCTTTGATTGTGAACTAAAACTCAGCAGTAAGCAAATGAACTGATTAAGAGTTTTTCTCTACCCTGTATGGTGTCCTTGTGGAAGGCGTAAGTGTACACTTTGTCCTCGTCGAATGCCACAAAAATGGCTTTATCGTTCACCCAGTTTTCCCACAGTACACCTGTTATGGTGGAGGAGAAGTCAGGGATCTCGAACAGCGAGCCGTCCACCTGCACATTACGTCAGAAACCCAAAAACACAACACCAGCATATTAATATATTTGCAGCTAAAGGTATTTTGTAGTAACATCATATCGTCATATTACTCATCCAACAATAAGCAGAAGCGAAGGATATATAGGGAACAGATTAAACCAAAGGAGAGAAGGACAATCATTACAAATCTTTTAGAGTGGGAGAATAAGAAACTGTGTGTGTGTGTGTGTGTGTGAGTGTGTACCGGCGAGTAAAGGAATCCATCACTCTTGTCATCGATGAAGACGAGCCGGGTTCCGTTGGGGTCGGGGAAAACCTTGCGCACGGCCACTTGGTGCCGATACTCGTTCACACTCTGCCAGTCCTCGATGTAGAAACACTGAATCAGACCAGTCTAGATAGAGAGAGAGAGAGAGAGAAAGAGAAGAGAGAGAAAGATAACACTCAGTACAATCAGAGACAGAGTGTGTGTGTGTATTTATGTGTGTGTGTGTGTGAGATGTCCTACATCCGTTCCATAGAAGAGAAACTCCGTGGATAGTGCGTGGCTGAGGATGCGATATTTCTGGTCAGGATCTGGGAAGAGTTTCGTCTGTCTGTCCTCCTGAACGTCCTGGTCCTCACCTTCAATCTACACACACACACACACACACTTTTGTTTTGTTCATATTTTGCACAGACCTTCCTGCATTAATAATGTGCTGTAAATGTGTTTAAAAGAGTGATGAGTGATGACACCCAAAACTGAAATGAATTGCTTTGGTAGAATAAATCACGTCAATCACGTCACACACACATCACACACACTCTTACCATATGCAGCTGGACCTTTCCCTCAAACAGAGCCGCTGCGTAGTCACAGTTCAGACACAAACTGGCCACTGTGCCTAGATATTCAGTGTCCTTGAGACGTTCCACACCTACACAACCACACACACACCATCACAATTTAAAGCACAATTTACTAACTGCTAAACCGCTTCCTGTTGTGTCACAATCATACATCCACACACACACACACACCACTTACCTCTGTCTCCCATCGAATAAAACCACGCCCTGTTGTTCATCCCAACAGCCAGGTGGTACGGTCCCACGGCAATAAAGTTAGGCTCCACCTCCACTGCCACGGTAACCGCAGCTTCCTGTGTGGACAGGAAACAGGAAGACGACTGAAGCAGGGACACGCAGCATGTAAATCACAAATTCTGTCTTAAACGATGCATATAATTATATAATTTAAACAAACAGAAGCTATTACATACAATGTTTCCTCCAAAGCTACGCCCACAAAACACGCCTGAATATTAAAGCGATCTTCTGGCAAAAAAAAAAAACTCGGACGGAAGCGTGATTAACAGGCAAGTTTTCTCCTTGTCCTCATTTTTTTTTCTTTTTTAAATTACTTGTTTTGATTATTAGTTTACAATAAAATTATAATAGCTTGTCGCATGTCAGTCCGTCTAGGCATATTTGTCTAAATAGGACCCTAAATATTGTAAATACTGTGCATAATTTTATAACACTCTATAAAATTGACTATAAAATGTTAGAATTGTAACACACAGACCTAATAAAATGCGCAATGTGGTCGTGTCACAACATTCAGTCCAACACTGCCCTCTGGTGGACACACCAAGGGTCAAACAGTATTTGTTTCAGTATTTTCAGTATTTATTACCTTTACTTTTACTTTATATTTTGCTTTGATATGTAATAAGTATGTCGTAATAACGTTTTAGTATATGTAACATATGTTTCTGATATGTCCAGTGTTTTTACTAAATGAAATTAATGTCTTTCCTGTATTAGAGATAAGACGACATACAGTCTGAGTGTATAGATGACCTAGTAAACAACTCAAAACCAAATAGAATTTAAAGAAGAAAAAGTACAAGGTGAAAGTCTATAGAGTTCATGTAGATTATCTACTAAACATCAACAACCAGAAACTATTGACAATTCAATTCAATTTTATTTGTATAGAGCTTTTATCAATGTTATTGTCACAAAGCAGCTTTACAGAAATATATAAATTCTAAACTTATAAATTTATAAATTTATCCCTAATGAGCAAGCCAGAGGTGATAGTGGCAAGGAAAAACTTCCTGAGAAGACATGAGGAAGAAACCTTGAGAGGAACCAGACTCAAAAGGGAACCCATCCTCATCTGGGTGACAATGAATAGTGCAATTATAAATAATTCCCTTCTATAACTGTGCACTACATGGTCAAATAGAGCGATTGTGTAACCATGAAAATTCATTATAGTTTTCACATGAAGTCTGTTTTGCTGAAGTTATCAACTGTTCACTGATGGAGACTTGAGTGCAAAACTGTTTGTGGCAAATTGCAGTCCTAAAGCCAACTTCATGGTTTTTTAAGTGGTACCATCCTCAGATTGGTACATATTGTCTTACATATTGTTTAAAATTAGTATAAGTGATGATGGCTAACAGCCTATAGATAGTCTATACAGTCTATACATAGTCTATAGAGTGTCTATACAGTTTATACGTAGTGTATAGTTAGTCAATATATAGTCTATAGGTAGTCTATACTCTATAAATAGGCAATAGTGTATAGATAGTCCACAGTCTATAGGTAGTCTATATATTGTCTATAGATAATCCGTAGTCTATAGGTAGTCCACAGATAGTCTATAGTCCAGACAGTCTTTATATAGTTTATACATATTCTATAGGTACTCTATATATAGGCTATAGATAGTCTTTAGATAGCATATGGGAAGTCTTTTGGTACTCTATACACATACTATAGATAGTCCATTGTCTACAGATAGTCTATAGGCATTCTATACATAATCTATAGTCCATAGATAGTCTATAGTCCATAGGAACACTACAGATAGTCTTTAGATAGTTTATACGTACTCTATAGGTACTCTATATATAGGCTATAAATAGTCTTTAGATAGTATATAGGTAGTCTTAAGGTACTTTATATACATACTATAGATAGTCCATCGTCTACAGACAGTCTATAGATAGTCCATAGATAGTCTACAGTCCATAGTTACACTACAGATAGTCTTTACATAGTTTATACATATTCTATAGGTACTCTATATATAGACTATAGATAGTCTTTAGATAGTATATAGGTAGTCTTTCGGAACTCTATATACATACTATAAATAATCCATAGTCTATAGATAGTCTACAGTCCTTAGGTACACTACAGGTAGTCTTTACATAGTTTATACATATTATATAAATACTCTATATATAGTCTATATGTAGTCTTTAGATAGTATATAGATAGTCCATATACATACTATAGATAGTCCATAGTCTATAGATAGCATATATATATGTATATGTATATATCTATAGTCTATACCTAGCCTGTAAGTAGTCTTTAGATTGATAGCTTTAGATACATATCCTTTAGGTACTCTACAGGCAGTCTATAGATAGTCCATAGTTTAAAGGTCATCTATGGATAGTGTATAGATATTCTATAAATATTTATGGAGTGTCTACTGTGGACTGTTCAAATAAAGTGCTACCAACAATATAATGAAGTTCATAACAGAACTGCGGGCGTGTGTGTGTGTGTGCGTGTGTTGCTCACCCCCTCCACCTGATTGGCGACGGTGACCTCCAGCAGGGACGTGAGGTAAGCGATGCGTGTGCCGCAGCTGTGTCCGAGGATGGGCAGCTTGGTCAGATAGACGTGCAGTCTGCCCTGCTGAGACGACACAGCCAACAGCTGACCATCGTCCGTCCAACAGATCTGATCCAACCCTGAGAGACAGGGACATATTTACTAAACAACAATAACCAAAAAAAACTAATTTGCTAAACAACAACAAACAAAAAGGATTTGATGCTCCGATGTTTTACATCGAGCAGATTTTGCAGATTCAGAGGAAGCTGTGAAGTACAGAGCAAAAATAATCTGTGTGCACATCTGAGAGTGTAAAAGCAGCCACCTTTAGTCTCCTCGTCCAGCGTGACGATGGCATCCATCTCCTTCAGATCAGTCAGGTCATGGATCTTTACACTGCACAGAGAACACATATACGTTACTACACACACACACACTGATACTGATACTGCAGCATACAGAACACACAGAGCTGAACATACAAACACACACCAGTTATCGCCACATGACGCAGCCTTGTTGAGAGCCTGAGAGATGGCGATGCTGCTCAGACTGTCTTTGTGATTATGAGCCTGGAAAAGTTCTTGTCCAATCTCACGGATGTGTGTGGAGATCACCACGAAATAACCATGCGAGAATCCGATCATTATATAACCATCACCATACCTGCACGAGAGAGAGAGAGAGAGAGAGAGAGAGAGAGAGAGAGAGAGATTGTAATCAATATCCCACTTATGTTTTAACAGATTTCCAATTTTCCAATATTTTTTGCTTCAGCCACGCCTACTCACATCTAGACACACCCACATGGCCGCACCCAAAACACAGTTACAGCAGTGTGCCATTATTTTTTCGATTAAAAGTATTTAATAGTATAAACTTGCCATTAATTTTCATAGGACAATCACTTGGTAAGTACACTGTGTGTGTGTGTGTGTGTGTGTGTGTGTATGTGTGTATACCAGCGGTAAGAGATGATGTTGCCGTAGCGCTCCTGGAAAGCCAGCTCGATGGGGTTATCTGGGTCGTTCAGGTTAAACAGGAACAAAGTCGCCTTCCCCACCGCCACGCTCACCTAAAGGTCAGAGGTCAAGCAGTCATATGATGACTTCGATAACTATGAAATATGAAAACTATAAATGATTCAATCTGAATGAATCTGGGCTGAGTTTCCCAAAAGCATCACAAACCGACAGAGAGAGAGAAAGAGAGAGAGAGAGAGAGAGAGAGAGAGAGAGAGTTCATTGTCATGCTCGCTCTACCGTTTAACGATGATCTGTGTGCTGCGATGCTTTCAGGAAACTCGGCCCTGAGTGAATCTGAACGAATCATTTAACCGAACAGACTCAAATGATCCGAGTCAGTGAAATTACAGTTACATCTCTAGAGAGAGAGTGTGTGTGTGTGTGTGTGTGTGTGTGTGTTCGCCCACCGTGCTCTCTCCTGGTGACGATCTCTCATCTGTCTTCATCACGGAGAATTGAATATCCGCTGGATCCGCTCGAACGGAGGTCTGAGGGACAGAGTGGAGGAGGACATCAGAACACACACACATCCACCCACACACACATCCACACACACACACCCACACACACACACACACCTGTCGGATGGTGTCTCCTTCGTGGTTGCTGATTGTGATATTGTGATCCTCGCTGCCCAGCGCTAACAGGTTCTGAGAACTCCAGCAGCCACATGTGATCCTTTTAGTGTGTTTACCTACAACCACACACACACACATACACACACACATACATACATACATACACACACACACACACACACACACTCCTCAGTGTGCAGAAACAGTGAAAACTGACCGTTTAATAACTAAATTCATATTTTCAAAGCACAATCTGAATGAATCTAAACGAATCTGAGCAAATCTGAATGAATCATTTAAGGACTCAAATGACTCGAATCACTGAAAAGATTTTTCATCTTGTGTGTCTGTGTGTGTGTGTGTGTGTGTGTGTGTTATTTTTTTACCCAGCACTGGAATCTTGCGTGAGGTTTGCTGGTTGTAAATGAGCAGATTTCCTTTAGACGTCCCAACCGCCAACAACGGCCCCGTTTTGGACCAGAGCAGAAAAGACAGCTGATCTCTAAACACAATCAAGAACGACAATACTCAAGAGTAAAGGCAAAGAAGGAGGCGTGGCCTCTGTACCCATCAGTCGCAGTGAAGGGGGCGTGGTCACATAATGCACCCCATACTCGTATAGCAAATATAATGAACTATTTATTGATTGATTTATTTATTAAAAACATCAGTTTTCATCTCACACACACACACACTCACATGGATCTCATGCCGCTGTCCAGCTGTGACATCTTATTGACGTTGGCGTCCCACAGATGAATGGAAGTGGATTTTTCCGCAATGACGGCCAAAGTGTCTCCGTCTTTATCCCAGTCCAAAGAGACGCACCTCCTACACACACACACACACACACACACACACATGTATTATCTAGGAAGAGTTAGTCATAAACTGGTTTATGCAGATGTTACAGATGTGTCTGCTTACCCAGGGAGATTCATCTCGTTCATCTTCTGGCCATGGCGGTCGAAGATCTTGACGGAGTTGTCGGGTCTAAACATTGGACAGAACAAAACACACATTTCCTCTGTTTATTAATCAGAAAGAAATGAATAAATGTGTGTGTGTAAATGAATCTGATAAATGATTCCCACCCAGCAACAGCCAGATAGTTCCCTAAAGATTTCTGCCATTTGTACTGCAAACATGATCCACTCCAGGCTTTTTCAGAAAGAGTGAAAACACGCTGAAAGAGAAGAAGTAATAATAATAATAATAATAGCAGCAGTAGTAGTCTCTAAAAGCCCTTAGTCTCTCTGTAGGAAGCAGTTACACAGTTGCACACTAATACTAGCCTACTCCATAGCTCGCTAGTATTCTCTAATAGCAGCTAAGCCATTAAGCTAGCTATGCATACTAATTAGTACACTAGCTAGGATGCTCATTAGCTTTATTAGCTAGCTAGCTACTCCGTTAGCTGCAGCTCCGAAAGCAGCGGCATCGTGTGAGGTGAAAAAAAACCCTAAACCACTTTCGACAGCATGAATTCATACATTTCCGCTCGTCTGTTCGTTTTAAACAAACATAACCCGCCTTACACACCTTCATTCTTTACAAATAAGCACCATAACAGGTAAGTTTCTCCTTCCCAGAATGCTTCGCTGCAACGCGTCTACGTCTCCCTTAGCGACCTCCTAGAAACAGCCAATCAAAACTCGCAGACGTTGTCTTTTAAACCTACCCGTATTCCGGTAAACCACACCCCTTGAGCTATGATTGGCTAATCGTGAGCGCTCGTTCGCGTCAAAGCAGAGATTGAACGACTTCTCAATTATCCAATCGGCGGAAAGGCTGTGCGTGTGTTAACCAATCACAGTGCAGTAGGCGGGATTATGTAGGAATGCATGTAGAAAATGGGGTGTTTTTATGTGGAAAAGAATGAATTATAAACGCAGGGGGCTTTAACTCTGTGTAAAAGGAGTAATTTAGATCAAAATTAAAGTAAATAAAAACATTCCCTCATATCCCAAATGTAGTTTATCAGCCAAGGAATGTTTATTGTCTGAAATTTGGTACTTAGACTGTAGTCCATTGGTTGCCATAGACATGTTTTAGCAGCTCTTCTTGACCCTGAGCATCAGTGTAAGATCACTAAAGCATCAAATATGACCTAGACGCTGCTGAATTTTTAAATCTGATTGGTTATGTGTTTCTATAAGAGCAACTCTGACAGTAATCTTTTCCGAGATATTTATTAAACATGGGAAGGAGTCTCCAGTGTCAGTGCTTTGCAGTCGCCGTTAATGAGAAGAGTTTACACTTTGCTTTGCATTCAGATTTACATTACAGTTTATTAAATTCAAGAGAAAGTCAGTTTCTATCTGCTATGACACACTGTAAGTGATACAGACAGAAAACTGAGACGGTTCCTTTATCAGTTTATTTCTTTATATACACAGAAAAAAAGGATATTATTTAAAAAAAATGACATATAGATGAGAGACAGATATGACAGTGAGAAACAGATACACAGACAGTAAACGGAAGAGATTATGGAAACACGATTGTATGATATAAATGCATGTTCATAAGGGCCGTCTCTTGCTTCGGCTTTTCCTCACAACAGGAGACTCGACGTTCCACTGCCTCGGTGCTGGAGCTCTTTAAAGGGAAAAAAATCAGACTGTTAATATTTTTATTTAGATTATTTTACATTATGTACATGCTGTATAAAGCACTAACAGGGTCGAGTACAAGTTCATTTTGCACCACATTAGGAGAGAAGTGGAACGGTTGTAGTGAAGAGAAGGCATCATTTCTTCATGATGTCATCACAAACAGTTAAGTCCAGCATTGAGGAACTTCAATCCTCATTTTTTTTGTCTGATGGATATTTGGTTATTTTGGTTGAGTGTTCGTTCTGGGTTCTTGAAATTTTAACAACAGTCTTTTGAAATGTTCGTTATTAAAAATCTCTTGCACCCATCAGGGCCTGACTGTTTGTCAGAACTCTCCTATATTAAATATCCTATAAGACAACCAGATTTATTGAATGTGACGCCATTTTGAATCAAAATGTACCATGAAATATGTATAAGGGGCGCGAATCACCCGAGAGTGCGTGTGTGTTATTGTTTATAGTGTACCACTTAGTGTCCGTTTAGTGCCGATCTATCACTGCAGAAAGACCCTAGAAGAGACTTACTCGTGCTCAGGTGACATCAGATGCAGAACATTCTCACTCTTGCCTGCAGTCGGAAACAATCACAATCACAAATATGTTACGACAAGAAGAGTCAGAGTTGTAGCAAATACTGTACAACCACGATGGAGTTCACATGCAAACACAGTGCTCAGTTGTACAAGTTAAACAGATGCAGAAGAAAGAATACCGCCAGCTCCGTCGTAGCAGATGGCACTAAACTGCTCGCCAAACGTCACTTCGTTGATGCTCTCTACACAACGACACACAAGGAGGGTGTTACACAAAGACAAGGCAGTCTGAATCCCACACAGCTACGGCTTTTTGTGATTTAACGTCCTGATCAGCTGCAATAAGTGCAGTTATGAGTGTAACAAAACATTAATTCATTTTAAAGCTACTTTAAGACCAATATCAACACAAGAAAATGAAATCTGAAAGGAAATAAAGTTAAAGCATGTTTATTATGTATTATGAATATCCAGACAGACCATGAATTATTCTTTCTTTGTTGTTCATTAATCCTAAGAACTTATTTCCTCATAAATGATAAACATGTTTACTTTCACACACATACATTCAAATGACTAAAAGTGGATGATGTTAGTTAGAGAATATAGTTCCTGGGTGTTACAGTCAAACTGTTCTCTGTCATCTTGCAATTATTAAAAAGCTCTCGTCTTTTGACGGGGATTTATATGAGGATCACATGTGCAGGTGTTTATGATGTCCTACCCTGTGGCGTGCTGATAGCTCTCCCGTCAAAAACTCCTTTTCCAGGTTCTGTAGGAGAAATCAAACATTTTATATGCTAGAAAATTTGCAACACTTTTGTTGACTGTGGTTTAAAAGGAATAAAGACATTCCGTTATAGGAAAATAATCAGCGTAACAGTAACTCCTCTTTGCATTGGGCTCCATCAAACCACACAGTCGTTATTTTTTTTTTTCCTAACAGGATATCACATTGTTTAATTCTTTACATAATGTCCTGTAGGAAGCTTTCTTTGGTTACATAAGTTCTTATAAGTTGATCACTGAGACTGAAGAAGCATTTCCCTTCAATATTTAGGTTGATGCTCTTTAATAAAAAAAAATTGTTAAATTTATTACAAATCCAACACAGTACGAACCTGAAGACATTACACTGCGGGAAGGTCTCTGTCCCACAGGGGTCAGCATTCCAGCAAAGGTTCGCCGTCTGAGAGGAAAACCCAGATTCTTATCACACGCTGTGTTACAGGTTTTTATTAACTAGCTACAAAAATGGCATTATAACCCTGTCTGAAGAGTATAAGTATATATTTGTACTAGCTTGGTGTAGACTCTCAATTTTCATGCGATATAAATGATATTTTTATGACGTTCAAGTGACTTTTATTAACTCTGGTCTCTGCTCCATGGACATGCTGAGTAGGATGAGTGTGTGTGGGGAGGAGGGTTACCCGAGTGCGCCTGCAGATTTTGGGGTGTTTGAGGGTCTCTGGGTAGACTGAGGTGTGGCTCTGACGCCTGGAGCTGGAGACGCAGCGGCGTCACCCTAAACACACACACACACACACACACACACACACACACACACACGCGACATAACGACATGAGATGATGCATCTGTGTGTATGATACTCCTTAAATGTGTACAAGAAAAAAAACAAAACAAGCAGGACTCGACTTGACTAAAATCAGCCCTGCTTTCTAAAGTTTCTCAGAACATTCCTGGGGTGGAAGTGTGTGTGTGTGTGTGTGTGTGTGTGTGTGTGTGACTCACTTTAGTTCGGGGTGACAGTGTGAAACTGCTAAGCTGCTGCTCCAACTCCTTCTGCTCCTGCTCTTTTTGTTTCTCATACATCTTCAGGTTGTACTCCACTTCTGCAGCCAGCTGCTCGTCTGCTGCAAAGAGCTCCTTCACCTCAGAGCGATAGTCCTGCATGGTCACCTAACACACACACACACACACACACACACAATAAATCCCTGTCTCATTAACTCCAACTAATCTATCATTGTGTATTCCCTGTTGACCTGTGACCCTGTGACCTTTTACCTGCAGGTAGGCCATGAGGTGTTTGAGCATGGGCGAGCGCTTCTCCTCCAGCATGTTCTTCAGGGCGATGACCATGGGGATCACGTTCTCCACAAAGTTCTTTTTCTGCACCTGCTCAAGCAGAACACGCTCGTATTTAACCACAGGCCTGAGATCAGACTTCTTGCTGCTCTGACAGCAGTTAAATATGAGCGCTAGTGCAGGACAAGCTGATCCTGGGCCAGTTTTAAAGGGTTGTGAGGTCATTTACACAGCAGTTCGTCTTACCAAGTCACAAAGTGGCGAGTGACTGCTGTTACTGCAGTGTGTGTTTTAGTAGGTGGTAGGGTTCTTTCTTTCTGACTGAGCCTTCAGTTTGTGTGTGCGTGTGAGAGAGAGAATTGTAACCTGAGAGACGAGCTTTTTCTGCAGCACGGCTTTAGCGACAGCCATCTCGTCCTCGGGAGCATCGTCGCTGGGTGAAGGGCCGCTCATGGCCGTCAGCTTGATCTCCTTCAGTGAAAGAACGTCAAACACGTCCGCCAGCAGCTCAGCGCCCTCCGAATCTAAAGGCAGCTCCGAGTCCACGAAGCACGCTGCGGGTGACACACACAAACATGCAAGATGAAACTGTCATTATATCTGAAAATTAAAGTGTGAAAAGACACACAGATACAATACACACGCTTCATCTCTCTCTCTCTCACACACACACACACACACACACACACACACACACACACACACACAGAGCTTACCCAGAACATCCTGGCTGATTCTGGTCGTAATATTAAAGCGCTGCTCATCTGTGAAGTGTTTCAGGAGGAATCTGTAGATCCTGAAACGTTTGCCCTGGTTCATCTGCCCTTTGAGAGAAAACCTGCTCTTCTCACTGCCAAAACACACACACACACACGCACACACACACGAGATGAAAGTCATTTCAGTCCGTTCAGTTAAATGAATCATCTAGATTCGCTCAAATTAATTCAGATTCATTCTGATTCATTTAGATGTGTTTAGATTCCTTCAGATTTATTTAGATTCATTTAGGTGTGTTCAGATTCATTCAGATTCATTTGGATTCATTCTGGATGTGTTCAGATTCATTCAGATTTGTTTTGATCATTTCAGTTGCACACTTCACCCAAACGTGCAGCCTGATCAAGCAGCCATCTAACCCAGACAACACACAGCTTGAGTAATGTAAAATGGCTACTAATTGTTGTTTTTTTGTGTTATTTAATAATGTGCTTATATATCCATGTTTAGAAGAATGAATTCTTTTAATTTTAATTTGAAACGATTCACTGACTGGATGTTTTATTCAAATGCAGTGAGCACGCTCACCTCTCTGTCTGTGGGAATCTGTTGTATTTCTTGTGTTTCTCGTAGGCGTTGAAGTGGAAGATGCACTCGATGAAGTGCTGAGAGAACATCAGCGGGTTCTTCTTCAGCAGCAGGTCCACCAGGCAGTACTCACAGAGACTTCACAACAGCAACAATTAAACAATGAGAAACAATTAAAAAATGAACACTAGGTCTAAAAAGGGAACACTGATCGGCAGAGAAGTCACGGTGTAGAAAAACATCACAAACTGAAGACCTACTCTGCAATGGAGGGATCTGGGTCCACCAGGACGGCAGCGAACCGGAAGAACAGAGAACCTTTCCATTTGACAAACTCCTCCTGGAACAGAGACACCGCAGCCTGCGTTACAAACCTAACCTCGCTGCATTTTAGGCATGCTTGTTAGCCTGATTCATATGAACCTGAATTCTTTGTACCTGCAGCAGATTGGTGAGCATGATGAGGCTCTGCTCTCTGATGAGCGGCTCTGTATCTCTGAGGCAGGCTGAGATGTTGTTGATGTACCGGCTCAGAGTGTTGGGGTAGCGCACGCACAGATCACACAGCACCACCACCACGTTGCTGCGCACCGCCAGCTCCGTGCCCACCTCCAGCTCGCGCGCAAACGCAGGAATGTAGCGCGCCATCAGCTCCTCGTGCTGCAGGCACAGCTTCCCTGCAGAGAGATAGGGGAGGAGAAAAAAAAAAAAAAAAAAAAAAAAGAGAGAAAATAGATGAGTCTGATTTTAAAAAAAGGTTCAGCGAGGTAATGTTTGTGGACTGGTGCGCGTCGTACCTAGCGTGATGACTGCATGAGCTCGTACCACTGTCGGCATCGAGGAGGGCTTGAACTGAGAGAGAGGTTGACTGGCTGGTAACTCTGCACCCTCTCCAACCACTGGAGGTAAAACACACACACACACACACACACACACACACACACACAATGTTTTTTCTAGAAAAAAACAGCATGATTCTCTAAGATCTGAAAAAGAATCATTGTGATACATGCAAAACAAATTTTCAGACTTTTTTTTTTTTTTTTTTTTTTCAGGCTTTGTGCCACATAATTATGATTTCAAATTCACAACTACAGCCTGGATGGATGGATGGATGGATGAATAAAAAGAATAATGAACACACCAGGTTGCTCAGATGTGGTGAGAATGGACTGAACGAGGAGGAAGACTCGCTTTTGCACTTTGGCAGGGCAGTGTAGAGAAGTCACGCCCAGAGTGTATAGATGCTTCACCTGAGAGAGAGAGAGAGAGAGAGAGAGAGAGAGGACGGTGGATTATTTGATAAATAAGATTTATCAAAGTAAACATGTAATGTGTAAGTTAAACCTTTTTTTTTTGCACTTTTAAATAAATTATAGCTCCAGTGAAAAACTAAACAAGCAAATGTTAAACACCAAGTATGTCTTAACTCATGGACTACACTGAAATTTAAAAACAAAATCTCTGGTTTTCTGGCCTGATCAGATCTTACCAGCAGATCCTCATTTAGATTCTCTGCTCCTCTCTCGTTTAAGAGGACGATGGACAGGTACTCCTCACACACAGAGACCAGCTCTCCACAGAACTGGTTCAGGAAGCTCTTTAACACAAACACACACACAGACAGTGAATGGAAAGCGTGTGAAAATGACGGTTTTTGGAATACGACACTGGTGTGTATTGTTACCATGGTGTCCCTGATGTTGTCGGATTGGCCGAGACTGAACAGAGCGTCCACGCTGGCGCTGATCACCTCCAGAGGTAGACTGAAGCCCTTCAGCCATGCCATCAGATCGTCTACACACACACATATATTAATAATAATAATTCAGAAATGTATCACTAAATTTATAGATAACAGATTATACATTTTTATGTAATTTAATGTCTCACCAATGATCCTGCTTTTGGTATCATCGTTGAGACTCGCTGCAGTGTGACCAAGGACAGTCAGAATGTGGCAGGTTGTAGCCACATTGATTACTGGAGACCTGTCAAACATTCAATATTCACTCATTTACTCTTTTATGTCTGATCTGTTATATTGTGTAATTTATGTATGAGGACATGAAAAGTCCGGCTAGTGGTGATGTCATATTAGCGAGTTAATGTGTATGAACAATCAAACTAGAGCTCCTCCCCCGTTGACCCATTATATCAGGAAGTGTCGAGCCCCCACTCAGTCCACATCTGCATGGTGTGTGAGTGTTGACCTGACTGTGCGATCCCAGGCCTCCAGAATAGTGCCCAAGTTGAGCTTAGTGCAGCAGCCGGCCACTTTGGCCAGCAGGAGCCACGCGGCTGCCGCCTGTTCATGCTCCGTGTGCCAGATCAGACTGTTCACTAGTGATGCGGAAAACTTCTCCTGCCTTGACCACACACTGAACGCCTTACTGAAATATCGCCTGCAGAGAGAGAGAGAGAGAGAGAGAGAGATAGTGAGAGTTAATGAAAGAGGTAGAGAGATAGAGACAGAGGCAGAGGCAGAGAGAGAGAGAGGGAGAGAGAGAGAGAGACTCACCCGAGGTCCTGACACTTATCACACATCAGTCTCAGCAGGTCCCAGGCCACTCTCTGGGAGGCGTCGTCATGACGATAGCTGCCGTGACTTTTGATGTGAGTGACAATTTTGTCGTTGAGGCACTCGAGAGCTTTCTCCTGTACAGAGCTCTCAGAGTCCATCACTGCAGGAACCACGCCCCTCAGCCACGCCTCCTGCACCTCTGCGCTGTCAGGTAGTGCCTGCACACAGACACAGACACACACACACACACGTGAGCGCCACAGCTTAGCAAAAGCCAAAGCAGTTTTGTAGTCAATCATCTAACATGTTTGGTGTCTGAAGTTTGCTATTTCAGTCCTTTAGTCTCTGAAAAGCTGAAAAAAACAATTGTAGCGGCCATTTTGAAGGACTTCATAAATTTTTTTAACATTTTAAAGCTTAAGTACAAGATTCAATAGTATAGAATAGCAGGTGTGGGTTTTCCCCCCCCACAATGGCAGCTGAATGAATAACTCACAGTGAGGAGATCCATGAGACACTGCATGGCTTTCTTCTTCACGGACACGGCCGGGTCTCGACAGCGCTCGGAGAGAATGGCCAGATTCTCTGGACTACACGTGATCACGCTGTGCTTCAGCAGGCTCATTATAGTCTACACACACAGACACACACAACTCTAATTCACTGCAAGTTACCGTTTGATACACTAAAGGACACTTTAGTGTGTGTGTGTCTGTGTGTGTGTGTGTGTACCTCAAGGGCACATTTCCTGACGTTGGTTTTGGGGTCGCTCACGCGCAGTTTGAACAGAGCCAAGGTTTCCTGATCTAAACAAGAACAAGAGAATTCAATACGAGAGAAAGTGTTATAGACTCAGCTCATGCAGGATGCACATTAGTGTGTGGTGCAGTCAAGCAGTGGCGTGTGTGTGTGTGTGTGTGTGTGTGTGTGTGTGGACTGACACTCAATGGCAGAAGCGTCAGGGCTCATGCCATCGTCAGTGCTGTGGCGACTGGCAGCTCCCAGGCTCTTGTGCTTGGTCAGCTCGATGGTGCGGAAGGTCAGGGCTGTTTTTTGAGCCGTCTCTGCTCTCTTTAGAGTGTCTGGAAAAACAAATAAATAAATTAATTTAAAAAAATCAAAGCAGAAAAACAAAGGTATACTGTATGCCACGTTCATCGGAAACGAATATGTACGAAAATACGAAAATATATTGTAATAATTTAGCTACAAAAAAATGCTAAAGGAATAAAGAGAAAGCGGAGATGTTATGCTTACGCTCGGAGCGTCCGGTCTCCATCATAGTCTGTGTACCAGCTGAGAAAATTTAAAAAATGTCACTCACATAAAGCAATTTACTCTTTATCATTCCATCAGATGAACCATTTTGCTCTGTGGTAAAGAATAATAAACTCCCCCCAGAATTGCACCTTCTTACTGAAAAACAGTATATACACATGACTCTTGGTCGCAGTAATGAAATGGATAATAGAGTGGAATAACAATATCATACTAGTGGAGGAGGAAGAGAAGAGCTCGTGGATCCACTTGGTGGCGTTGTGGCTGGGCAGCTCCAGGCACTGGGCGAGGCAGTGCATGGCGTGCGCTCTGACCGTGGGCGAGATGTCGGAGCGGCGGCCGTACACCACGCTGCGCACCAGGAAACGGTGCGAGAGGTACGCGGCCAGATCGGGTTCGAGCGCCTCGTCGGCCTCCCGCTCCTCCTGCGCCAGCAGCACCATGGCCACGTCCAGAGCAAACATGCGGAACGCAACCTGCGTGAAAATAGAGGTGTGATGCCATAAGGCATGAATGAGGAAAGTCAAGTTTTTTTTAATGCCAGCACCTGATAAACACTGAATGTATATAATTTGAGTTGCTATATATATATATTTATATTTTGTGAACACTCACCTTGGTGTTCAGAGAATAGTTATAAAGCCACTTGACAAAAGTGGCATAATTGTGACATGGCATCTTAGTCACCAGCTTCCCGACAGCTTGAGCACCGCTAGCGCGGTATTCTGCCTTCTCCACCATCTGAAACACACACACACACACACACAATCTAGTGACTTGTCCTATGATTTTAAATATTTTTAATAAGTATTAGTAAAGTGAATCCTCAGTAATCCACCTGGTGACAGATGTGCTGTACGAGGATCTTAAGCAGCGGCAGCGTGGCCTCCTTCTGCTCGTCCACAATATGACTGCAGAACACACACGAGATAAACTCTCAGCACTTATAATATTTAAAAACAAAAAAATAATAAATAAATACACACATAACCCTAACAACCGGCACAAGATTTTCCTTTTCCATATGAACCACCATCTTCACCAAGGGGTACCATGAAATAGAATTTTTATTTTGAATATTATTTTAAATAATTTCCTATTTTATTTTCATCCAGTTACTTTTTCAATGTCGTGTTCTTCATCCACAACTGTGATACCTGAAGACAATTTTACGATACATATTGCAATAATATTTGGTAACCAAGTGCCAGAAAAACAGTAGTGTTACATTTAAAAAAAATAATAAAATAAAATAAAATAAAGACAAAAAAAAAAACTTTTATGACTACAATATCTGCAAAAATAAAATAATAATATTAATAAGAAGAAGAATTTATAAAAATTATTATTATTAATATACATACAAAAATATACATTTAGCACATTTTACAATTTTAAAGGTTTAGTATAAAATTTTAACATCAAATCAGCTTCTTCCAATCAAAGAAAAAAAAAGTAGATATTATGATACCAGTTAGAGCTGCATGATATTGAAGAAAAATTCGATATGTGATAAATTGTTAAATAATGCGAAATGCGATACGATAATGCTATAAGTGTGTAAAATCAATTTAAATTATATCTATATACAGTATATCTATATCTGTATGTGTGTATACACGCACACACGCATATTTAAAAACTGAATGACATAAATAACATACATCTTTCATGTTCTTTTGGGGAAAAGAAAGCATTCTCTGCTATCTGTGTCGCCCTAAAACGTTGACTTTTCGTCACTTTTTGACGTATTAAAATCATTCAGTCATCGCCAGCCCTTGCGATATGCACATTTGCGATATTTCGATAATTTCGATATATTGTGCAGCCCTAATTGCGGTGATCTCTCAGAAAATGTACCATGACATAATTTTTCATGATATGATTATTCTATCTGTATATTTTTCTCTGACCTGATGAAGAGGATGGCCTGGTCTCTGGCGTTGCAGACGGGCTGCGATGGAGTGAGCATACACGGCTTAGCTCTCTCCTTCCTCATCATCAGAATGACGTACAGCAGTCGGTGGAAGACACGCCGGCGGCACTGAAGACCGAGAAGACCCAAACCTCATTAATTCAGCAAACTGTTGGATTCCAGTCCTTCAGGACTGACCATACTGGATGGTACTCTTAACAGTGAAGTGTTTGTTTGCACAAATATTAATTCATTCAATCTTAAAAACAGCAAATCTGTTCCTGCCATTGCTAGTGTGAGTCGAAGTCTAAAAGCCAAGAGAGATTACTCCAGACACCCACCTCATTTCCTTCACCGTGATTGGAGGAGCAGAGCAGCCAAAGGCCATGATAGGCGAGCTCAGGAAGGCTCTGCAGTTTGTCCACGTCACTGATAACAAAACAAAATAAAAACCGTTATTACAGGGAACTATTACGTAAGGAATATAACACTTGGGGGGATGCGGTTATAGGAAAACAATCAGCGAAAAACATGGAAGTACCATTACCACCCTGAAGATTATTTTCCATTCAATTCCATTCTTCATTAAAGAATAATAAGGTTTTTAATCCATCTATTATTAGGCTTAAATAATGTCTAGCATCCGCCATACCTGTCTCTGTGCAAGTTGTTACTATAGAAACGAATCGCTGCTTTAATATAACTACTGTCTGAGCTGATGCTACAGAAAATGAATCAACACCCCCTGACCAATCGGGAGGAAATGTATCATCAGTTACTTATACTGAACGCTGGAAGGTGTGCAGGTACGAGAGCGTAGACACTGACCGTTTCTCAGAGAAGGAAAGCTCTCCGATGACCGGCTCGAAGTTGGTGAGTTCAGTGAACAACTGCAACATTACAGAAACATTCATAAGGATTAAAGACCAGCAGAGAAACATCAGGAAAGAAGGAAATGACTACAGGACAAAATTAAGAACAGCATACAGCAAGTCAAGCTTATAAAAAGCTTAAAGGGTTATCGCAAAAAAAATTTCAGTGATAAGGCTAGTATGCCAAAAATATTCCATTTTTTAAGACGATTGATCGCATTAAAATTTAATCTATCGGACACTTTTGATTCTTTTTCTAATCTGCTGCCTCTTAGTTTAAAAAGAAAAACCAGTTCTATTAAATGTTATTTAATTTAATTGACGCTGTTAAGAAAAGCAAAAATATGTTGGTTTTAAATACAGAATAATTTATTTTTTGGGGTTTATTTTCTTAATTAAATGACTTGAACTTCTCATTTTACATTAAATTACTTCAAACACAGAGCTTAAAGGTGCATTAGGTAAGATTAGTCCTTTTTTTTTTCAAGATTAGGGCTCTAACAGTGGGTGGGTTTGACGTTTGAATGATTCCCGCCCATGTTCACGAAGCTCCGCCCCCAGGATCTACAGCAGCCAGTAGAGTAGTGTGTCTATAAAATGACTGACAGGAGGCGCATCCAGACACAAACAAGCGTTTCAGATTATAAGTCCGTTTTCTAAACGGGTTTTCTCACCAACTTCATGCACTTTTGCGAAGGCTATGGTTTAACCTGTTGTTCATTTACCATGTTTTATATACAGTAACTATAAAGTAAGTTATAGGTTATGAGTTTAAAGGGCTTTCTGAGAGTCCTGGGACTTAAACTCACAACCTTCTGATCACGAGCACAGAACTCTGACTGCTTATATTTCTGTGTCTAATAAGCTAACATGCTCTCGTTATGCCTAATGGTGACACCAGCTCACGTCAACACGAGTACACAACTGTAGTGACAGTGAGATCATCATCATCTTCTTCGTCATCATCATCATCATCATCATCATCATCGTCGTCGTCGTCGTCACTACTGACCCGCACGCAGCTATCGGCGCTCTGCGGTTTGTCCCTGAGTGAAAACTTCTCCAGCAGTTTGAGCAGCGTTCGTACGAGTCCGGCCACGTCCTCACGCATTCCCAACAGATCCTGAGCTGAGAAATACACCTCCTCCTCTTCTTCCTCCTCTTCCTCATCAATCTCCATCTGGAAGAGGAACACAGACGGACGGCCACGATCACACGCCATTCTGTTTAAAAGGTTTTAATCTCTTTAAACAAATCTTGGATTAGCATCTTCATATCAACACACACTGATGTTCGCCACTGTATTTACATCATATTGTATGATTAGTTGGGGGAAAAAAAACATTAAGGGAATATCATCACATCATTTTTCACCAATTTTAAACCAAAATCTACTGTGAATTTTCCTATGTACCAAATATCCCCTTTGGAAATAAGTCACATTACAGACAACAAACGTGCTACAAATTCCATTATAGATTGAATTTAATGTCTAATTCACCAAGACAAAATTTTTATTATGTGAAAAGGAAACTTGTTTGTGCAAATTTGACCAGATGAGGCTAAAATTCAACCAATTTTCTGTAGCTGAATCACAAACACCCTTCTACAGTATGCATGTAGGGCACTAGGTAGGGCGCACGACTCTGTTACACACTATCTAGGGCACACAAAGTGAAAGGGAAGCCATTTGAGATTTGGTCTCACTTCAAGAAGGCGGATTTTATTTAACTCACAGGTAGGAAATATTATTTTGAAAAGGGTAAGAAACGTTGGCAAAGAGTCGCAACTCTCCAGCCATACTGTAGATATTAATCTAGGCGTTTCTATGACTACCGTGTTCGAGCAATCAGGAGCCTGGGCTAATTTTAGCTCCGCCCACATGTCCGCGGGAACCAAATTCAGCACACATGTGGACAGAAGTGAACATCCTGAACTTCTCATCAGTAAATCAGACAAACGACAGACCTCCTCTGAGACTTTCTTCGGGGGTTTGGCTCGTTTGCCGCTCTTGGCGTCACCCTGCGAGCACTTCAGCGTATCTTTCTTGCGTTTCTTCCCCGAGCTCTGCGGCCAGCATTTCAGCACGACTTCCAGGCACGTGTCGAACAGGATCTGATGGAACACTTTATTAGCAACGCTGCCTGTGAAAAACACACATAACATTTAAAGTTTAAATCACATGACCTTCAAACTCAATCTAATAAACAGTACAAGTGACACGTTTTATACAGTCGAGGGTTTTATGTCTTGAGCCCTATTCGGATGAGATTAACTTTATATGGGGTCCTGGGGTCATTTCCTATTTTACAGGAGCTCCTCTGTGATTTTATTTCCGTCCCGATCGGCGTTTTTCTCCGTCCTCTTCTGAGAAAATTACAGGCCTCGTTTGATTTTGATTTTCTATACATATGTTGGAAAAAAAAAAGACGTTTGACTGCTGCTGCTTGCCGTGTCTCAGTGGCCCTCCCCCAGATATTCAGATACACACTTCCTGAATGAATCGCCAAACGAAAGATGCATGCTTTAGAAGATCATAAATATCCAGGAAAGCATTTTCAGGAGAATAAGGAAAATGAGATCATTAAGAGAATCGAGATCTCGCAGGCTGATTAAAGCAGCCGTTATAATATCAGCTGCAGGTTTAAAGCATTACTTTATATTCCCATGTCCACAGTATCATCGACTTTTAATTTTCTATAACTAATGACTCGCTGATTAACCGCCATGTTGTGAAAGAAGTGTGAATTTTGAAAGGTCGTGAGGAGACGCAGGTGAAACGGGAGTTAATGCGACTGGCCTGGGATTCTGAGAAGCAGCAGGTAGAGTGACGCCGCTTGCAGGCTGTGTCGTCTCTGCTCCACGCCGGACGATTTGGTTTTGGCGCCGAGGATGAAGCACGCCAGCACGGCCACCAGAGACTTCACCGACACGCCGTTTTCTCCGAACACGTTCCACACGCTCTGTAGCACCAACAGACAGAACAGAGACACGGTACATTACGCTAGAAGATCCACGCAGCAGGCGTCAGAGCCGTGGCTTCAGAGTCTGACGTTACCTGAGTGTTATCATCCTCAGTGCAGAACGCCTGCAACTGCTTGTACACTTTCTTAAAAACATTCACGTCTTCTTTTATTTCCTCCTCGATGGCGGAGTCGAGGGGCTCGGCGTCCGTGAACTCGCACTCCCACACCGCGTCCACCCAAGCTGGAGAGAGGAGACACACACACGCACGCACACACACACACACACAGACGCACATGGTTATATTTATTTTTATCCACTGGAGCATTTAACTCTCTCTCTTTTTTTTTTTTTTTGATTTACTTTCTCTTTGACGTTACTTTTATATTATTATTATATCTAACACACTTTTATTTAATTTTATTTTCTTCTTTTTGTCATTGCTTTTATTTACTGGACTATTATTATTTAGTTATTTTACTTTTTTTAAGTGTATTTTGTGTATTTGTTTATTATTTTTTAACTTCAAACTGTAAAGCACTTTGAGTTTTTAAATGTGATTATTATGATTATAATTATGTAATTGTAATTATGAAAAAACAAAACTACAACAACAAAAATCAAACCGACAAACATTTTATTCATTCTTCTTCTTATTATTATTATTATTATTATTATTAATAATAATAATAATAATCCTGCCTGGTTAAGTTAAAAACAAAAAGAAAGAAAGTAAAAAATAAATAAATAAATAAATAAATTCAAACCTACATTTATTTATTTATTTATTTACTTACTTACTTACTTACTTATTTATTATTATTATTATTATTATTATTATTATTATTATCTTTTTATTTTTTTATTCCTGCCTGGTTAAGTAAAACAAAACAAAACAAAACAACAACAACAACAACAAAAAAAAAAAAACACCTCAGACCTGCACATATAGATAAATAATAACAATATATTATTATTTCAAAATTATTATTACATTTCTGGCTGCAATCCAAGCTAGTGGGTTACGCAAAATAATTTTTGTTTTTTACTTAACCCACATATACACATAAATAAATACATTATTATTATTATTATTATTCCTGGGTGCAATCTAAGTTTCTCATAAACTTCAAAAATTACTCAAACTTTTAAAATCATCTGTTTTTTAAGCCAGGCTTTCAGTAAACAAACAAACAAACAAACAAACAAACACCTACCCACCTGTAACTCGTGAACTAGGCTCTCATCCCAAATCCACACTGAGACCCCTAACAGGCTTTGCGCCCTGGTTAGTGCACTTCCACACGGAGGCGCCGCTGATTTGGGATCGAGCCGGAATCTCCCCTGACTTTACACACATTATAAACTTTATACTGAATTTATATTTCTATATTTCTACATTTCTACAGGCTGTTATTCAGCCAAGCAGCCAGGTTTATATACCTGTAAACTGTACAAATAATAAATATAAATAAATAATAAGTATTTTAGTTAGTTAAGTGAGACTCGGTAATGTTTTGGGCTAATGACGTTAGCTTAGCAAGCTAGCTACATCCTCACTAACAGCCTAACTTGGTATTTTCTGACGAACAGTAAATATTTTAAACACCAGCTTTAAAAAAGTCTTATTTAATAAATAAATAAGAATAAATCATACCCGTAGATACAGCGTTTAACTTCAGCTGCTGTATCGCGCGCATCAACTCCATTTTCCCTTCGAATCCGCGCGCCAAACTCCAGACCCTTCTCCCGGCATGCACCGCGGCTGCGACAAGACTGATCAGGGTTGCCAGATTGTAACCCTCTAACCCTCCAACAACATCAATAACAACAATAATAACGTTTATATTATTAGCATTATTACAAATATTTATTCTAATAATACATTAGCTGCACAATTACAGATTAATAATAATAATAATTATTATTAGTAGTAGTAGTAGTAGTAGCAGTAGTAGTAGTAAAAGTTAAAATTTTTAAAGTTGAGGTTTTAAAATGCATGAATGATGCTTCATATTATTATTATTATTATTATTATTATTATTATTATTATTATTATTATTATTACCTGATTGCAATCCAAGCTAGCCTGTTAAGTTAATTAAATAAATAAATAATGGTTCAATAAAAATTATATTATTTATATATTATATTATATTTTAAAAATATTATTATTGTTATTATTACGTTCCTGCCTGTAATCTGAGTTTTTTATATACAGTAAAAACAGACTGTTTTACAAACCAGAAATTAAGTACAATAAAAATAAACTAAATAAGAAAAAAAATAGAACATTTGCAATTTTTTAAAAAAAATAGAGTTTGTGGAAGAAAAAAAGAATGGGAATAAATACAGAGTAAATAAAAACAGAAGAAAAGATATAAACTATTAAGAAACAACATGAGTATAAGAAAAATAAGAGTTAAAAAGACAAAACATATAAAATAGTAATAGTTAAAAAAATAAAATTGGGAGGAATTAAAAAAATAAAATATCAGATTAAGTTAAAAAAAACAAATAATAAAAATACAGTTTGAATGAGCATAAATAAAAAACAAAAAAAGAAATAAAACAGAAAAAATGATAAAACAGAGTAAATAAAAACAGAAATAAATATAAGCTTAGAGTTTGTACTTAAAGTAAAACAAGACTGAGTATAAATCAAACAAAACCAACAATGAAAAACAAAAAACAAAACAGAAAAAATGATTTAAAAAAAGAGTTTATTTAAAAAAAAAGAATGGAAGTAAATTAATAGAAAGTAAATGAAAACAGAAGAAAAAATAAAGTTGTGAAAAAAAATAGAACAGATATGATAAAAATAGTGTTTGTAAAAGGAAAAAGAAGAATGAGAGTAAATAAAAACCAGAATAAATCATAAAAAATAAATAGAACAAATAAAAAAACATTGGTCTTGAATTGTATGAAATTTTGATGATGTAATAATTTATTTTAGATGAATTTTAAGCACTGTTTGCACTTAATAACCCAATCTGGCAACCATAAGACAATCCCTGTTTTCCCGGCATGCACTGCGGCCCGCGAATATCCAAACACAACAGCGCGTGACAGGTTGTCAGATTCATAACCGAGAAGTCAAGAATGTAGCGTTGTAAAATGTCGAAATGTCGTAAAACATGACAAACTACATTTCAGGAAGAAAAAAAAAACATAGTAAGTATTAATAATTGAGTTTAAGAGTTAATGTTATTAGGTGTTTTATTTATTTAGCTATTTAATTGTTTATGTTTTGCAAACGCACGAGCCAGGTTAGTTAGCTTAGTAACGCTATCCTAGCAACAAAACATTCAAACCTGGCTTTGATTTTTGTTCAAAATATGAGATTTTAAAGGTGTAGAAAAATACATGATAAAAGTTTTCGGTGTCATATAAGTAGCTAGAAAGCAATATATTGTCAAATTTGTGCGACGTTAACCTTTACTCATAGAAAAAGAAAAAAAAAACGGTAAACGTAATATGGCGGTTGTTTAGAACTTCCGCGTCACGTCAACGCGTCCGCCATTTTGGAAAGGTCAAGATGTCATTGTAATGTAATTAAAGTGTGTGTAGAGATGCGGGGCTGGTGTGGGGAAATTACTAAAACCTGTTTACACAACTCTCAATGCTGTTAAATGTTAAACACACACACACACCCCTCACATTGCATTTTATAGATGTGATATAATTGTATCTCTTATTTTTTTACACCTTTAACAGAATATTTAAAAAAAAAAGACAGGTTGGACAATATAACATCTGTTTTTCCTTTTCTGTTCTTTTTTTTATTTCGACAGTGGAAGACGTATTGTCACCCTAAACTAACAATATCGTGAGGATGACGAGGGGAAAGTGGCAGGACAGAGTGAAGGCGGTGGAGCAGAGGGCTCTATCCTACCAATCCGCCCCCATCAGCTGCCCGTATAAAGCTCATCTGTCCCGGCCGTGGCAGCCGTCCTCCGTATGGAGGCTTTTCCCTCGCCAGAGCGACGCCATCGCCTTCAGCCAGCGCTGCAAACAGGTAGAAACGAGGGAGGGAGAAGATCTGGTTCTCCAGCACTACAGTGAAGAATCATTAGAGACTGGGATTAGGGATTAGGGTCCTTTTCTTATTCAGTGATCGTAAACAACATCTTTTTTTGTTCTGTCCCTTTTCAGGACGTGCACGTGTTTGCTCTGGAGAAAGACAGCATGGACGCAGGACACAGGGTTTATTTAGTGACCAGCTACAGTGAGCTCTGGCACTACTACAGGTAACTTGTCTTAGTTATTCACACAGAATAAAAATTTTCACCTGCTGAGGAAATGTTCTGGTCTGGATACAGGCAGGGGTCAGGATGGTGCACTTACACTGCCCTGCCTGTAGGTGGCATCATTTCCACACCATGTAATCAATCGTGTGCCTGTACTGTAGTTCACACAGACAGTCGCTGATGCACTGCTATGAGGTGATTCCGGAGGGAGCCGTCTGCAAGCTCTACTTCGACCTGGAGTTTGATGTAGCCTCTAACACACACCTGGATGGCACAAAGATGGTGGCGTCGCTGATTCAGGTAAAAACATACTACATTCGTAAACAGTCAGCTGGTATACAGCAGGAAACAGCGTACTAAACAACTCACACAAGCGAGGTTATAACAACACGTCTCTTTTCCTTCAACATCAGTATGTGTGTGTGAAGTTGGAGGAGACGTACAGTCTGCATTGCTCGGCAAAAGACGTGCTGAATCTGGACTCCAGCACAGCTGAGAAGTTCAGCCGCCATCTCATCTTCCTGCTCCCCAACTGTGCGTTCAAGGACAACAAGCATGTCGGTGAGTGCGGATTACTGCGTAACACACAGCGCTGACTGCCATTGGTTAGATATGAATCACCTCATGGACCTCGCTCTCTCTTTCACTCACTCACTCGCTCACTCTTTCACTCACTCACTCACTCACTCGCTCACTCTTTCACTCACTCACTCGCTCACTCACTCACTCTTTCACTCACTCACTCACTCACTCTTTCACTCTCTCACTCACTCTCTCACTCACTCTTTCACGCTTTTACTCATTCATTCATTCATTCACTCACCCACTCACACTTTCACTCTTTCACTCACTCACTCTCACGCTTTCATTCACTCACTGACTAACTCACTGCCCTGCTCACTTGCTGAATGACTCGATCACTCATAGCTTGATTCTCTCACTCACTAATTAATTGACCCACTGAATCACTCGCTCGCTCACTTACTCGCTCTCTGAAGCACTCACTCACTCACTGACTCTTTGAATCACTCACTCGCTCACTTGGTGAATGACTCACTTTTGTCATTTGTTATGTTATTTATTATTTTTACAATAAATGACGTATCTATTTGTGTCTTTCCATTTCAGGTAGTTTCATCCATCACATACTCAAACCAGCACTGAAATATCTCCATAAAGGGTGAGCAAAACTACAGTAACTCCCAATATTTTAGATTGGTCTGCAATTTTGTTTTCTTTAATTTCTCTTCCAATATGAGTCCACGTTTATGATTATTGTATTTTCCGGATTATAAGACACGCTGGTGCTCTAGCTGGTGCTGCAAAAATGACCTACATACAAGTTGTAATTTTAGCATTAGTGTAATTGTTATATGGCTGTCTAATTGCGCTACTTTAGGAGTTACTGGAAGGTTATGGGAAGGTTCAGTAGTGTTAGCACGGAGTTATTATAGCATTATTCTAACAATCCCCAAAACATGCTATATAATGACTTTTTCATGAGGATGTGCTTACAGAGAGATTTCCCTAGAGCTTCACAATTATTCAATTTTTAAATAATCAGCCATCACGAAGACTTCCTCAATAAATTAAACATAATTAACTGCAATATTTGTGGAATTTAACTTAAGTTTGATAATTGGATTTAACCACCTTGGCACATTAATTCCTCAGTTGGCATTAATTTCTGTCTGACTAAGCAGATAGAAATTAGGATTTAGTGTGTCCTATACACCGGAGTGACTTATTGTCCAGAAAATCCATTTATAACCATTCCCGGTTATAAATTATGATGTGCAATTAGTAGAAAATGAATCCCTAGTTAGGTGATAATCTTGAGACACTTGTTTAATATATTATGTTATCTTTCCTTTGGTGTTGGTCTTGTAGTTGAGCTCTAAAGTCTGGTTTATCATTAACACAGCACTGAGAACCCTCCAGAAGACGTCGATGATGTCAGCGAGGGGCCTCAGTCGAAGAGAATGAAGTGTGATGAAGATGAGGAAGACCTGGGCTTTCTCATAGTGAAGGGAAAGGATGGAAAAAAGCAGCTCTTTGTGGATCTCGGTAAGGTTACATGCAGCTTTCTCAGACACTGAGTCACTGAAAACTCAACGTCTTTGACGAGGTTCAGCACATGTCACAGCAAACAATAGCTGGGACGCCAACATCTGTGGTTTATCCCTAGCATCTACAATAATGGAGAATAATCTAAATATCGTGTATTACGCAGGTGTGTACACCAAAAACCGAAACTTCCGCCTGTACAAGTCTTCCAAGCTGGGGAAGAACGCTGCGTTCTCCGTAGCTGAGGATAACAAGTTTGTCCCGAATTCCAACAAGCACACTACAGAGGAGGAACGCATATTCCTAGCCTCTTTGGTCACCAATGTGAGGTAATTATGCAAAACTGACAATATTGGTATAGTAGTAATATATATATTCTATATACTGTAGTCTAAAATGTACAGACATCTTATTTATTTATAGTACATATTGTCTAAGGGGTACTGGTAGCGCTGTAACAACTAATCGACAAAATCAACTGCATTTGATAATTAAAAAAATCATTATGAAGCACACGGTGACACACACTACGTCACCTCACACCACAAGTATTTGAATCAACTAGCTTGATTATTGTCGAAAAAAGAGTTAAACCCTTTTTTCGACATTAATAAATGCAACATCATTTAATTTTCTTAACGTACATAAATATATATATAACGTGTCTCAAGTTATCAGGTCGCCATCTTGCTTTCGGTTCACGTCGAAGGTGCTGGGAGTCGATTAGACAAGGAGTCGATTCCCTGATTGCAGGCACTGAAAACTAAGAGTCAACCCCAAAGCTTTGGAGTCGATTCCACGCACAGAAAATGATTCGTCTCACACAAAGCTTAGTCTCTGAGTGTTTCAGTTTACCAAGACAGCTCGATATTTATTGACAGATTAACGTATATGGTATGTTTAGGTGTCACTAACGTGTGCTCATTTCTACCCAGCTTCACGTCTCAGAGGATTCTGACGTTTGATGCTCCGGAGAGGACTTCGAACGAATCTCGGTGTTCGGCTCAACACAGAGGCCCACACAGCTCAGGTAGTACATCCCTCACGTAGTGCTCATTCATTACTCACCGCAACTCATTATGTCTATGAGGACAAGTCCGCTAAGTCCTTACGACAGACCTGATAACGTATTAGAACAAAGGCATTAACATAAACCTGTGATTTGCCTCGCACCTGGAGCTACTCGTCAGAGCTGCTGTTAGAAAATGAATCACCTTCTGACCAGTTGAGAATCCAGTAACACTCTGGTGTAAGAATATTTAGTATGAGGATTGAGAAAGAGAAATATTGGGCAGTTATTTATCTACGATTTATCCTCAGAGCTTGCAGGTGAACATCAGGCCTCGCCGTACAAGGAACTGGACGACTTTGTGCTGAAGCTGGTGGACAGGGATGGCATTCAAGGAAGTAAGCATGAGCAGAAAGAAATATGAATTATTATAAGGCACTTCAAGCTTTGAGTCAGTATCAGTCTGTGTAAGCTGAACCTGAGTTTATGTTAAATTACAGACATTAGGCGCTGGACGTACTTCGTTTCGGAGCAGCTGCTGGTCTACGACGTTGGGAAGTACCGCTGGTGTTCTAACGTGGGTCGCTTCCACAAGAGCAACAACATCATGTGAGTAATCATGTTTTTTACTTTTACTCTTACTCAGCATTCGAGATATACAGGGATAATACCGAAGAAGAAAAAAAACAGTTCTCCTGGTGTGTTATTAAATCTTTGCAGGATCATCGTGGATCTGAAAGAAGAGGTGTGGTACCAGAGGTGCCATGATCCTGAGTGCAGGAGACAGAACTACAGGTCCTCTAGTGAGTTCACCACTCACAGCTCTATCACATCACCATTTTCCCCAGTATCTTCTTATTTTAAACACCAGTTCTGCTTTAAAAAAAATCATATATTCGACGTATTTCGCACAGGTTACCCGCTACCACAGGAGGTGTGTATGAGCTACATGCTGAAGGAGGTCCGTCACTCAATTCTAACCACATCCTGTTGACTAATTTATAAAGAAATGGCCCACGGTTGATTTATTTGAATTGTATGTGTGTCCGTTTCCAGGACGAGGACGATCAGCAGTTCCTCATGGACGAGCTGGGAAACATCGAGTTGAGTCCGAGCTGCGTTCCTGCACGCGCTTCAGGAGAGGGCGAGGAAACGGACCGATCCGCTTCCCACCCCCAGACGGAGAACACGCAGGAGTGTTGGGATGACGACGCTTCGTACCTGGAGGCGCTGGATGAAGTGGAGAGGAGCATGGAGGAAAAAGAGGAGATTCCTGATGAGCTCATGATCCAGGCGGTGAGCGAGTGCGAGGCTACACTCGTCTGACTGGGCATCTGAAACGCAGAATAGAGAAAATGGATAAACGTTATATAAATGTTTCTATTTTTTTGGTTGCATGATATCTATCGTTTTGGAAGAAGACTGTGAGAGTGTGTGTTGGAGTGAGTGGAATTAATTAACACTTTATAATCCACTGGGATTATGGGAAGTATTTTATCTACAGTGTCTATAATCAGGGGTTGCTGGTGTACAAGGGGGCTTGGGGGGGAGGGACTATATTTTTTAAAATGTATTTATTTATTCATAATTGGTGTAATTAATGTTAATATATAGAAAAAGAGTCAACTTGATTATTTTTCCCATTACAGCACGGCCCTGAGTTTTTTTTTTTTCCTGTGCACCTACTGTATAATTCATGTTCTGTGTGTTTTAATAAAATTAAAAATAATTTGTCTTTTTTTTTTTCCATAAATACACATAATCCATTAGTGACATGTCAGAACATGTGGTTAATATCACTATATTATTTATACACTTATTATTCATGCTGTAATACTGTATGTATAGGAGATATTCTGATACATGAGCTTTTTTTTTTTCTTTCATCAGACACCCTTGATGTTTGTTTCCCATCTTTTTCATGGTGGAAAGAGTTTAGTGTGAATTATAAACTAGAAAGCGACAGATGGACTGCAGTCAGACTAATTCATTAAAGCAGAAAATGATTTTATGATTTTAAAACAATGATTTTTAGGTTTGAAATAAAGAAAAAAGATACATAGACTGCCTAAAATGTTTAATTTCTCCACATCTTCATTATCAAGTTAAATTTTCCAGCTGCTCATGACTGTGCTATAACTTATTAAAATACTTTCACCTTTTCATGTTTTATATTTTACACTATATATCAGCAAATACCGGGAAAGTCAACCGCCTAAATTTTTCCAGAATAATGTAAATACTGATATAAAGATGTGCATTTCTTTTTTCTCTCTTTTTTCTTTTTTTATTTGTTTATCTTGCTTTAACATCATACTTGTGCATATTTTTACCATTATGTTTTAAATTACTTTGCTAAGGACATTGTGTCAGACTGCATTATTTTCTGGGCTAAAAAAAACATGCACTAAAATGCATGTTTAATAGAAACTCTTTAATGCTAACTTTAATCAAATCTGGACTGATGATATGCTCTGATTATTTGGCTGTTTTTGTGATAAATTGTGCTTTCCAAGACCTCATCTAGATCCACAGCCAAGCTCTAAAATAGTGAATATTTTAAAGTATAATTAAAAAAAATGTACTTTACAATTATTATATCGAGTAGAAAGTGTTCATTATTAAATATTAAACAGAACATTGAGTTTAAATAAAGTACAACTCAGCAGTTTACACCCAAAAATCAGCTGGACATACCACCTTCCTGCTTAAGTGGGTGGCTGAATTCCAAATCGCTTCATATTAAACACATAGGGCACTACACGTCCATTAGGTTGCTCCCTATGTAGTGCACTAATATAGTGTTTAAGCAGGTAATTTGACATACAGCCGGAGGTCGATTAGGGGCGTGTCTGTAGCTTAGCAACCCCAAACAGATAAATGACAGCGCAGAGGCTGGCGTTGAACGGGAGATTATAACTTTCTACACTTATTTCTTATTTCTGGATTTTAAATTGCTATTTCACTTGCAAACTATGCAATAGCTGGAACGACGTGTTAAAACATATCGTGTGTTTGCCTTTTTAAGCGAGGTAAAGTCAATTTAAGGTTAATTTAACGTAGGCAGCTGGCACGCGCGCTATTTAGCGTTAGTTACCTGGATAGCTAACTAATTAGCTCAGCTAACTAATTAGCTTAGTGTCAGCTTTTTTTGAATTTTTGGTAATTCTCGGAAGATTGTAATGCAACTTATTGTTAATTCGTGTTTAAACATTCAAAATACACAAGCTAATATGAATTAAATTAGATAACTAACTAAACATGTCGCTACCGACGGTTAGACCTAAGAGTCGAACTCAAAAGGAATCGATTCTTCGATTCCATGTATTGGGAATATAGAGTCGACTCCAAAGCTTTGAATCAAAGCTTCGGAGTCGACTCCCTTTTCCCAGTGAATATAGAGTCGACTTCAGCTCAAACTGGAAACAGAGAATCGATTCCTTTTGATTTCGACTTAACTCGACTTAACTAACTTCGAATTGACTCCAGGTATTAGGAATCGCCTTGTCAGTCATAATAATGTATTATTCTATGTGCTTAATATTGCATTTTTTTTTAAATTTTCCTCATCTTTAATCAAGCTTTGTGCTGAATCGATTCTTGGAATGGACTCACTCACTTATTGCAAACGATTCTGAGTCGACTTCGGAATATTAGCAAGGGTTCAAATCATTGTCATTTTGCCTACTTCCATTTGGTTTCATTTGTAGGGATTAAAGAAGAACTGGAGTGAGACAGAGAAGACAGTAGAGACAGAATGTCCTCGCCCAATCCAGGGGGACCGACCCGAGAGGACGGTGCACGCAGAGTGTCAGGAGTGCGCTCCCCCATGTTACCACACTCCCTCATGCCAGTGGACCCAGAGCTGCTGAGATCGCGTCTGGTATCGACAGGACCCAGTGTCCTTCAGCGCGATCCTGATGCCCTGGTGTTCACACCTCACACGTTTACACAGCAGAGACAGCATAGTGGACCCAAACCCATGCGCCAGGAGCTACTGGTGAGACACAAAAAAGAATTTGATTGATCATTTGATTGAACTACTTCATTCATTTGTGCTTTAATTTGTGCATGCATTCAGGGCACTCATTGCTGCTCTGGAAACTGGATATATGTGTGTGTGTGTGTGTTTGTGTGTAATCTCTGTATGCTCATTGTGCTTTATTCCAGCCGGCTCTGAAGCAGCATCAGAACCGAAACCAGCCAGAGAACATCGACACGAAAAACAGTGCGAGGCTGACCAGTGATGGACGGAAGCCTCCTACAGAAAGAACAGACCCCAGTTCCTCCTCCTTCCACCTCCCTCAGATTCCTGACCATCTCAAAGAAAGACAGGTCTCTTTATTCTGCTCGCTCGTAGTTAGCAAGCCAGTTTGAGTCTCTACATGGATTAAACACCGTCGTTGCTCTCCAAAGTGATTCCTGTGTGTTGAAATGTGTTGTTTCTGCAGGTGCAGCTCACTCAGAGCTCCACATCTTCTACCAAAAAGCTGAGGAACTCCTCCAAAAGCCACACCCTGTCTATTAGCCACACCCCGTCCCCGCCCATCTCCAGTCGGCCGCACTTCAGCTCTGTAGAGGAAGTGATCAGCGCTGGAATTCGCTGTCCCTACGAGATCGCGCAGCTCATCCGGAACAACCCTCACCTCGGCTTCTTCTACATGACGTCAGCGACTTCCAAAGCATCCTACGACCTGAAGTAAGATTCAGTTGTTCCTTTACACTAGATCGTTCAGGTTTATATATGGCCTCAACATTGATCAGGTGTGTGAGGTGAGTGTGTGTCTTGGCATGAGGACATTAATGGCATTCTGATTTTTGTATGATGACTGTACTGTTTCTCCCAACTCAAGCAGAACATAAGGGTTAAACTGACCGGAGATTTTGTCCTGACAGGATCGTACCATACGCAGCCATAAACAAGTCGAATTACTACACGATCAGCGCGCGCGGCGTGACGCACTACAGTAGCGATGGGGTGAACTTCATGTCGCTGGAGTGCTGGGAGCAGGAGTACCTTTGCCATCAGCGACTCCAGCGCATCCCGACCTTCGCCCTCTTCCGCAAGAGAAAAGCATTCCGTATGTGGCGCTCAAACGTGCGCCAAAAAACCATCAACGAGTGCAAGTGCGCCCTGCAAGAGAGCCTGTTCTTCATGAATGAGGTGTGTGTGTGTGTGTGTGTGTGTGGTTTTATCTACAATGAGCCTGCTGTTCCTACATTAAAAAGGGTGGCGCATCAGTTATACTTGCTCAGCCAATGACATCATGTTATTACGAGCTGTTCTTTTCCTAATGTCTTTGTCTTAACATTTTACTTAACATTAAAAATATAGAATATTATAGTTTATACCACAGCACTGTTGAGTTCTCAAATCTGGTCAGGAGATGTTGATTAATTTTCTGTAACATCATGTGCCTACTGTAAAGCAAATCACGTACGCATTAGCGCACTGATTCTTATACGTTACTGTGATTCTGTTGTAACCTAAGTCTAATAAATAACGTGTTAAAAACGTTGTTATTTAACAAACATATAATTGAAAATATGGTGATGTTTTCTTGTAAGGAGACGTTTATTTAACACGTACGGAAGGAGTCTCCAGTGTCAGCGGCGACATGGGAAAGTCTTCAGAATAGAGGACTTTATACTTTTCCAGTTTCTCTGTGAAATGACAACCTGCATTTTCTTGGTTTATTAGCTTCAAGAGAGATAAAAAAGAGAGGCTGGTGAGGGAACGGCTTTATAGCTGCTGTAATGTAAGTGATAACAGGAACTAACATTAAACGTAACTATAAACAGATAAAAGCAGGAAGTATCATTTATTAAAAAGAATCATTTATAAAAGGAGGCAAATTTGTGTGGTGTAAGAGGAATAAAACACTTCCAGATGTGCTGTAATTGGAAAAACAGCATTTATTCTTTACATAACTAACCTGACAGTATGCAGTTTACCTAACATCAGATAACAACCACTAGGAAGTTATCAGCAGTGCTTTGTTTAGTTAATGTTGATAAATTTTGTGGTATAACGAAGGATTGAAAGGCCAGAGGTGATGTCACATGATGGAGTTTGTGATTGGCTGATCAAATGCAACTTAAATGAAATAAATTGAACCGCCATTGCTGAGCCACTGTCACTCATAACCTGTGAAATGGCTTATGAATGAATGAATTTCCCGTGTCGGTGTGTTGCAGTCTCTGAGGCCGGCGTTGATCAACATCAGGGAGCTGTGCTATCGCATCAGCGACATGGACCTGTGCAGAATCGAAACGCAGCAAGCGTACACACTCGAGGAGTTCCAGTCCGCTCAGTACACTCAACTCAGTGAGGTGAGAAATAACACACACACCCACGCGCTTCTGAACGGTGCCAGAATATTAATGTGATATACTGTATAAAAATCTCCACACTGAGCTTGTATACTACTCTTTACAATCCTTTGTGTTGTGGTGTTGTGTTTGCCTTTTAAAATTTATGTTTAGATGAATAATATTTACCTTAATTTTAACAAAATCATTCTTGTGTGTGTCGCAGGTGTCCTCAAGACTGGGGGAATTTCGAGAGCTGGTAAAGGAGGTGGCGGTGACGGCGTGTTACACGGCTCTGCTGGAGGCCGGTTACATACCTGACTACGGCAAAGGTGAGAACCGCACACACACGGGTTAATGTTGGATGTTGTCTGGTATAGATTAGATTATGGATGACGTAAATCTGCTCTTTCTGAACATTCTGAAATGTGTAAGATCGTGTGTGTGTGTGTGTGTGTGTGTGTGTGTGTGTGTCAGATGGAGATGAAAGTAAGCCGTGTGCTGATTTGCAGCAATTATATGAAGAGATTCCAGACAAAACGAGCTACAGTGATCAACTCACCAAGAAATACCACTGCAATCGCCTCACATGGTTAATGTCACACACACACACACACACACATACACACACACACACACTGAAAGACTTTGCTTGACTTTAGAATACTGATAGCTTGACATTAGAAAAGAGCTTTGAATAAATGCCTGTGTCGTATACTTTATGTCAAAAATAAAACACTTAGGGGCGTGCTGTTATAGAAAAATAATCAACAATGGGGTAGCGTGATGTGTTTGGTTGCTATGCATGACCGTGTGTGTGTGTGTGTGTGTGTGTGTTCAGTTTCATCCGCCTGGCTGATTATTTGATCATGAGCACCCTGCACACGCTGGCCGTCAACTCCATCAGCAAGCTGCTGAACACGCTCCAGGAGCACAGCGCACACACCCCGACACACACACTCATACAGAGCTGGGCCAGCGCAGAGGCCACACATGACACAGATGACAAGGTGTGTGTGTGTGTGTTCATTCTGATGTGATGCCAAGATGGTGCTTGCATATTTTGAACATTTGCTGTCTGTGCTGCATGGGTTGCCTTTTGTGTGTGTGTGTGTGTGTGTGTGTGTGTGTGTGTTACAGGACAGTGTGTCGGAACAGAATGCTGAAGCTTCAGTGTTGCCTATGTTTATCACAGAGCTGATGCTGGATACACATGCGCTGTCCTTCCAGCCGTCCATCAGGGACTTCCAGGTGTGTATGTGTGTAGCTGTAAATTACGTTTAAAAAAATATCCGTATACATGAGAAAAGGGCTTGGAACCTGGGCCCAGATATTATTAAATATCTGCTAGAAATCTTTTTTTTTTTTTCATTTTTCAATGAGCATGAAGATGAGCCTGGACAGGTTTTAGATCATGTTTAGTGAGAAAAATATACCAGACTCTCTAATGATACCCAGAATTCAGGTTTGAAAGAACAATGTGTTGACTTTTGTGTTTTTGTGTATGTATCAGGAGATTGTAGCAGAGATAATCTCCCGCTTCCAGGAGACAGTCCTGTTTTTGGTGCCTCTAGTGCTAGACTC
>CM040481.1:13062992-13104443 GCA_022758105.1 Pangasianodon gigas
TGACACACAAACCATCACTAACAATAAGGTACAACACTATTGACACACAAACCATCGCTAACAATAAGGTACAACACTACTGACACACAAACCATCGCTAACAATAAGGTACAACACTAGTGACACACAAACCATCATTAACAATAAGGTACAACACTAGTGACATACAAACATCATTAATGACGAGGTACAACACTACCGACACACAAACCATCATTAACCATAAGGTACAACACTAGTGACACACAAACCATCACTAACAATAAGGTACAACACTAGTGACACACAAACCATCACTAACAATAAGGTACAACACTACTGACACACAAACATTAATGACGAGGTACAACACTACTGACATACAAACCGTCACTAACAATAAGGTACAACACTACTGACACACAAACCATCACTAACAATAAGGTACTGCACTACTGACACACAACCCAAACTATAATGGTACATAATAGTAATTAAACAAAGTTCTGTGGATGTTTATGTAAAGTTTTTTTTTTATTCTACGTACATATTGTATATCTGTGTGTGTGTGTGTGTGTGATACAGATCACGCAGAAGACCTGTGGTGATGGTCCAGATTTAGAGGCCACACTGGAGAATGATCAGCACCTGCAGCACATCATCTGTAACATCAAGGTTCTCATTGTTCTATGCATAAACAACAATCCAGCATCGGTTATATGTTATAAGTGTACAAGCATTTTCCTTCAACATATTAGCCTCCGTGTATTTCACTGCTAACAGCGGCATAGTGTTAAGTGGAAATGTTTTGTATTTTCTACTCCCAGAATTCCATCCAGTTTGCGTTTGATGCCGCCGATGCATATGCCCACAACTACAAGTCATTCCACGTCTTCTATAAAGAGAACGAAAGCCTGGACCTGGAAGCTCTTAAAGAACAGGACCATGGTAGAGTGATCCAGTTCACACCATCAGAGCACTTTATCAGGCATTGCATTTGCAATGAGAGTAAAGACCGTAGTTCACATTCTAATGTGTGTGTATATGTGTGTGACATAGATTTAGCATTTTTTGGTGAAAGTCTGAAGAGATATCATAGCCAGCATAAGGAAGCTCTGGCCATTAAGCTGAAGAGATACCTGGGAATCCTGCTGGTGGACACAACTCAACTAAAGAGAAAGCTAACACCATCTCCACTGCGCTGCCTAGAGGTCACACACACACACACACACACACACACACATGAATATTTCATAGGTCTTTACGTCAATAATAGTTGTGCTAATAGGTTGAAATCTGACTTGCTTAGTATTTTAAGTACATCAGGGTCCTCAAAATCCAAGACATTAAGCACTGCACAATTCTGTTTTAAATAATGTGAGGAGGAAGTACACGTTAGATATAAAATTTTTAAGTCTGACAAAAAGGAACTAACAATTCTATAGGATTATAGCAGCGTAACTTCTTATGACAATAACAATAATATTTTAGCAATCATATAGTGCATGTGTACTAGAATATTTTAGTAGCTTAGATTAGGCTGCTTATTATTCATTTATTTATTTATTTATTTTACATGTTCATATGGTGTGACACTACAGGCCATTAACAGCATGCTGCCGCTGTTGGCTAAAAGAAAAATGGACGCAGTCATCGCTGAGATACAAGATGCCTGCTTCAAACTGGAGCTCATCCCTACAACTACCATTGAGTACGTCAACTCCCTCACCTTCCTGGAGGAGATCCAGGAGCGGGTAAGAGTTACAAGTTGTTGTTTGTATGATCCTTGTGTTTATTGTGACACGCCTTGCTGGTTATTTCTCTCATCACTCTTAGTATTCAGTTTTAGTATTTAGTTTATGTGATGGAATTAATTTCTATCTCTCTCTCTCTCTCTCTCTCCATGTCTCAGACCGGATCCCTGGACGAGGAGGCCGAGTTGGTGTGTCAGATGTATAAGTTGATTGAAAGCTACTCCGTGCCCACTCCGCCGGAAGACCTTGCTGTTTTCGGCACGCTCCGACCATCCAGGTCGGCTATGAATAACGCCATCGACAAGGCGGTGGGAGAGAGAGACGCCAACGTGACCAAGTTCTGCCAGCACCTTCAGCAAGACATCAAGGAACTCAATAATGAGGTGAAGAGGATCAAACAACAGGCGGAGGTAAGACAGCTGATACACACACACACACACACACACACCACTTTTGGTTTTATAGCCAATTCATTCAGGTAAAAACTTTGATTATTTTGTCTCTCTTTTTCTGGATTTCCAGAACAGGCTGATTCTGGATATGGATGCAAATCGGGATCAAGTTCGTACATTGCTTGGACAAATCCAGAAATCCATAGATGAGCTGCAAGAGCAAGCCTTCCGCTACAAATCCTACCAGAAGAACTTTAAGGTCAGAAGACGTTTAATGGCACTTCAGTGCTTCAGTGTTACTGCGTGCACATAATGTTCTGTGCTTGTTTTGCTTGGCCTGTGTGTGTCATTTCTGTGCATCTTTTTATTTCTGTGTGTGTGGGGATAGGTGGAGGTGACCAAGTACGACTCTCTGGAGGAGCTGAGTGCAGAAGTGAAGCTGAAACATTTGCTGTGGGATTCATTAGAGGAGTGGGACAAGTTGCAGAACAGCTGGATGCAGGTAGACACAATCATATACAGATGCACATACTACAGTGCATTCCAGGGCTCACAATCCTGGACTTAAGTTCCTGTGCTAATGTTTTTAGAAAAAAGTTCATAAATATCATTTCTTTTTCTCTTTTAATTCCAGGAATAAAGTTCTGGACTAAATGTCTGGGCCAAAGTTATTAGATTTAAATTCCTTTGCTAAAATCCCTGGAATTAAATCCCAGTTCCTGGATCTAAATTCATGGGCTAAAGTTATTAGGCATGAGCTCCTAGGTTAAAGATCCAGGACTTCAATTCCTAGACTTAATCTTCTAGAGCAAGTTTCTAGGCTTAAGTTCCTGGACTGATTTTCTGGGCTAAAGTTCTTGACCAAAGGCTCTTGAGCTTAAATTGCTGGTTTCTGAATTCTATGGAATATCTGATAATCTGATCCAGCCATGTTCTTACATTAGCATGTCTGTTACAGAGTAAATTTGTAGATCTCGACCCAGAGCCCCTGAGTGCCCAGGTGAACAAGTATGGCAAGTACGTGAACCAGCTGGAGAAAGGGCTTCCACCCAACAACGTCGTGCCCCACCTCAAAGCTGGCGTGGATGCCATGAGGAAAAAGGTGGAACAATAATTCTTCTATTTTGACCAGATTGATTTGAAGGAGCGACTGACACTTTGGTCCAATGAAATTTTTTTTATACAGGCAGACGCTTTCCTTGGTGTTCCACTGACATTTTGTATTAATGGGTGTGTGTCTGTGTGTGTCTGTGTGTGTGTGTAGCTACCAGTGATCACTGATTTACGTAACCCATGTCTGAAAGAACGGCACTGGAGCATGTTGCAGAGCATCGTGGGGTTCAGCCTGCTGGAGAGCCCACTCACTGTTGATGCCCTGCAAGAACTCAATGTCTTCAACTACGCTGTGGAGATCCAGGAGGTCAGAGACACATGGGGGGATAGATGGAAGATGGATAAATGGATTTCATGGATAAATCAAATGAATGAAGGAATGGATGAATGGGAGATGTTTTAGAAGCTTTGATGAGTTTAATGGATGGTTTTGTTCAGTTGTATCTGTTGTGTGTTGTACGAGGAGATTGACTTTATCACGTCTCTCAGATTTCAGGTCAGGCGTCAGGAGAGGCAGCTTTAGAGACAGTGGTGAAAAAGGTCAGTGGCTAAGAACATTGTGATATCCACATTTCTTTGCGTCACACGTTTATGTAGATTTATAGACTGACATTGCTACTAGGTGGAGGACTCGTGGAAGACCACAGAGTTTGTGGTGCTGTTACATCGTGACTACAAAGACGTGTTCATTCTTGGAGGCACAGATGATATCCAGGTGAGAAATAAAGACACTATATACCATAAATTCGTGGTATGGTTCGCTTACGTGGCTGTAGGACTGTATTTTAAAATGTGTTACATGCTTGTTGTGAACATGTTTGTGTATAGGTGTTGTTGGATGACAGCACCATCAATATGGCCACAGTGGCATCTTCACGTTATGTGGGTCCCATAAAGGTCAAAGTAGAAGAGTGGCAGGAACAGCTCTCCCTGTTCAGCCAGACACTGGTAATCAAACTCAGAGCACACGTCGATGATCACAGTCCCGTTTTCTTTTCTGAACACCAGTCTCTAGTTCTTGCACAGTTGTATCTGTGACTAATTTAAATACTATTAATTATTAAATAATCTCTTGCTCTCTCTCTGGCTTTCTGCAGGATGAGTGGTTGATATGTCAGAGGAACTGGCTTTATTTGGAGAGCATCTTCACTGCTCCCGATATCCAGAGGCAGCTCCCTGCTGAGGCCAAGATGTTCATGCAGGTGGACAAATCCTGGAAAGACATCATGAGGAAGGTGAACACCTTTCCCAACGCACTGCGTGCTGCTACACAGCCAGGTCAGACACGTTAGATAATTATCTGTGATTAATCACATCTGTGAATAACCTTGAGAAAACACACAGCATATAGTACCTGCAATAAATATTAATATAGGCTGACAGCAAAGGTGTGACTCCTTACTAGATAGATAGATAGATAGATAGATATAGCTCCCCTAAAACACTATACTGAGTGAGTTTTTACAACTCTGCTAAAAGACATGCCCAGTGAGTTTGTCATGAGTCCTGTATAAGACATTACCAATAAGGCTGTTATAATTCTACTATAAAACAATAAGACCAATAAAACATTTATAACAGCCCTAGAAAACATTTTGTTACTACAGTAGCACAACCAGACTCATCTCAGATTGACACCTTGTGTCATATATATGATTCAGCTTCTTTCTCAGGTGTATTAATGTTGAAATGTATGATAATGAATGATAATATTTTTTCTCTTAATGACATCCCATAATATACGTATATCTTCTTCTTCTTTTGCACTTCAGGGCTTCTGGAGATCTTCCAGAACAATAACGCTCTACTGGACCAGATACAGAAATGTCTGGAGGCCTACCTGGAGTCTAAGAGAGTTGTTTTCCCCAGGTGTGTAAAGCCATGCCAGATGTGCATTATACTCACAAACACACATAAATTTTACAGATGTGCTTTGTACTTATGTATGTGTGCGTGCATCAGGTTCTACTTCCTGTCCAATGATGAGCTGTTGGAGATCCTGGCACAGACACGCAACCCTCAGGCCGTGCAGCCGCACCTCAGGAAGTGCTTCGACGCCATCTCCCGGCTGGAGTTTGCCTTGCAGACAGCCGATGTTTCAGAGGCTGACAAACTGTACAGCAACGACATCCTGGCCATGATCTCACCCGAGGGAGAGAAGGTCAAAATCACATTTAACCCTAAAATCAATTCAGTATTTTTTATTAAATGTAAAATGTAAAGTTTTGACTCAGTTGAGGTAGGTTATTTTTATCCAGGTGCACATGGGTTTATGTGTGAGGTGTGTGTGTGTGTGTGTGTGTGTGTGTAGGTGGCTCTAGGAAAAGGCCTTAAGGCTCGTGGGAATGTGGAGGACTGGTTGGGGAAGGTAGAGGAGGCCATGTTCACCTCTCTCAGACGCCTCAGCAAGGCCGCCATCGCCGACTACCAGAGCAAACCGCGGGTGGAGTGGGTGGTGGCCGGACATCCTTCACAGGTTCGTGTGTGTAATCTAGAAAGTGTCTGGTTTGAGATCTTCTGGAAAATGTTACTGCATAATTGAACAGGGCTGTCTGTCTGTGATCACTTCCTTTTTCTGCCCGTGAGCAAAAAAATTCTGTTTACCAGACACTCATTAATCTCTGACAATCTCTGAGTTCTCACTTCATTTGCAGGTGCCAGTAGTGCCATGTTTTAAAAAATATCTGCATCTAGATAAAACAATTATTTAACAGAAATAAAACAGTAGGTATGAAAATCGATTATAACAGTTGATTAAAACTATTATAAAGTTACTAGTTTAATGAGTAAATGATCAAATCGGCCCACAATACTCACAGAAAAACCTATCGAAATGAATTTATCATGATATTGATACCGATATTGATGTTATTGTCAGGGAACAGAATCTTCTTTAACATTACATCATTTTCCATGTAGGTGGTGCTGACCATCTCCCAGCTGATGTGGTGCAGAGACATGGATAACTGTCTGGAGGGAGACCACGACCACTTCCAGGCCCTCCAGCAGTTTGAGCTCACAAACTTTGAGGTGACGTCCTCGCTAATTACTCAGTTATTCATCTTAAAGCACACTATTCAGTAACTACAGTAAAACTAATGGGGAAGGTGTGTAGATATGAGTCAAGACTGTGACTCTGGAGAATGATGGAAATCAGATTTTATATCACAGCAACGTTTAACTGAAAAGAGCAAGTAGTAAAGATTATTATATCTAATTGTATACTATCATGTTCAAACTACAGTATGAATATATTAAACACCATGTATTATACTGTTTATATAACGTATGGTTAATGTATGGTAAGGTACAGTACAATATAATACACCTTTTTCAAGAATATTACTGTGTGTGTGTACAGAGGCTGAACGCGTTGGCCGCTCTGGTGCGGGGTAACTTACCCAAAATCCATCGGAACATCATCACAGCTCTCATTACCGTGGACGTCCACGCCAGAGACATCGTCACTGAGCTCGTCAAAGAAAGGGTACAGACAGCTACACACCTTTCAGAGCACAGGGAATCATGAGCATGGTCAGATCTGATTGGTCAGAAGTTGTTAATTAATGTTTTGTACCTGCAGCTCTGACAGTAGTGCATATGCAGCTCAGATCCCAGGTTTATATTAATGCACTCATTCTAAGCAAAATCTTACACAGGGACTTGTGTAACAAAATGGGAAAAATTTAAACTCATTAGATGCTTCTTGTGTATGTTTTATGTTTACTTATATACAAAACATGCACGTACTTGTACATAATATACATGAAGTATTATAAACTGTCCATGCTATATTGCCAGTGAGAAAGCCCATTTCATATACAGTGAGATCATATCATATGTCTTTGTGTATGTGCTCATGTAGGTGGACTCGAGCAGTAACTTTGAGTGGCAGAGGCAGCTGCGCTACTACTGGGATGTGGAGCTGGATAACTGCGTGGCCAGAATGGCTCTGTCTCAGTACATCTACGGATACGAATACCTGGGAGCCTGCCCGCGTCTGGTCATCACTCCGCTCACGGTAACACGTTAACAATATGTTAAGAATTCATAATTCATAACATAGATTGCTATAAAGTGTAGTGCATGTGAAATAAATATTTCTAAAAATATACATATGGTGTTATGGAGGCTTTAAAACATTGTATGAATGTGTTCATAGTTCATTATAGTTGTGCTAGTTAGTGTTAGAAAGAGTAAAGCTCAGATATTAGGTCTTAAAGGAACGTTCATGTGCAGCCTTTAGGTCAGGAACTCATTTAGTGTAAAGTCTGCTTGTAATGACTTGCTTGTGCTTGTTTGTTTTGTTTTTTTAGGACCGTTGCTACCTGTGTCTGATGGGGGCGCTACAGCTGGACCTGGGCGGCGCTCCGGCAGGTCCTGCTGGCACTGGAAAAACCGAGACCACTAAAGACCTGGCCAAAGCCCTGGCCATCCAGTGTGTGGTCTTTAACTGTTCTGATGGACTCGATTACAAGGTGACATTGATTAGGATTCACTTTCCGATTCTGATTTTACACACTTTTTATCTACTTTTCACAATGAGCCATTTCATGTGTAGTGCAGCTGTCTGTCCCAAGGAGGCAGCAGAGCCCTGTGTTACTCACTTATCTCCTCAGTAAAGCACTCAGTCTGCGCTGGCATTAAGACCTTGTGTTTTACTCTAATACATTAGAAGGTGCAAAAAAGCACTTCCTTCTGTTGGTATAAATGTAATGCATGCTTATGAATTAGTCTTTATAATTAGTCTGAATAACCTGGCCAGCTGTGCCACTGAGGCCATTGTTTCCATTGTTTGTGTGTGTGTGTGTGTGTGTGTGTGTAGATGATGGGCACGTTCTTCAGTGGTCTGGCTCAGTCTGGAGCCTGGTGTTGTTTTGACGAGTTCAACCGCATCAACATCGAAGTGCTCTCTGTCATCGCCCAACAGCTCATCACCATCAGAAACGCAAAGGCCGCTAAAGTAACACATACGCACACTCAGATACGATGTCTTGTGATGTTTAGTTAATGATGGTGAGTGTAGATAAGCATGGTGAATGGTGTGTGTGTATGTGTGTGTAGCTGTCTCGGTTCATGTTTGAAGGGAGAGAGATTAAGCTGGTAATGACATGCGCCGCCTTCATCACGATGAACCCAGGCTACGCAGGCAGGACTGAGCTCCCAGACAACCTGAAAGCCCTCTTCAGACCCATCTCTATGATGGTGCCCAACTACGCCCTCATCGCTGAGGTGTGTTTGTCCTGTCGTTCATTACTTTCCAATAACAGCACAGCCTAAGTGTTTTACTCCTTTCTTAATTAATGCAAGAACAGGTATATTCCTCTGTATTACAGAACCATTTTCACATTTAACCCACTTGTTAGTGAAGTAGAATAGACTGGGCTTTTTCATTTACATAATAGTATTCTCTCTCTCTCGCTCTCTCTCTCTTTTACTGTAGGTTATCTTGTACTCTGAGGGCTTTGAGTCCAGTAAGACTCTGGCAAGGAAGATGACTCAGATGTATAAACTGTGCAGCGAGCAGCTTTCTCAGCAGGACCACTACGACTTCGGCATGAGAGCCGTCAAATCCGTTCTCGTCATGGCTGGGTTTGTCCATCTATGAACAGGCCGAACATTTATATTCATTCGTTTTTATCCAGACTGACTTATAAGTGAGCAATCCAATCCAAATACTCAGCTGAAAAAGGACAGTGATATAAGATGAAAAACCTTTTCATCTTATATCATACCATCTTATATAGTGCGACAGAGAGCAGCTAGAGTGCTAGTACTCATTTCTACACAAGAGCTGCACACACACTAGTCCCGGAGCAGGCAGTCAGATGAATAATCATCTAAACTATATTTGCTGATTTGCTTGTAAAACAGACCTACATCTGTGTTGTTACTGCTAATGAACCAGTAGCCTCATAAAGCCTATTTAAAAATCAAAATGTTACTTAAAACAATCTGTAAATGTAACAGAACTCTTGTTGGAATATATTGAGCAGCACATTGTGATATTGTGAAAGTGCAAAAATTATTGGAAGTCAGGATCAAACAAAAGTGTCAACTCCTAATACTCCTAATGAGAGTATGTCAAAATGACAAGAGGGCCAAAACAAGAGGCAGATTTGGGTCCAGAGAAAGTGACGGCTTAGAAATTCAATTCAGAGAGAGATTCAGGATTCACAGACTCAATGAGGATCAAGTGAGATCAAGTAACAGGATTGTCCAGTGCGGCTGTGACGCTTTCAGGCTTCTGAAGCATCTCTTCAAGCTTGTGTCTGTCTCAGCTTCATAAAAAAAACAGTGAATTTGACACGTTGTCCTCATCATGTCTAAAATCAATTACAGGTACAGTGGATGTGACATAAACTGAAATAAAATACAATTTTTATAATTATCTAATTTCCAATATATGAATATGTGTAAAAACAATAAATAAATAAATAAATAAATAAATGTTAATAGAAAATGTTCAAAGGAGTAAAACATGAAAATGAAATAATTATAAATTATATAAAATTTAAAAAGCAATAATTTGTACCGTGGTGTGATGGCGCAACAGTTTCTTTCTGTATTTGTATAAAAATACATCAATAAACATAAAGTACCTAAAGTGAATAAAAATATTAAAGAAATCATGAAAAATGAGAAATTGAGCAAAAGGCATAACATACTGTACATACCACAGTGAAGTATATGCGGTCGATGCAATATATATATATATATATATATATATATATATATATATATATATATATATATATTTTTTTTTTTTTACAAAATATTCTATCCCAAATGGTCAAGCCAAGACCATAAAAGCATGATGTTGGATGATTAATTTTAGCATTATTGGCTTTTTATTACAAATTGTAAATGGGCTATATTAGCTGAACAGAACAGAAGTGCTGCTGGTAGGATTGGACAAAAAGCTAAACAAAAAGTTTGGTGTGTCGATGTTTGTTTGTTTAGTTAAGTGTCTATTTATTCTACACGTGTAATAAAATAATAGGGCCATGATGTGCAAAAATTCAGATTAATGTAGACAGTTGTGAGGTCAGTTTTTATTGTACAGATGTTGAATTGTATCTTTAGTCATCTCTGCAGAGTATACACATCTGTTAGATACTAACAGCTGTGTGTGTATGTGTATGGGAGGAAAAAAAGTGTACTAAAGTGTTAGACTTATTTCACTGGGGTGTGTGTGTGTGTTTTCCAGGTCTCTGAAGCGGGAGAACCCACAGCTGAGTGAGGATGTGGTGTTGATTAGAGCGCTACGAGACTCCAACCTGCCCAAGTTCCTCAAGGATGATGCAGAGCTTTTTGGGTAAAAAAAAAACAAAAAAAAAACCTATGACCATGAAGACTTTTTAAATATAAAACCAGTGCAACTGCAAAACTTACATATTGAGTATCAAGGTCATTGTCACAGCATCACAGGAATCAGGCACTAGGAGGAAATTATGGGAAAAAATCTACAAAACTAGAAAATGTAACTTTTTAAACTGACATTTGCAAATTCTTTTCAACTAAAAAAAGCTGTAATTATACACTTACTGCTTTTTTTATTTTTTTTAAAGCCATGCCTGCTATATTAGCACCTCGTAATGTTTCTGAATGTCTCAATTAAATGATGAATAGACTAAATGAAACTACTCAGTAAGAGCTTTAATTCTGTACTGATTAGTGCTAAGCACTCATTCATCATTTGCGATTATCACCACAAAGTTGACAAAAATTTTTAATTGTAATATTGTGCTGGTTTTGCACTGCTTCACATGAATGCATTAAAAAAAAAAAAAAAACAGGTCCTGGACCAATCTGTAAATCTATGAATGAGATGAAGGAAATTTTACTAACGCTTATAATATGACGATTTTTTTCATTCTGTGAGTTTCACTCTAGTTTACTAAAGTATTTAGTTTTTTAATACATCTCTTTTAAAATACTGTATATTTTATTTATTCTATAAACAGTGGTACATTGTTAGTAATTAGTATAATAAAAAAAATCCAGAAAATGATTTAAAAAAATGGCTCTCACCCACTTTATTCTGTACAAATAAAGTAATCACACACAGTGACACTTACAGTATCATCAGTAACATGTATGTAAAATCAATCAAATCTTTCTTGTGTACATATAGCGGTATTCTGTCGGACCTCTTTCCTGGCGTGCATATCCCCGAGCACGACTACGGAGCGCTACAGTTGAATATCGAGGCGGCTCTATGCTCCCGCTCACTGCAGCCCGTCTCCAGCATGACTGGCAAGGTGATCCAGCTGTACGAGACCATGCTGGTGCGCCACGGCGTCATGCTGGTGGGTCCTACAGGAGGCGGCAAGACCACGGTGTACCGCGCCCTCGCTGACGCACTGCTCGCCCTCCACGAAGCAGAAGGCTGTGAGGCAAATCCCTTCTACCAGCCCGTCAAGACCTACGTGCTCAACCCGAAGTCAGTGAGCATGGGTGAGCTGTACGGCGAAGCTAACCCTCTCACCCTGGAGTGGAGGGACGGTTTGATGGCGCTGTGCGTCCGCGCCGCCGCCAACGACACCAGCGACATGCACAAGTGGGTGGTGAGCGATGGACCCGTGGACGCGCTGTGGATCGAGAACATGAACACCGTGTTGGATGACAACAAGATGCTGTGTCTGGCTAATAGCGAAAGGATCAAGCTCACACCTTCTATACACATGGTATTCGAGGTAAGGTGAAAAAGAGGATGAAAGACATCTAGGATGTTTTTTCTATTAGTCTACACACTGTGCATCTGTCTATCTGTCTATCTCTCAGGTTCAGGATTTAGCCGTAGCCTCTCCAGCCACGGTCAGTCGCTGTGGGATGGTGTACATCGACCCAGAGGAGCTGAAATGGATGCCGTACGTGCAGACGTGGCTCACAGGCCTCTCGGACAAGGTCCAACCACTCAAACATTCCACCTCAAAACACACATATTTTTATTCTCTTAATGTGATCCGACATATACTTTAGTATTTCCATGATCATTGGTGCAGGCTGTAACTTTTTTTAATGGGCGTGGTTTGCTACATGTAGAGCATCAGAGGATGCTGCGGTTTAGATTTTGCTAAAAAAAAAAAAAGACAACCAGTGAAACCAGTGATATCACCACTCTGTGATGCTTTTCTGCTCACCACGGTTGTAAAGAGTGGTTATTTGAGTTAGCGTAGCCTTCCTGTCAGCTCGAACCATTCTGGCCATTCTCCTCTGACCTCTCAACAAGGTTTCTGCTCACAGAACTGCCGCTCGCTGGATGTTTTTTGTTTTTCACACCATTCGTTTAAACCATTCTGTGATTTATTTCATTAATAAGTGTCAAAGTCAAAACTATGAGGAATACGAATAATTTTCTCAGGTGGCATTGATCACTAAACAGACTTCATGTTATATTGAGAAACATACCTTGTGTGTGTGTAGGTGACGGAGCCTGTGCGTGCGTACCTGATGGAGCTCTTCGAGAGCTATGTCGAGAAGGGTCTCCAGTTTGTGTCGAAGCGCTGTATCCAGGCCATGGCTCAGGTGGACATCAGCAAAGTCACCACCCTCTGCTGCCTCCTCGAGGCACTGCTGTTCAGCAAGGATACCCCCAGCCTTAAAATGGTACAGTCCATCTCATCTCAGCTCAAATACTTAACGTCAGCCGTAATGTCTCTAGCATGTTCAATAACCTTTGTTTGTTTGCTGGTGAGTTCTTCATTAACAATGTTTTATAATATTAAAGTTTGAAGTTAAAGATAGTTTGTATGTGTATGTACAGGACTCTACTCGGCTGAACAGCATGCTCTGCCAGACGTTCGTGTTCTGCTACATCTGGGCCATAGGCGGGAATCTGACAGACAGCTCCTGGGATGCGTTCGACAGCTTCGTCAGGCTGCAGTTCGAGGACAACACCGATGCCAAGGCACCCACTTGGATCACTACACTTCTAATAATACAGAATAGTTTTTGGGATCACATCCTTGAGTGATTCTGTTTCCTATAGAACTCATCTGGCTAGCAAAAAGTTCACGTTCTGGTTCCTGTATCTAAAGCTGCTTGTTCATTCCCTAATGATGTTCCACTCGGTCATTTAAATATAACCTCTTATAATTGTAGACAGCATCAACTTTTTGGCAGAAGAGAGGATATATTCTCTTTATAACGTTGACCTTCTTTGACTCGCCAAAAGACTTTTAAAAGTCTCTTGGCGAAGTCCCTTTCATCTCGTTCTGTCCATAAAACTGCCCATCTTAAATATTTTATGAGAATATCAGTCCTGTGAGGGGTGATATTTATTTCAGAAGGGCTGAAATAGAGTTCACAGAGAGTGGGAGGGAAGGAGAAAAGAGTATGATGCTGAATATGGAATAAGCTGGTGTTGGAAAAATTATTTATGAAATTATTTTCTCCTATTTTATTAGCACAGAGCTGCATCAATATTCCATCCAGCTAAAAAACAAAACTAAGAGGAGACATTTCTGTTCTGATGAAGCCCACAGACACACAAACTTCATACGCACAAAATCATCTATATAAGAACTAGAGGGTGTTTAATTCATTTTTTATATAATGGTCTCTACTGTACTTTTCTCTTTGATGCTTGTATTAGTGGTGAATGTCTCTCTCTCTCTCTCTCTCTCTCTCTCTCAGCTCCCAAGTGGAGGGGACCTATGGAGTGTGCATATGGACTTTGAGACTAAGCGCCTAGAACCATGGGAAAGGATCATTCCATACTTCAGGTTGATTAACACACGTACCCACAAATACACACCCATGGGGTGTCAGACAGGCAGTTTGTCAGACGGCCACCCCATTTCTACAGCCCTTATAAAGAATCAATCAGAAAATGTACATTTTTTTTGTCTTATTACCTACAAGAGAGATGGTGAGGGAATGTTTGTTAATGTTTGTACAGTAGCTGCTATAATGTAAGTGATAATGAGTAATAATAGGAACTACCTTGTTTTGTAGACTTTCCACAACATTAATTTAACTATAAACAGATTTTTTAAAAAGTAGTTCTTGTTCTTTAATAAAATCAAAATTGTCATGTTGATAAGATGAAGATAAGAGGAATAAAACACTTTGGGGCGTCATGTTATTGAAAACGAGGTGTTGTGAGACGGCCCATCGTGTAGCAGCCAGCCCAAAGTTGATTCTTTTTCTATAACAGCACAATCCAAAGTGTTTTATTCCTCTTATACAGTCATGTTTTTTTTTTTTGCATAGGTATAACAAGGAGATTCCTTTCTTCGAGATGTTGGTGCCCACTATGGACACGGTGCGCTATGGATACCTGATGGAAAAACTGCTCTCTGTGGGACACTCTGTGCTTTTCACCGGCATCACTGGAGTAGGAAAGGTAATTTTTTTTGTGGTGGGGGGACAGAAGATAATGAGGTAAACAGTTTACAGATAAAGAAGGATATATACGTATATATATATATATATATATATATATATATATATATATATATCTGTTAACCTATATGTACGTCATATGAAGGTATGTCATATGGTGTGTGTGTGTGTGTGTGTGTGTGTGTATCAGTCCGTGGTGGCTCGTGGCTTGTTAAACAGCATACAGGAGAAGGCAGGGTACGTCCCCATCTACATCAATTTCTCTGCCCAGACGTCCTCGGCTAGAACGCAGGAGATCATCGAGTCCAAGCTGGAGAAGAAGAGAAAGAATATACTGGGTATGCGCATACACACACACAGGCATCTTCACACACAAGTCTCAAGAGTTTACACAGGACGTGCGAAAAATAAAAAACGTCCAGCGAACGTCAGTTTTTAAGTGGGGAAAAACGCCTTGTACCCGAGAGAGGTCAGAGGAGAATCGCAAGACTGGTTCAAGCTAACTCAAATAACCACTCTCTGTAACCGTGGTGAGCAGAAAAGCATCTCAGAAAGCACAAGACGTCAAACCTTGAGGCTACAGAAGAATGGGAAAAGACCAGGTGACATTTCAGCTGTAGATCAGAAATACTTAATGAATACAAGGCTTACATACTTTCTTAATCTTACTTATGGTGTAATAATGTTCCTGGTCTGCTCATGCTGACGGATGCATTACCAATTTTCCTTCTAGCTTTAATTTGAATTCACTGTACAGCACTGTGGTCACTAGTAGTTATTTTTAAAAGCACTTTAGAAATCAGCCAGATCTATACTAACAGAATATATTTTTAAAATTGCATTTATTTCAGAGGATCTAATTTCATTCTGAGTGTAACAAGGTAAAACGTAAAACTGAAACAAAAAGGAGACCTTACTGTAGTCACTGTCACACTGTAAAAGCAGGAAGTCTTTTTATTAAGGCTAATCCAAAAATCTGTGTGTGCGTGTGTGTGTGTGTGTGTGCGTGTGTGTGTGTGGTTCAGGTGCTCCTGCCAATAAGCGGGTAGTGGTGTTCGTGGACGATCTGAACATGCCGAAGTTGGACAGTTACGGCTCGCAGCCTCCAATAGAGTTGCTGCGCCAGTTTCAGGACTTCCAGGGCTTCTACGACCGCGAAAAGTTCTTCTGGAAGGAGATTCAAGTATTAATATTATTATTAATTTAATTATATTAATTTAATTATTAATTTATTATTAATTCATTCATTAATTGTTTTTACTCATTTGTGTAACTAAAATTGCATTACAGTCAGAATTTTCGAGCAGTCATGACCGCACTGAGAGGTTTAAATACAGGTTCAGATGTATTAATATGATGGATCGTTTGAAACGACAGCATGCAATCTGTCTGGTTATTGTCGCTGTTCTCATTTGAATTCAGATTCGAACTTTTCGTTATTTGCATTTCACACACAAGCATTGAGTAAACAAGACGTGAAACCATGCACACACACTTGCACGCAGAGAAAACAAGAGTATATAAGCAAACAAGGCTACAGGGAGAAAAAGCAGAGATGCAGAGTTAAAAAATGTATATCTCTTTCTCCTCATTCTCCTCTCGACTTATCTCTTCATCTCCTCTTCCTCATTGTCCTCTTGACTTGTCCCTTCATCTACACTTTTTTTCTTCCTTAAGAGTGTAGCATCAGTGAATGTTGTGACTTGCCATTTTGTGTGTATATTGATATTTTTTCTTCTTGTAGGATATGACTGTAGCGGCAGCATGTGCGCCTCCTGGTGGAGGTCGTAACCCTGTGACCCCTCGTTTCATCCGCCATTTCAGCATGCTCTGCCTCCCGACGCCCTCCGAGCAAAGCCTGAAGCAGATTTTTAAGGTCTCTCATATAGACAAAAAAATATATTGTCCCACACACACAGTGGCTCAGTTCTGACAGGTAGAACCTGTTAAACACACACAGGCCCGGGCTGTACCAGTGTGGCTCAGTGCCTTTGTGTACCCATCCATGTGTGTGTGTGTGTACAATCATTGGCCATTTTTATCAGGTATACAGTGTGTGTGCTTTGTAGCCCATCTGGGGGGTGTGTGTGTGTTGACTCCGTTCCTGCAGGCGATCCTGTGTGGCTTCCTCGCTGATTTCCCAGCAGCAGTGAAACAGGCTGCAGGCAGCATAGTGGATGCCGCAGTGGAGATTTACCGCCGCATGAGCGTGGATTTGCTCCCTACTCCGGCCAAATCCCACTACGTGTTCAACCTCCGAGATCTGTCCAAGTGTGTGCAGGGTGAGACAGACACACACACACACACACACACACACACTCACGCATAATCACGACTTCATGAAGAAAATGTACAGTAGCTCAGGCTTGTACACAGTGACACACACAAACCTTAAACAAGCTGTGGATTAATTTACTACCCTTAAGTGTTCAAGTGAGAAGCACATTGCTGTAGTATAAGAGGAATAAAACACTTTAGGATGCTAAACAACTCGATGAAGCAAGTGTGTTATGGTATAAGTGTCTCAGTGCAAAAGTTAAAAAAAAAAAAAAAGCCATCTTTTGAAAAAACTTGTCCTGGTATAGTATACAGCATATTATTATTTACTATTTATTTATTTATTTATTAAAATAAAACTGGAAAGATGAAGTTCACAGACTTTATACTGCAAAGCAACAGACAGAAAAAAGCAGTTTTCTACACACACATGTGATTCAAGGTGAGCGGTGTGTTTGTGTGTTTTAGGCATGTTGCAGTGCGAGTCTGGCACTGTGCAGGATCAGAACCAGATCTTCCGTCTCTTCTGTCACGAGTGTCAGCGTGTGTTTCACGACCGGCTCATCAACAACGAGGACAAAACCTACTTCAACACCATGATCTGCGAGATGGCCAGTAAGAACTTTCCCTCATCATAATTCTTGCTGAATTGGTAACAAACTTTAATAAAAGCTCATAGAGCTTGAATAAGTTCTTTAATTAATTCTTTGACAATTGATAAAAGTCTCATTAGTGTCATTATTCACTGTAATGCCATGTCTGTTAGTGTTACTGTTATAACCGGTGACATTTTATTTATTTCGAAATTAAAATTATGAACATTTACGATTATTGTCTTAAGTTTTCTAAAATATTTAGTACATAGTACAAGCATTCCTAGCGATAAAGCTGCAGGAAGCTTATTCCTGTGACTTTTGTCTGAAAATTAACATTAGTCTTTGTTGTATCTTGCAGGTAAATATTTCAGCATCAGCTTGGAGCCCAGTTATCTCACCAAGCATCCTATTATTTTTGGAGATTTCATCAAGGTGACTCTTTAACTGATATTATGATTCTAATGTTTGGACCTCGAAAAGATGTGTAAACAACGCAAGCGGCTGTATTCCACAACCTGGCTAAATAGCTAAGGTGGCTAATTAATCAAACGCTAAAGGCATCAATGTATTTAATGCGGAGATGACTTCGGAAATGGTTGCAAGAAGAAGAAACCACCTTTGCCAGATTGCAAGCACACATACTCTGTAGGATGTACATCCACGGAGTTCGCTCAGCTGCCGTGTGCAAAACACAGCGAACGAAGCCTCCGCAGTCATGCCATATTGTTTGTGAAAGCTATCCAAACATTGTCTCCGCATGAAGTAGGCCTGAAGGCTTCTTGATTATGCCATGTACAGATGGGTGACAAATTAAAGGAAAAAAACTAAATTCACAATAGGGCATAATTAGATAGACATTTTGTGTTGTCTGGAATACCGAGTGTATAAGGCAGAGTCTGAGGAAGTGCTGAGAGTGCTCTGCTCTTTTGCCATACACAGGGCTTTAGTTAGTCCACTACATTAATTCAGTGTTTGCTGAACGATCGTCGTTTTGTGTAGGTCGGAGCAGAGAAGGCTGACCGCGTCTACGAGGACTTGACAGACACAGAGAAGATCCGAAACGTTCTGCAGGACTACCTGGACGACTACAACATGACCTTCGCCAAGGAAACCAAGCTTGTGTTCTTCCAGGACGCCATCGAACATGTCTCCAGGTAGATCACGTGGCTTTAATAAGGGCCAATAGAAGATCGAACATTTGACGATCATCTAATGATCTAATGGTTGTTTGTTATATGGGCTCGGTTTCCCCAATCTATTTTTCCCCAGAAAAGTTTTTCCACAGCTCCAATCGCACCTAAAAACCTGGTAAAGGTGTATGGGGAAGTGAAAACAGTAATAACATGGGTTCTCCTTGGCCCAGCATAATCCACATCCATCGTTTTAGTCCCCCAAAAAGGAGTAATCACCTAAGCCATAGAAATAGAAAGAAGAAGAAAAAGAAAATGCCAGACTGAAAATGAGAGTAAAAAATGCATGCAGTTGAGAACGGTCACTGATATAAATGCCATCTTCACAGAGAAAATAAATCAACAAGGCACGGAAAAAGTGGACTGAAAAGATTGCAGGGATTGATCAGACCTGGAAAAGCATACATAAGAAGCAGAATATTGAGTAAGCAGCATTAAGGATGGATAAAATCAGATGGTGTGACCGGGTTCCTATCTTATGCATCCAGACAGGTATAAATCGCAGGAAGCGGAGAAGACTGTACACAGCCAAAGCAGACTTCAGAGAGATCTTTTTGTGTGAAAAGTTGAAATTGATGTATAACCCTTGAAATTTGATCAAGCCTTCCTCTCACCAAAAGATGGAAACCTAAAGTCTTTTATAGTGGATTGTCACAGCATCCAGAGCAAACCATGCATCCATGTCAAGAATTTAACATCCAAGGAGAATAAAATTATTATGGATTATAACTATTTGCCAGGTCTGTAGAAGAATATAGATATCCAACCAAAGAATGGTGTCATGGATATAGACCTTGAGCAATTTATTTGAGCTAAAAAAAAAAAAGAAAAGAAATTGTTTTTAGATAAATGTCATAAGGAACATTGTTATTGCTAGTGCAGTTACCATGGTGTTTAATAGGAGAAAAAGTGTCCACAGTCTCAAACACAGTGGATAACACTCACTGTTAGCTCCGAAAAAGAGAAAGAGCAAGAGCTTTTTTTTCCTCGTTCACCATTTTTCAGTGATGTGCAATGCCATATCAGTGAGAACACAGAGTTTGTACACTTTTCAAGCTTCAGAATCATGAAGGTGGCAATGTGATTGGCTCTCTGCATTTCTGTATGCATGCATGTCTGTGCAAAAAACTCTGAACACGGTGAGCTTTTTGGAAGAAGATATAGGCACTGGACCGAAAAAGAAATTCCAACATCCAGTCTTCACTTTTTTTTTTTTTTTTTTTTTTTTTTTTTTTTTTTTTTTTTTTTTTTTTTTTTTTTTTTTTTTTTTTTTTTAAAGAATTATTGGCGTGTGAATATGGTTGCAGTGTCGATCAAACGACCTCTTCCTGTGAAAGGCCACATTTATGGAAGAAACATGGCTTGCAAGACTACAAATCTGTTAAACTTTTTTTTCTGTTTTGCAAAAGAAAATTGAGTAGATCCTTTAAATCAAACATTACTAAGTTGGACAAGCTAAATGGCCTAAATGTACACAATCATGGATCAGCTGTGAGTTTAATTAAAATGGGTCATTTTGACAAAACAAAAGAACATTAGGGATGAACTGGTAACAGAAAGTCTGTGTTCTTGATACTTAGTTAAGCTCTGCTGTTTCACAATTTGTGATGTTTTCCTCTCAGAATCGCCCGCATGATTCGGCAAGAGCGTGGCAATGCCTTATTGGTCGGTGTAGGCGGGACAGGGAAGCAATCTCTCACGCGATTGGCTGCTCACATGTGCGGCTACCGCTGCTTCCAGATCGAGCTCAGCCGCGGCTACAACTACGAAAGTTTCCATGACGATCTGCGTAAACTGTACAAGATGGCTGGCGTTGAGGGCCATGACATGGTTTTCCTCTTCACTGACACCCAGGTACAGACAGGACGTGCCGCAAATCCAACGTTCACAGCATGCTACACAATTATTTACCTTTACATACAATTCAGTAGTATGTAATTCAGTATGGCCCTGTAGAGGACACAATGCAGCACTGAGGCAGATCTATGCTACAGATCACTTTATCCCCTGATATATAAAACACTATTAATGCTTATAGACAGTCAGAGAAAAGCATGGTGTATACATTAGCATTTTTTGTCATATTTGACGATATTAAAACAGTTCTTGATAGTGGACTTAGAGTAGTGGGCCCTATAGTGCAGTGCTTTAGATATCTACTGTACAGGCTATTATGCACTATAAGAGTTAAATCTGTTCCAACTGCATCCTTTTCAATCTGCTCAGGGTTCATTTTACGAGAACATATTTCTGAAATATGTGCGCACATTTGGAACTGCCTCGTTCCTTAGATCACCTTCATTTGAGAAGGACCACTAATGACCCTAAGATGTCTTATATAATGAACACTAATGGCCTGTGAACCTGACCTGGCTGGTTACGGCTGATTTATAACATTCTGTGTTTTCCGTCCCAATCCTGCACTCATTAGGATAATTAGGTGCAAGGCTGTCAGTGGAATCAGTTGGGTGGAGATTGAATGGAAGAGTTTTGTAAAGGTCTGCGCAGAAGAAAGCACAATGAGTCGATTTTTCCGTACAATCTTCTGCCTGCAGATTCTGTAGCTTTTTGTTATGGTCAAGAAGACGTACGTGAAATACAATGGAGATGTGGAGAGAGAGACTCCAGTTAGAGAGTGCGAAGTGTGTGGGTGTGTAGAGTGCAGTAGCTTGAAGGAATAAGCAATGTACAATCTAAGCTAAGTAGCATTCGATGTAGAGTTGCATGGAGTTGCAAAAGTTTGTACCCCCATTTGGATAGTGAGTGAAAAATTGTACCCCTATTTTAAAGTTTATCTACAAAATAGAATTCCGTGTTAATTTTCCAACTGGAAACCTGTTACAGCGGCAAATCTTGACCATTTACAGAGCAAGAGAAGGGGATAAAATTATAAAGTTGCAGTATTTAGGGCAAACACCAACAGTGCCAGAAACTGCTGGAATTTTTTGATTTGCAAAAATCTAATACAAACAGCAGGAGGCTTGGAAAAGTCGTTAGAGACAAGTGGAATAAAAGTCCACATCTTATGTCACATTTGGAAAATCATGGTTTTAACTATTAATGTCTTAATGTACATTTGCAGCACATTTGCCAGTGAATAGAAATATTAGCAAAAACCTAATCTATCCTGCAAACTTTTGAAACCTTTGCACTTGGTTATATGCACATGTCTACAGTACAAAAAAATGCTCTTGATGTGTGTCCCAGCTTAGAAAAGGAAAGTGGGATCAGAGTACCAGGTCAGCCGTGGTACGCCATCTCTCGAACATTTGCACGTTAAGGGCCTCTCTTACGAGCTCAACAGTGACAGCTTAGAGTGCTGGGGCTTGAACTCTCAACCTTTCAAATATCTTAACCACTGAGCCACCAGTGTGCCAATGCTGCCTTCAAAATGGGCTAAAATACCAAACCGATGAAGGCAGTTGCACTCCACATGGGACACAGCTTTTATCTGAGGAGTGTGTGCTAAATATTCTGGTTAATTAGCTGAGTGTGATGGATTGAGATCATGCTGGAGAAGTTCATGCTGAACTTGTTATTGTGAAAGAGTTCACACAGTGAAGTGTTGTGTTCTTAATGAGCTGTTTGTGATGATCTCAGATTGTAGTGGAGGAGTTCCTGGAGGACATCAACAACATGCTGAACTCTGGCGAGGTTCCCAACCTGTTCGAGAAGGACGAGCTGGAGCAGGTGTTGGCAGCGACGAGGCCCCGCGCCAAGGAGGCAGGCATCGCTGAGGGCAACCGAGACGAGGTACACAACGGACCATGTAAAATCCATCCGTCTACACTTTACACTTCCATGGGTTGAGTTTGTCTACACATACTTTCTCCATGCAAACATCCATCTATCTTTTTATCTGTGTACCACTTAACACACAAAAATATGCAAGCATCATCCACTCATTCACCTGTACTCCCTCTATTATTCTATTAGTCCCATACTTCTATCTGTCTGTCTGCTTATCTGTTCTGCTCAAAATCATCCATCCATCCTTCCATCTTTCTCTCTCTATTCTGTACTTTCCTATTCATATATTCCTCTCACCATCTGTTCACTTTTTTCTTATTCTTTTTCTTTTTCTTTGTCTTTTTCCTCTATTCCAGTTAATAATACATCCATCTATCCATCCAACCCTCTGTCCATCCATCCATTCATCAACCAACCGATTGACCAACCAATCAATCTATTTACCTATTATTTCTATATTATTAATTTATTCTGCTCACCAAGAATCTTTTCATTTAATCTCATCTGTCCAACCATCCATCCATCCATCCATCCACCCATCCATCCATCTAGCCACCTTTTCTTTCACTATCCATCCAGTCCAATTCCTGGGTCATCCATTCATTTATTCACCTGTTATTTCTCTATTCTATTTCTGTTCTACTTACCGAGTCACTTATCCATCCATCCGTCCATGCTGCATTATATAATGCTGAATTTTCACTTTGTATGCAGGTCTTCCAGTTCTTCATCTCTCGTGTACGGGAGAAGCTGCACATTGTGTTGTGTATGAGTCCAGTGGGTGACGCCTTCCGCTCTCGCTGCCGTATGTTCCCCTCGCTCGTCAACTGCTGCACCATCGACTGGTTTGTCCAGGTCAGTAACGCAAAGCTCTATAATCACTTTTTTTTCCCCTCTAACACAAATCTTTACAATGCATAGCTCAGTTTCTCTAATAAACATGACAAATCATATGAGAATCTTTTGACCTGAGAGTAAGAAGGTGAAATATTTAAATGCCTGGGATTTATAAATCTGAAAGACAGTTATGATTCCCTCTAAATCTTTTTTTGTAGCTTTCAGTTGTATACACACATTTGTCATTGGGAGAATCTGCAAATATGTGAAGATATATAAATATTGTGTGTCTTTTTCCATAAATGCTGTTTATATTGCAAAGAGTTGCGATAATACTGGGTAATTTAGAAGAAATGTTACTGTGCTACTGCTATAAAATCTAATGAGATGGCCTGTGGTGATGAGGCTTGTTAGTGTCAGTGTGTCCTTGATATTTCGTCATAGCTGTAGTGTATGAGCCATCAGCAATACTTACTTTTCTGGTTAACTTGCCAGACAGTCACAAAGCTAAAATGCCTAAAAAAAGTATTTAGACAAAGTAGAAGGCAACGGAAGCATCCAGATTTATATGAAATATGCAAGTTGGAAGCTTATAGGCTCGTATGTTTTATGATGCAATAACAATTTCCTATCACACTTGCTTGTCTAATACTAACTTTTCCAGTGACAAAACCATTCATGCTTCATTTCACACTTTGACTAAAGCATGTTTAAAGGATTAAATTATAAATAATTATGAAGAGAGATGAATGCAGTTGGGCCTGGTGTGAGAGAGCATTGTGTGTGTTATAGCGCTCATTCGCCTACAGATGATTTGTACTGGCCACAGATGCTTCAGGCTCATTCTTTTTTCTTCATGCAATGTTGGCTTCCTACATCTATCCATTTCTCTCTCTCTCTCTCTCTCTCTCTCTCTCTCTCTCTCTCTCTCCTGTCTCTCTTCGCTTCCAATCTTCTGCTTCTCTGTTCAGCCAGTGAGTTAATGAGTCGCATGCGGCTGGGTCTCTGCAGGCTGTTTATGAGAGCATTGTGTTAATTGCTATGTAGTGTGTGTAAGGGGAAGAGAGAGAGAGAGAGAGAGAGAGAGAGAGAGAGTTTATCTATATATAGAGATAGTACGACAATAAAGTTTGTGTGTATAGCTGTGGACTGTGTGCTACTTTATTTCTGAACATGTCATGTTTAGTTGTGGTACCAGGACTGACTCTGAATGTGCCTGTGTGTGTGTGTGTGTGTGTGTGTGTGTGTGTGTGTGTGAAAATTGCTCAGCATTCAGTATCTGATGTCCAAACTCATTAAGCCAGTGTCTGTCATCTGTTTTGGTTCATACATACAGCTGTGTGTCACCAACATGGCAGTGAAAGCTAACACCACACCACACTAGTAACATACAGTGGTTTCGGAAAAAAGTATCCAGACCCCTGAGGTCGTGTGCATTCTGGAGCACTTTTTCTTCAAGGACCTCTCTGTATTTGGCTGCATTCATCCTTCCCTTAATTATGAGTATAATTCCCCATTCCTGCTGCTGAGAAACTCCCCCAAAGCATGATGCTGCCACCACCATGCTTCGCTGCACAGATGGTATTAACCCATTGATGAGCAGTACCTGTTTTTCATCAGATGTAGCTCTTGGAGTTCAGCCTAAAGAGATTTTTGTCTTGTCAGACCAGGGAATCTTTTTCCTCAAGTATTATTATTTTGGTGGAAATATTTATAATAGACAGAGGCCAATAAAAACGAATCATACCATACTTTTTGTTTAATATGCCATTTCATAGGAGGTACAAATACCCCTTCTGTTATAATGTTTTTCCTGTTAGTGTTGCCATTGTCCAGCGCTGCAAGTTATTACTATAGTTATATTATAATTATAATGAATTATAATCTCTCTCTGTCTGTGTCTTTGTCTCTCAGTGGCCGCACGAGGCTCTCCTGTCTGTCTCTCAGACGTTTTTCCAGACTGTGGACTTTGGCAGCAAAGAGATGACAAGCTGTTTGTCTCAGATGTGTGTGGAGATCCACATGAGCGTGACTGACATGGCCGAGCGCTTCTATTCGGAGCTCCGCCGCCGCTATTACACCACGCCCACTTCTTATCTGGAGCTCATTAACCTTTACCTGAGCATGCTGGGAAATAAGAGGCGCCAGCTGGAGGCGGTGAGGGTTATAAACACAACAAAAAATCAAACACAGAATCACAACATTTGCATATGGATGCAAAGCAGTGTTCACAATGTTCACTGATAACAACCAGCTGACACAGCGCATCTCCAGGGAATTGACCGTATAACGTCATGACAAAGCTAGCAGGATATAAGATCAAACCCCTATACAAAGTTTATACTTTAAGGTGATATGAGTGACTGAGTGAGAATTAACGCTCATGTATAACCCAGGAGTGCTCTGTGTGTGTGTGTGTGTGTGTGTGTGTGTGTGATTGCAGGCTCGTGATCGAGTGAAGAATGGTCTGACAAAGCTGTTGGAGACCAACGACCTGGTAGATAAGATGAAGGTGGAACTGTCGGCCCTGGAGCCCGTGCTCAAACAGAAATCCATCGACGTCGGTGCCCTCATGGAGAAAATCAGTGTGGACCAGGAGAGAGCTGACCAGGTGTGTGTGTGTGTGTGTGTGTGTGTTTGTGTGTGTGCGCAGTGAGTGGATAATACAAGTAGAACTATTTGAATTTTATAGAATGCATTTTTTTAAGAGATGGATAAATCATACAAATAAAACAATTTCAATTTTATTGAATGGGTAAAATGATGTTTTTTGTGATGGATAAATAAATAACTGTTGGGGTGGATTTATGGATTGATGTGTGGATGGATGGAAAAATACCTAGGGGTATGGATCAGTGGATGGATCATATAACTAGAACTATTTGAATGTTAGATGAATTGATTGATTGACAGATTAATCTTAGAAGCAGGAAAATTCTGTATAATGGATGGATGAATTGATGAATTAATGAATAAATAGGCCACAGATAGATTTTATATTCTATAAAATGGGTTAATGGATAGATGGGTGGATGGATGATATAGAATTCAAAGTGTTCAATTTCTAATATGGATGGATGGATGGACAGTAGACACTGAACACGTTTAATTCTATAATATGGATGGATGGACAGATGGATGGATGGATAGATGATAGAAATGGAACACTGAATCCTATAGGATTGATGGTTGAATGGATGGATGGATGGATCACTAAAAATGGAACACTGAATTCTGTACAATGAATGGATGGATGAAAGCAATGGAACAGTTTCAATTCTATTGGATGGATGGATGGATAGATAGATCATAGAAATAGAACACTGAGTTCTATAATATTGATGGATGGATGAATGATAGAAATGGAACACTGAATTCTATAGGATGGATGGATGGATGGATAGATGGATTGGTGGTAAGAGGGACATTTTGAATTCGGATGGATGGATGGTAGAAATGGAACACAGTCAGTTCTACCGGATGAATGGATGGATCATAAAAATGGAACACTGAAATCTACATGGCTGGATAGATGAAAGAAATGGATGGATGAATTCTCTTGGATAGATGGATGAATAGATGGATGGATGAGAGAAATGTAACACTGAATTCTGATGGATGCCTCTGGACCAGCTAAATATTTGTAAGATATTTGAGTTAAAGCCTTCTCTGCTGACCTTTAACCCCTAGGTGCGCAGCGTGGTGAAGGAGGACGAGGCCTTGGCCAAGGAGAAAGCCAAGAACACGCAGGCCATCGCAGAAGAAGCGCAGAGGGACCTGGACAAGGCTCTGCCCGCTCTGGACAAAGCCAACAAAGCTCTGGACGCACTGGACAAGGCCGACATCTCCGAGATCCGTGTGTTCACCAAACCGCCTGACCTCGTCATGACCGTCATGGAGGCAGTGTGTATCCTGCTCAACCACAAGTGGGTGCCGTGACAACTCTGTGTGTGTGTGCGCAAGAGAGAGAGTTTATTCTCTGGTGACTTCTCAACGTCCTTATGTAATTTTTTCCTTTTCTTGATGTAAAGTGGGTGGGGCTAATATTGGGTAAAACTTGCACTGGAGGTTGTTGTGCGTTTTATCATGTAAATATTAGAATATTGTGCTTATGTGATGGACAGGAGTGGTGTGTATCCACTAAACAGCAAATGGATTTATGTGCAGTGATGTGTATGAGTGTAAGAGGTTGTATAAATCATCATGCTAAACTGGAATCGGGGTTCCCAAACGTGTGTGTGTGTGTGTGTGTGTGTGTGTGTGTGGCATCCCCCACCCTGATGACGTACTTGCTGCTTACTACGGTTTCCTAATCTTAGCCTTCATTTCCCATAATTCCCCCTACACAGGACAGACTGGGCGAGTGCCAAGCAACTGCTCGGCGACTCCAACTTCCTGAAGAAGCTGATGGATTACGACAAAGACAACATCCGTCCGCAGATTCTTCAAAAGCTGCATCGCTACATCCAGAACCCTGATTTTGTCCCTGAGAAGGTGGAGAAAGTATCTAAAGCCTGCAAGTCCATGTGCATGTGGGTAAAAGCCATGGACCTCTATTCCCGCGTGGTCAAAGAAGTTGCACCTAAACGAGAGAAACTGGCCTCCGCCCAGGTGAGTGTGTAACGCTTGGTGTTTGTTCTCATGTTTAGGTTTGTTTTTTATTATAATAGAATTTTTTTGCTTGTTCTTTACCAGGCAGAGCTGGACGCTACTACAGCGACTCTGAAGCAGAAGCAGGCCAAGCTGCAGGAGGTGGAGAACGAGGTCGCAATTCTGCAGAAGCAGTTCAACTCCAGTCTAGCTGAGAAAGAGGCCCTGGGTGAGAGATTCGTGGAGAGGAAGGAATTATAGAATTATATTTGTATGAAAATAGAAGTATTGATATGTGTAAATATGTGTGTCTGTTTGTGTGAAGCTGAAAGCATGGCTCTGACCAAGGCACGGCTGAGTCGTTCAGGGAAGCTGACTTCGGCGCTGGCTGACGAGCGCGTGCGCTGGCAGGAGAGCATCACGTTGTTCGAGCTGGAGATCAACAACGTGATCGGAAATGTGTTCATCGGTGCTGCGTGCGTGGCGTATTACGGAGCCTTCACTTCCCACTATAGACAGCTGGTACAGTGTTAACACACACTGAACAGAATTTAGACCAAAATTGATTTGAATGAGCTAGTACCAAGCTAAAAAATCTAACATATACTCAGGAAATATACCTCACTGACCAGGTATGTTTCTGTGTGTGTAGCTGATAGAGCAGTGGATCTCACTCTGTCAGGAGTTGGGGATCCCCATCAGCTCCAACTTCAGTCTGATTGGAATCCTGGGCGACCCGTACGAGATTCGGCAGTGGAACGCTGAAGGTTTGCCCCGCGACAACGTGTCCACCGAGAACGGCATCCTGGTGACCCGCGGACGCCGCTGGCCCCTCATGATCGACCCCCAAGATCAGGTGACCTTCCCTAAGCAATTCCTTGCAGCATTTTCTATTAAAATCAATGCAAATGTAATGAGACTCTACTGAAGCTTGCAGTACTGATAGCAAACTTGAGTAAAACCTTGAGTAGAGCTGCTGGAGCTCCTCAGATGAGTGACAAAGTATCTTCAGTCCTGGATCTGTGCGTAATAAATACAGTATCTGAATATAATCCTGACTCATAAAATGACCAGGTGGAAAGAGAATGTCAGTGTGTGTCAACATGAGGAGTTTTGATGCTGCACTCTTTCTTTATTTTAGTTCAGATTATGATGTTTAGAATCTTCCCCAGCAGAATAAATTAGCGCACGGACACTTCTCCTTCCCCATGCTCTGTCTCTGCTCATTACGGCTGCTGCGAGTGCACGCTGTCCTCCAATCACTCCGTCTTCTCTTCATCCTCTGGCTGCTTGTCGTTTTTGTTTTACTCTCCATTCATCTCTTCATCTTGCTCAGAGGCTTGGCAGCTCCTCTGAGACTGAAACACACACACACATCATTGCTGCGCAAGATATTTACATACTGTCCTCATCTCATCTCGGCTCATCTCGGCTCATCTCATCGGCATGCTCTGTCAAACACACACGCAATCAAATTTCTTCTAAAAATATGTAAACAAACAGCCAGACTGAATGTGAGTAAAATTTGCCTGGCAGTAAAAAGCAAGGTAGGGTTTTTTTTTTTTCACATTAGGTGAATTTTTCACCCAAATCCTGCTGATAGAAGTCAGACTGACTGATTCATCTTTACATACACTACATGGCCAAAAGTATGTGAATACTTGACTATCACACCCATGCATGAGCCATCCTCAAACTGTTACCACAAAGTTGTTTCATCATATAGGGATCAAAAATGGCTCAGTGAGTTCTTTTAAATACACCTCTAGGGGTGTTTCCTAAAACTTACCATCTGCTAATATGCTAAACAAACTTATCAGGATTCGGCAGTTTTAAGAAATGTTTATTTTTATTTTTTTTTATTTTGGAAGCAGTAAATCCCTGTGATTTATTTCTCCTCTATGCTCTCTAGGAGCGGACATGCGATAGGAACCAAAATAGACATAATGTTTTACAGTGGGGAAATATACAGCATCCCAGCGGTCTTCACTCCTATTGGTAGTCTCCACATCGCTTCTCATTTGCATAAAATCAAAGTCTGCTCATTTTCACAAAACGTGGCTACTCCCACTTCCACTTCATTAAAAATGAATGCCTTCTGATCCTATTGTCACATATTGAGTGGAGTAAAGAATAAAATACTTGCAGTTGTGCTGTTATAGGAAAATAATCAATGACAGAGTGGTGTAATGAAGCAGAGTTACTGTTATTTTTATTTTTTTATTAAACAATGTCAAGCATTTCACTAAGAGGTAGAACTACACAAATAAATACTTAGTTCTGTTGTTGAAAACCAAAGGACTAGCACAAGGTCAGTGAGAGTCTGTATTCAGGAAGTGTTTTGTCGAATTTCAGGCGAACCGCTGGATCCGCACCAGAGAGGCGAAGAACAGCCTGAAGGTCATCAAACTGACGGACGCCGGCTTCCTCCGCACTCTCGAGAACGCCATCCGGCTGGGCATGCCTGTCCTCCTGGAAGAGGTGACATTTACATCCTCACCTCTAACCTCACCTCTAACCTCACCTCTAACCTAGCTGATCATGATCACCATTTTAAGAAAACTTTTATTTCTTTATAAACTCAGGCTAGTCATACAATGAGACATTTAGGGCCTGAGGGTTGATGGTAGGAATTTTTACTCTTGCACCTCCCCCTGTCCTGCAAGTGCACAGTTAAGAGTTGCTTTCATTTTTGTGCCTTTAAAAGGACAGACAGATGGTTCTCTAACTTGATGTGACTGGCTTGAAGTGAAAATTTATTGTGAACCCATTACCCAGCTGTGAAACAGATTAGTTTTGACGCTTATCTGATTGAGGAATTTGACTGTATGCGGCTACAGTGCAGTGATGTACACACACACATAGCTCAGAGATAAGAGAAACGTATGACTAATAATGTGAGTTGGATTATTGTGTGTATGTGTGTGTGTTCATGTGTGTGTAGCTTAAAGAGACTCTGGACCCTGCTCTGGAGCCTGTACTGCTGAAGCAGACCTTCATGGCCGGTGGCAGGACGCTGATCCGTCTGGGAGATTCCGACATCGACTATGACAAAAACTTCCGCTTCTACATGACCACCAAGATGGCCAACCCCCACTACCTCCCTGAGGTGTGTTTGAGTGTGTGTGAAGTGGTGTGAATGCTTTGCTTTGAGTTTTATCACACCATAAGAAATGCAACGTGTAAATGACACTGTAGACTCCTTCCATAAATGTTAAATAAACGTCTCCTCACAGAAGACTTCACCATATCAGCAATTACACAAGTCTGTTTAATCCAACTGGGTTATAGAAATAATGACATTAGAACGAGTGTATTAATATAAGTCTGTTTATATTTCCCTAAAGCCAAACTACTGCTTGTGCTGAGCTCATTCTGACCAATCAGAATAGAGAATTCATCAGTGCTGTGGAATAACACAGCATTAACCTCTATTGAATCTCCTCAGTAACTAACATCTGCTCACAAAAAGGCCTGTGACTTGCCTCCGCAAATAACCGACCACAACGATCCTGTTTTGTTTCACAAAATTGCTGGTTTTTGGCATTATCACTTCTGTATCCACTTCCTCTTTCGAGTAAGAGCACTAGGACAGTGGTACGATGATTGGACGGCTGAGTGCCAGAGTGCAGCGCCCCGGAGCTTGGCACTCGCTTAAAGGTCAGCTGGATGTGGATGTGACACCAGACACGGCTGCCAAGAGATAATGCCAGTGATTCGGCGCAATTCTGTTAGAGAGCACGCTGCCGGATAGAGAGCCGCATTTGACAAGCCAAGCGTGCCAGTTCCTCTTTACCATCATGTTGTGTTTGGGTCAGAGTGGCATGTTTAAAGTGGAACAATGCTAAAAATGTTCTTCATCATTAAACTTTATGTGAGCGGCTCAATTTCTCTAATGAAAAGCATTAAAGAAAGATCATTGTGAGGCAACAGTAACATCCTAGCACTTAAACAGTGGCATAGTGCACACCATTTACTGTTTGCTATTAGGAAAATTGTCACAAAACCTTGTGATTTGATCCTGTGCTCCGTCCAGCCCACTACACACTGACCTCTGCACGATGTTTTAATTACGCACAATATTCCCACAGTTCATACACTGCAACTTTTCTGTTTTGGGCCATTATACAAACAACAGCTGAACACATATTCAGCCTAGTTTAAGCAAGAGATCAATAAATATAAAGAACATGTCTTAACACTGATCTTAAATGACGATGAGAAGATGTCTTCCTGATTAGTTGCATTATTTTTCACCAGAACTAAAATTAGCAGTTACTGTAGAAATGATAACGAAATAGATCGAGCGCAAGGAAAACTAATCAACAACATTTGACCAATCAGATTAGGGAATTCACCAGCACCATGGTAGGAGTGCATGATCGCATTTAGATGTTTGTGAAAAATTAAAGCGTAAATATTTATTTTAGTTCCTGGCACATTCCCTCCACTTATTTACACTCCCAATAAAATGCAATCATGAGGCATATAGTTATCATGTGCTTTTATACAGGACAGTGTAATTAAATTACAAGGATTTAAAATATAACATTTTCAGATTTTCTTTCCACATAGGTTTGCATCAAAGTGACTATCATCAACTTCACGGTGACTAAGTCAGGACTGGAAGATCAACTCCTCAGGTAACTACTATCTCGTGGTTTCATGCATTTATGATTATCCTGTGTTTTCAAGATGTTTACAGGCATAGATTTCTGACTGAGTGTCTCCTTCGATGTGACACTATATTAAAAGTGTTTAGGAAGTGAGATGATCTATGCCGCTCCTATTTATTGGAAATAATAATTTAGCTATTAGACATGGCCTGTCACTTTAGTATGCATATAGAGTAAGGTCCAAACCTGTTCTGTCCACAACCATGATCATCACCCATCATTTTATTTTGATAAGTGTGTTACTTACTAAAAGCTAAAAGTTGATGTACATGGTCCCACATGGATACCCTAAAGATTTCCACTTCCCAAAAAAAACTTTTAATACCCAAGTCTCACTGTTACCTCAATGTAATTTCACCTGGATACTGTAGATTTGTACCTAAGAGCTGCTGCTGTAATCATAAAGACTGTCCTGTGCTCATCCCAGGACTCTTTCAACACACTAAATACTATTTGACTTTATTGCATAAGATTGTAGAAGACTACTAATTTATAATCGCACAAAACGGGTGCCATTTTGAGTCTTGAGTCTTCCTAGCCACTGTCTCTTCTCGCTTGTTCATCAGGGCTCTAAATGTCTGGATTTCTTGTGCTGTTGTATTGTTGGTGTTTTACTCTCTCTGTCTCCGCAGTGATGTGGTGCGCCTGGAGCGGCCCGAGCTGGAGGAGCAGAGGAACGAGCTGATCGTCCGCATCAACGCCGACCGCAACCAGCTTAAAGCCATCGAGGACCGAATCCTCAAGCTGCTCTTCACCTCGCAGGGCAACATCCTCGACAACGAGGAGCTCATCAACACCCTGCAGGAGTCAAAGGTCAGAGGTCATGAGGAGACCAGAGAACGGTATTGATCTATGGGCGTGAGTGAAGACTGTTGCCTCGCCCAAGTGTGTGTGTGTTTCAAGAGATAGGTCTAGTGATTGGCCTCCAGCTTTGCCTCTAACATGTCTATCAGGCTCCCAATACAATTTAGGAAGAGATGTTAGACACAAACACACGCTGAGCCCTACAGCGGAATGTGTGAGAGTGGTGTCTGCCCACACACATAAATAATGAAGCACAGACCTGTGTGTGTGTGTGTGTGTGTGTGTGTGTGTGTGTGTGTGTTTGCACGCAGCGACTGAGATTGCATTTCACTTTCTGTCACCTCTCCCCTACCCTGATGGAGTGATGTGAGGATGAATGACAGAGTGCAGGAAGGAGTGTGGATAGACGGATATGTTGATAGATAGGTGCTTCAGCAATGCGTGAAGCATTGCCCTTGAGAAAATGAAACTTTGTGTGTATAGCCTCGTATATCCTTTGAGCAGAAGTAAGTGCCCCCTCTCCACACGCATTTATTTTCCCCAGGTTTCAGAGGTACTTCTGTTTAAGATGCATGAATGATTTCTCTTCCTTAAATCATATCTTAAGTGTTCTTTTCGTCTGAACATTCCACGAATCTGAGTCCACGATACACAGCGGCGTTGTCTACGACAGTGACACCTTTCACCCTTTTTTAGATTTTTTTTTTCTCCTTACTCCACTGAACGAAAAATGAAAATGCTACTAACCAAACACAGCTGAAAACTGAGACAAAATTCTGATCTGAGACAAACAGTCTCATCAGTGCTGTCCAGCATGTGTTGGGTCGCCACTCCTGCTGCTGATCCTGTGCACTCATTGCTCACGCTTACACTCCTCGAAGCCTAACGTCACAGCGTGTATACTACAGTATTCTGCCCTTGTTTTTCACCCTGACTCTGTTTATTTACTTGCTAGCAGCAGCATCCATCCTCATTATCAATAAACTAATTATTTAATGAGCTTTTGGCAAGGCAGAGCCAACACACACACTACTGAAATATCCTGTGTGTGTTCAGGTGACTTCAGAGGCTATTAAATCCCGTCTGGAAGAAGCCGAAGCCACAGAGCTGATGATAAACACCGCCAGGGAGAAGTATCGGCCCGTGGCCACGCGTGGCTCCGTCATGTATTTCGTCATCGCCAGTCTCTCTGAGATCGACCCCATGTACCAGTTCTCCCTTAAGTATTTCAAACAGGTAACACACACACACATTTACAGCCAGTGTTTGAATCTCTTATGGCCTTTTTGCATGTTAATGTGTTAAAACATTGTATGAATTTGAGGATGATATTGTGTGTTTGTATGTATGTATGTGTGTTTTGCAGCTGTTCAACAACACTATCGAGACGTCGGAGAAGAACAGCGAGCTCAGCATGCGCTTGCAGATTCTGCTGGATTCCACGCTGCTCAGCATGTACACCAACGTCTCCCGAGGCCTCTTCGAGCAACACAAAACCATCTACAGCTTCATGTTGTGTGTGGAGATCATGATGCAGAGGGAGGAAATCTCACCACAAGAGTGGTTCTACTTCCTCCGAGGGGCAGGGGGCATGGACAAGGTGTGTGTGTGTGTGTTGTTTTGATGTTTATTAGCTATATATCCATTCTGTGCTCTCCACCCAAAAGCTAAGTCATAAATGAGATGTAACTGTGCTAATTGCTAAATTAATGAGCGGAGCAGATTGCTATTTTCACCCGTCCCCAGGGTCATACCCACTTCGTCCTCGTGTGTGTGTGCGTTTGTGTGTTCACCTCGGTTGACTTACCAAAGCACCGAGTGATACAGTCATCACTGATCCCCGGCTTTCCCCTTTTTTCTCAGTAAAAAAAATCAAACTATCTCAGCCATCTGTCATGTCCAGTTCCTGTTCTGCCGCTGAACAGATTTTCTTTGGTCCGTCACCGTCTGACGGCTCTGTAATGAACGATTAGCCTCGGGCTCTTTCATGTTTGTTCATATATTTTAGCCAGGAATTATTCTAATATGTTAACAGCACAGTGTTAGCTGACTAGCTCGCATTAGCAGTGAATATAATGAACATAATTAAAATCCACACACTTATGAATTATATAAACAGCTTAAAAATCCTCTCAGAAATCCTGCCACGTTAGAGCACGTTACTTATCTATATGAACTCTCTCTCTCTCTCTCTCTTTCTCTTTCTCTCTCTCTCTCTCTCTCTCTGTGAAGGAGACACCAGAGAAGCCGAGTGTTCCCTGGTTGTCTGATTTCATGTGGGAGACGTGTTGTGACCTCGAGAAGAAACTGCCCTGCTTCAAAGGCATTAAGAAAGACATCGTATCAACACCTGTTATCGTGCAACTGGGTATGCTAACCGCTTCATCAGTGTGTATTTCAGTGTGTTATATTATTAAATACTATTAATTATTCTCTCTCTCTCTCTCCCTGCAGGGCGCTTGGAGGTAGCGGTGAACCCGGAGCAGTGGGACGGCTATGTGACAGACCTTGCGCCGTACTCAGAAGACACGCCCTCCAAACAGCAACCTGAGGTCAGAGGTCACTGGAACGAGCGTCTTGGATCCTTTCAGAAACTCATCCTGATTAAGAGCTTCAGTGAAGAAAAGGTAGAGAAGAACAGAAGTCGACATTTTCTAGAACTTCACTAGTCATGACTTGTATTCCAGTATGGCGGACGTTTAGTTAGCACTCCATGCTTAAGTGTACGTTTGGTGTAGTTTTAGGTGTATCGAGTCTTTTCTTAGTCATTTATCAACACATCTGAGGTAAATGTTGATGCTCTCGACAAGTCAGTTAAAGTCAGGTGTGTTGTATTTACATTGAGTGCATTGTGTGCATGTGAGCTGCGCCGTTTCATTAACCCACGCTCTTCCCTGTGTCCGTGTTGCCAGGTTGTGCTCGCCGTGACCGAATTTGTAATCGTCAGTCTGGGGAAGCCATTTGTGGAAAATCCGCCAGTGGATCTGGCAACCCTGTACGCAGACATGTCTCCCTCTACGCCGCTGGTGTTCATCCTCAGCACTGGCTCCGATCCCATGGGGGCTTTCCAGAGATTCGCCAAGGAGCGCGGATACCTGGACAGGCAAGAGGCACACTACACTAGAAACAGGGATTCACACAGGGATAGCGGTTTAATATGCACTTTTATTCACCTCATTTTGAAATGTGGAACTAAGTAATAAGTTGTACACACACACACACACACTTCTATGCAATCTCTGCCACTTTTTTTTAAATAAATGTTAGTGAAGAATAATTGAGTCTTGGTTGAGAAATATAAATAACAAAGCAAACAAGCTAGCATCTGGACTGTTCTGTCATTTATACAGAATAGATTATGTTTCTGTATATTTAGGACAACAGTCAGAGTTGTGATGTTTGCGATGTGTGTGTGTGTGTGTGTGTGTGTGTGTAGAGTGGAGTCTATCTCTCTGGGTCAGGGTCAGGGGCCGATAGCGGAGACGATGATAGCCGAAGCTCAGAAGAACGGAAACTGGATCTTTCTGCAGAACTGCCACCTCGCCGTCTCCTGGATGCTGTCCATGGAGGAAATCATCAAGAGCTTCTCTGAGCCTGGTGTGTGTGTGTGTGTGTGTGTGTGTGAGTGAGTGCACTTGTGCACTCTGAAGGAGTATAAAGCTCTAAACAAGCAAGTGAACCTGCATGTGTGTCTCAATACCAAAAACAAACAAAAGTAACTTGTATTCTTTGAAAGAATGTTCTTGCTTATCTTGCTTGGAAACCGTTTACAGGAACATAAGCACGGAGAACACTGCTGCTTCCTGATTGGCTGTTTATCAGTGTACTAAGATGTGATTGGTTGGTTTTGCAGACATTGTTATCCATGAGAACTTCAGGCTGTTCCTCAGCTCAATGCCTACCAGCGTCTTCCCTGTCACTGTGCTCCAAAACTCTGTCAAGGTAACACACACACACTATGTGACTGTACTGACAATTTCTAGTTTGACATATAAGGAATAAAACCCTTGGGCACAGGCTTTATTCCTTTTATACCACAGTAATTTTTCAACAGTTACACTTTGTGATTTATTAAAGACCAAATGATGTAATTTTTATCAGTTTCTGGTTATATTTAATGATGTGATACAGAATCAAGAATTCAGCAGTGCTGTGGTATAAAGAAGATTGATATTCATTTTTGTAGTTAATGCTGAACATTATGAAGAGAAGAGAAGTAGAGAGAGAAATTAAAAAGAGAGCGAGAGAGAAAATGCAAAAGGCAAAACAATGCAGAAGAGTGGGCTAATAAATTTGTGAAACTCACACATAGTGTAATGTAATTACTATACATACACACACACACACACACACACACACACTCTTATTACTCCTTTATGCTGAAAAAGTGACAGTGTAGACATTCGCCACAAGAAGCTGAGTGTAAATGCATTTACAAGTGCAAATGAAAACGTCTATCTCACTGATTAAACTGTCATGTCTGACAGACATCTTGTGTGTGTGTGAGAGAGAGAGAGAGAGCGCGCGCTTTGGCAATATTATACTGCATTCAGAGGGAATACTGCTCATTGTACAGTTGAAAGTGTTCTGTGTTTATGGTGTGTGTATGAACTGTATTAATATTACACACACACCAATACACTGTTAATGACAGAACTTCAAAGAAAGAACCCTATAATGTTTTGTTCATGTACCAGTCTCCTTCCCTCTCACCATTTCTCTTTCTCTCCGGTGTGATACGGTGAAAGACAAAGGTGTATGATTTCATCATGGACCTACCTAGTAACAAGCCAGTTTTACTTTGGTACTTTACTGTGGGTGCCAACAATTTTGCAGGTCACTGAATGCACACTTTTCTGTCTTTATGTCTTTAACCAGGTGACTAACGAGCCGCCGAAGGGCCTCCGTGCGAACGTGCGACGAGCTTTCACCGAAATCAGCAGCACGTTCTTTGAGGAGCACATCCTGGGCAGGAAGTGGAGGAAGATCATCTTTGGAGTGTGTTTCTTCCACGCCATCATTCAGGTCAGAGCTTAGAGGTGTACACAGACACTTACAGTACTCCTCATAATCGCACCAATAAAGTCATTCATACATTCGTTTATGACTTATGAACATACAGCGAGAGGAAAGAAGTCTTCAGACACTTTTGTTTTTGTTATTTAATATTCTTCCAGTGCATGTAGGCATCCACTTCAGATTTACACACACAATGTCTTTTGAGATTTGTACAAAAAAAAAAGGATATATTCATAAGCAGAAACAAAGATGTTAAAAAACAAATTTGATAGATTAAAAAGTATTCATACACCACAGATGACCAACATTAGTACTGTGCTGCTTTCACGTCGTCCTGCAACTCATTTCTCTCTTACGTTCCTGATCATGCTGTTATAGGAAAATAGTAATGACTGGGTGGTGTGATATGGCTCCATGTGAAGCGGAGTCACTGGTAGCACCCTGACGTTGATTAGTTTCCTATAAAAGCATGTCCCGAAGTCTTTTATTCCTTTCATACCACAGCAGTTTGCTATCACAAACAATTTTTATTTATTAAAGAAGAAGAACATGTCATACTTTTTATTCGTTTATAGCTACATTTAACGTTGTGGAACATCCACAAAACAGATTCGTTCCTGTTGTGACTATTGTAGCTGTCATAACTGTCGTTCCCTCACCAACTTCTCACCAAACTTACAGCTTTACCTCTAACACTGGAGACTCCTTCCATAAATGTTAAATAATCATCAAATTTTGTTAGTAGTGATTACTACAGAACATACTGATATTTGGTAAAAATATCATCTGTGAATAAACATTATTGTAGAACGTGTGTTTTTTTTTTTTTATCCTAGCTGAGTTATAGTGTGTGTGTGTGTGTGTGTGTGTGTGTGTGTGTGTGTGTGTGTGTTACGCCACACCACTCAGAGGTGTCAGTATCAGAAGCCTTTGCTTATTCATACAAACGTTTATTTATGCATGTAGCAGAGTATCTGACTGAGGAATGGTGATTTCTCTGTGTGTGTGTGTGTGTGTGTGTGTGTGTGTGTGTGTGTGTGTAGGAAAGGAAGAAGTTTGGGCCTCTCGGCTGGAACATCCGTTACGAGTTCAACGATAGCGACAGGGAGTGTGCACTTCTCAACCTGAACCTCTACTGCCAGACAGGACACATCCCCTGGGACGCTCTCATCTACATCACCGGTGCGTGTGTGTGTGTGTGCGTGTGTGTGTGTTTGAAAGCATGTTTATGTGAGAATTATTCATTGCATTATTCACTGATCTGCACCATCTCCCTGAGCCCTCATCTGTGCCTGAAGGAAGAGTGTCTAAGAGACTTTGTGTGTGTGTGTGTGTGTGTGTATGTTTTATGCAGTGAAGCAAAACCCAGATCGGTGTCTCACTATATAAAATGCAGAATAAAAATGGATGAGTGTGTTTAATGGGATGAAAAGCCAGTTTTCGCTGACTGACTCAAATCGCTGATGAGTAGTTCACTAAATATTTCTGACGCATATTTAAGTACGTGGAGAGTTTATTCAGACTAAGAAGGCTATCAAACACACGTTTGACTAAATATGAAGAAGGGGAAAAGGAGGGAGAGAGAGAGAGAGAGAGACAGACTGACTCAGTGTCATTAAATATTTGCTTGCAGCTATGATGGCTGTCATTTTCCTTTGAAGACGACATTTGAATTTTAATTACACAAGAGATACAGTGTCATAATGTTACCCATCCACAGACAGAGCGAACAGTTAGTCGTCATGTAAGGTGAAGATTGTATCAAAAAAAAACAAGGCAATAAAAATAATTTTGCGGTTATTGAATGAATAATTTGGCACGATGTTTAATAAGTGATTAAATCCATTATGTATTCTCTTAACTTCAAAGACGCTTGCCTCTGCTTCACTTCCCGTTTAAATTTTACATTCTGAAAAGGCATCCAGTCTTTTTTTCCAAAAGTTTTTATATAAATATAGCCCAGTTTATCAGATTTAGATATTACTTACACAATACTGTGTGTTACTTGTATAACTGATGTGCATGATGTGATATACTGTTCAGTGCAAGCATCATTATTATTATTATTATTATTATTATTATTATTATGTGCATTTGAAATATAGTTATTTACAATTTGAAATCTTTTTTTTCCCCCCAATGGCTGAATGTCTTTTCAGAATTTGATATTAAAAAATTTATATTTTTGGACATTGCAACTTTCCTTTAAAAAAAAAAAAAAAGATATACGGAATGTTATATAGTACGTACATGCGTAATGACTGATAGGTTTAGCTTTTGTTTACATGTTTCAGATTGTGATTCGGAATGAAAGTGATTGCTGTAACTGAAAGAAATTTGTATTGTGCATTTATTCGATTTTAAATCGTCATACCATGATGCGTACATTTTCTACTTTCTATCACAGTTTGAAGTGTTATCGCAACATTTAACAATAACACTAATGGCTTCCACTTTGGTTATAAAATAACCGATTTGCTGATTCAAGCGCTATATATATATATATATATATATATATATATATATATTTTTTTTTTTTTTTTTGCAAGATGAACTAGAAGTACAGATTCAGAAAGTGTGAAGCTTAGATACGGGTTAAAAACACCCTCACTAATGCTGAGAGTTACAGCGTGTGACTGGACAGGACATGAAAATCATGCACGAGTTTAATGTAGCCACGAGATACCTAACTGAGGTCATGAATTCGTAAAGTGTGTACGGAATGTAGGCTATTTTATCATGCTTTTAATTCTGAGTTTATTTTTAAAAAAAAAACTAATTAATGTTTTTGTTAATTCAGTATGCTTTTGTGTAATTAAAATGCGCTGAGCTACAGCTCACTGTAGGATAATTCATCATTTTATCCATAAAAATATCTGATCCTTGAGGTAAACAGTGTCTCAGATAAGATCTCCTCCGATGTCCTCCTATTTTGAAGAATCCAAGATAGCAATTATTGGCATACTTAAAATTAAGAATAAAAAAAAAAAACTCGGGAGGAAAGAGAATGCTCAATTAATTAACCGTGTTTGATGAATAATTGTTTAATGTTCATTAAAGTACTAACTTTTATATATCTAACCTCTGTCATGATGCAGATTATAAAAGTTTCACACAATTCA
>CM040481.1:13104543-13161866 GCA_022758105.1 Pangasianodon gigas
TCTTCTCGCCAGAGACTCTGAAGGAGGAGTACAAGTACTCAGCATCAGGTACACACACACACACACACACACACACACACACACACACACACAGTGTGTCACCAAGATCATTGAAAAAAACTCAATTACGTATTTCTTGATTATATTTGCACTCTACCCTGAAGGAACCATAATGTATTAATGTACTCTGATTAATGTTGTTTTTTTTTTTTTTACATAATGTATCATTTAATACATCATAGAATTAATGAAATAAAAATCACACGTTCTCGTCTCTCGTCTGTAGGGATCTACTACGCTCCTGAGTCCGACAGCCTGAGCGAGTTTAACAGCTACATCGAGAATCTGCCGATCATCGACGATCCCGAGATCTTTGGCATGCATGAGAATGCTAACCTGGCTTTCCAGGTAAAACACACTGTAACACAATCACTAACACACACACCTGCACAGATTAACACACAACATTATCACCTGCACAGATTAACACAAAACATTATCACCTGCACAGATTAACACAAAACATTATCACCTGCACAGATTAAAACCTGATGTTGTGTCTGATGTGTTCACACAGAGGCAGGAGACAATGACTCTGATTAACACCATCCTGGAGGTGCAGCCGCGCTCCTCAGCAGCTGCTGGAGGGAAGAGTAATGACGAGGTGGTGCACGAACTCGCAGACTCCATCCTGAACAAGATTCTGGGTGAGTGTCGAGTACACCATCCACCATAAACTACACCATCCACCATAAACTACACCATCCACCGTAAACTACACCGCTGCACCACCCTCTGTAAACTACAACAGTACCACCCTCTTTAATCTACACCGCTACACCACCCTCTGTAAACTACACCAGCCACCCCACCCTCTGTAAACTACACCAGCCACCCCACCCTCTGTAAACTACACCAGCTACACCACCCTCTTTAAACTACACCAACAGTACCACCCTCTTTAAACTATACCAGTTACACAATCCTCTTTAAACTACACCAGCCACCCCACCCTCTTAAAACTACACCAACTACACCACCCTCTTTAAACTACACCAACTACACCACCCTCTTTAAACTACACCAGCCACACCACCCTCTTTAAACTACACCAACAGTACCATCCTCTTTAAACTACACCAGCCACCCCACCCTCTGTAAACTACTACAGCTACACCACCCTCTTTAAACTACACCAACAGTACCACCTCTCTTTGAACTATACCAGTTACACAATCCTCTTTAAACTACACCCCCCTCTTTAAACTACACCAGCCACACCACCCTCTGTAAACTACTACAGCTACACCACCCTCTTTAAACTACACCAACAGTACCACCTCTCTTTAAACTATACCAGTTACACAATCCTCTTTAAACTACACCCCCCTCTTTAAACTACACCAACCACACCACCCTCTTTAAACTACACCAACAGTACCACCTGTCTTTAAACTATACCAGTTACACAATCCTCTTTAAACTACACCACCCTCTTTAAACTACACCAACAGTACCATCCTCTTTAAACTACACCAACTACACCAACAGTACCATCCTCTTTAAACTACACCACCCTCTCTGTACTACACCAGCCACACCATCCTCTGTAAACTACACCAGCCACGCCACCCTCTTTAAACTACACCAGCTACGCCATCTCCTTTAAACTACACCAACTACACCACCCTCCTTAAACTACACCAACTACACCAGCCACACCACCCTCTGTAAACTACACCAACAGTATCCTCTTTAAATTGCACCAGCCACCCCACCCTCTGTAAACTACACCAGCCACCCACCCTCTTTAAACTACACCAACAGTACCACCCTCTTTAAACTACACCAGCTACTCCATCTCCTTTAAACTACACCAACGGCACAATCCTCTTTAAACTACACCAACAGTACCATCCTCTTTAAACTACACCAGCCACGCCACCCTCTTTAAACTACACCAACTACACAATCCTCTTTAAACTACACCAACAGTACCACCCTCTTTAAACTACACCAGCTACACCACCCTCTGTAAATTACACCAACAGCACCATCCTCTTTAAGCTACACCACCCTCTGTAAACTACACCAGCCACACCATCCTCTTTAAACTACACCAACTACACCATCCTCTTTAAACTACACCAGCTACACCACCCTCTGTACACTACACCAACAGTACCATCCTCTTTAAACTACACCAACCACACCACCCTCTTTAAATTACACCAACAGTACCATCCTCTTTAAACTACACCAGCTACACCATCTCCTTTAAACTACACCACCCTCTCTGTACTACACGAACTACACCACCCTCTTTAACCTACACTACATACACCATCACCTGTAGACCATCTATACCACTCTCTCTTAATTATTTAAATACAATTATACTGCTCTACAAAATTAAATCACAACCAGTAATGTAAAATGTGTGTGTTTAGAGAAGCTCAATATGGACGACACGGCAGAAACCCTGTTTGTTCGAGACTCTAATGGCCGAGTGAACTCTCTGACCACTGTGCTGGGACAGGAAGTTGACCGTTTCAACTTCCTGCTGCGTGTGTTACGGGTGAGCTTCACTGAAAGGGTGTGAATTTAAAAGTGTGTTCAGGAAAATATACATGTCAACAGAGCAATTGTTTCACACCATCTACAATCAGATCGTACCATTTTGGTCTGGGTAAATATGCCACAAAATGATAGTTTTTAGTTCTGTGCAAATTTTTCATGTTCTATTTATACTCCCAACTAAGTGTATTAAACAGTAAACAGTGAGGCAGTACAGATCACATTTTGCATATTTTTCTTGGATAAGGATTTCTAAATGAACTCTATAAGCAAATGAACATGACCCAGATCTGTATTTCTCTCTCAGTGCTTTTCTGCTCTAACACCTGATTCAAAACCTGAGAGAAGGAAAGATCCTGAAATTTCAACAGGAATCCCTCAGGATTGAGACAGAGAATCACTGACCTACATAAGGATTTGGATATTAATCTACTTGTGTAAATTGTGGTCTGTGTGTGTGTGTGTGTGTGTGTAGACCTCCCTATGCACCCTGCAGAAGGCCATAGCCGGCTTGGTGGTGATGTCTGAGGAGATGGAGCGGATCTACAACAGCTTCCTGAACAACCAGGTGCCCGAGTACTGGGCCAGCGCCGCGTACCCGTCTCTGAAGCCTCTGGGCAGCTGGGTCCGAGACCTGGCACTGCGCACCGCCTTCATAGACGTAAGACACCCTTTACATTCTACTCCCTTTAAGTTATTTTAATATGAATCAAGGCCAAAGAATCTGAGTGTGTAAGATCTTTCACAAAAAAGACTCTTTTCTCTCGGCACCACACACACTTTTGTCACTCCTGACATAGCTCATGTGATTCATGTTATAAAAGTACAGTGATGAGTCATTTTGAAGTAAGGGATCAAACTATGTAAAAAAGTTTCGGACAGAAAGTTGTGCTCAAGGACAAATGGGTCCAGCGCTCTGAGGGTTTAATAACCTGCAGCCGTCTGCTCTAGTTAACAAGTCTGATTCTTTCCCTGTCCTACATGGGAGCTGAAGCAGAAGCGATTGTTGCCTGATAGAAGAAACCTCCGGCTTATTCTGAATGTCCGTCTGTCCTGATGGAGGTCGTTTTAAACCCACTGTAGGATTCTGTGCTAGGAGTGTAAAAAGCAATCAGGAGTGTAAAAAGCAATCAGGATTGTTTACGCTGTAATGCAAGATATTAACTACCATACAAACAAATGAACGTTTCTCAAATATGCTCGTCTTGAATTCCAATTATCTGCGTGATGTTATTTTCTTTTGTCTAATTCCTGTACTGAAAAACACAAATGTCAAGGATGCCTCAGTGGGTGACTCACGACTAACGAAAATAAAGCAAGTTTTTGTTTCGAGTTTCCTCAGCAGGACGCTATAGTTAGATAGCTAGCAGCTAGCAATAATGTGTTCTAGTAACTTTTACGCTGCATTTACGCTATACGTGAAAAAATACTGTTTGAAGCTCATTTTGTGCTGTAAAAGGACTCACGTGATGCAGATTGTAACAATAACAACTGTACTAGCTAATTGGATAGCTCTGCTATCTAGATTTATTAACAAAGATTCGATTAATTTCTCTGAATTTGAAATATCATCCATTTGATATTTCATAAATCTCCTCCATAAATCAAATTTTTACGCAATTTTTTTGTACTGATGCTCTGTCCTCCATTTTGTTTTTTTCTTGCTAGCTCCCAAGCTGTCACTTGATTGGTTGTTTAATATAAAAGCTTGATGTCACTTGCTGCTTTTCTGATGAGTTTAACTTCTTTACCTTTTAAAGCACTCAGTTGTGACGAAATGTACATGTAAAATGTGCGCAAGTAGATAAGGAAAAAATGGCTAGTGTGAAAGCAGTCTAGACACATTTGACACATTACAAGGTGTCATGGTAACTAGGTAATTACTACACACTTGTTCTCTTTTCTCACGTGTTGCTGTGTTGGAAAACAGCTAATGGGGGTGTTGCATGTTTCTGGAATTAATTTTTTCCATGCTTCTCTGCAGAGCTGGATAACCAGAGGTCAGCCCAAGTCTTTCTGGATCTCGGGGTTCTTCTTCCCTCAGGGCTTTCTGACAGGTTGGTTTTCTAAAAGTCAAACGAGTGTGTGTTTTGTCTCTGCAAAATGATTAACTACACACACTTTACTGTCCAACAGGCACGCTTCAAAACCACGCACGTAAGTACAACCTGCCCATCGATGAGCTCAACTTCCGTTTCAACGTGATCCCGGCATACCGAGACCAGGCCGTCATCACAGAAGCCCTGAAAAACCTCGGACCAGGAGCAGAACTCGACCAGGACCAGAAGGTCAGATCGGGGTTAGCGGTCAGGGGGCGGGCTTTAACCCTGATGCCTTTAATGTACTACTATACTAATATAATGGTTGCCTAAATAAACTGATTATGACATGTTAAAAAATAAATAAATAAAAATTTGATGTGGTGCTGTGAACTGGAAGTCAGTTAGTAATCATAAAAATTTTAAGGTCTATCTGTAATACAAGCTGGATTTTACGCTTGGAGACGTATTTTTGTTAGTGTTGACTAAAACCCAGTGAATTGTGTGTGTGTGTGTGTGTGTGTGTGTGTGTGTGTGTGTGTGTAGCTCCCCAGCATAGAGGACGGAGTGTTAGTGCACGGGATGTTCATGGACTCGAGTCGCTGGGACGATGTGAACATGGTGATGGAGGATGCGTTGCCGCGGGTGATGAACCCCATGCTGCCCGTGGTGCAGTTTGAGCCTCAGCAGAACTACGTACCTGATCCATCACTGTACCACGCGCCGCTGTATAAAACCTCTGCCAGAGCCGGAACTCTGTCCACTACAGGTAACATCACTGTACATCAAACTAGACTATATCACACCTTATATACATCTCCTCATTCATCATTATGTCATTTTTATACATCAAAGATCATCAATATGTATGCGTATTCAGACTCGGCGTGATTACGCACGTGATTAAGGTGAATTTCCCAGCAGCTCATTCAGATCATCAAACTCACCTGAGTGTAGTTCACGTCTCTGAAAGTTGTCACGTTTTTCTTTGTGTGAAGGTGATGGAGAACGGTATATATCCTCTAGATCAGGGGTTCTCAAACCTTTTGCAGCTAGGGACCCTTTAAATGTAAAAATATATATAAATAAATTTATATCATATATAAAAATATAAAAATCATAGACCCCGTCTGTACAGATTTCTTTAATAAAGAATTAAAATATTAGGCTTCTTTTTCAAATGTGTACAGTAATATTTTGTCTATTTATTACAGCCACAGAGCTTTTTATGCCTGAAATTTCCTCTGACAGAACACGGGATCCAAGTTGACATTATTTACAGTGCGACTTGTTTTTAAGGTTATTCAGGTTTGGGTTAAATTCATATAATCAGGCTAATAATTGTAAGGAATTAAGAATAAATAGAATAACTTTTGCCAAGGGTGGGTTGCGATTTCCACCACTGTAATAAAAACATTTTTAAAAAATCATGGACCCCAATTTGAGAACCACTGCTCTAGACCAACCTAAATCAAGTCTTTACATTTAAGTCTGGGAGATTTGTTTGTTTGTTTGTTTGTTTGTTTGTTTTTGCTGTCAGTTGCAATATGCATACAAGTAAGTAAGAAATTACAGTTTAGAATATGATTAACAAATGAGAAGAAATCAGCTGATTCACTTGAGTCTTTATCATGTTAATTTTCAATTAGAAATTGATTGGCCTTAATCTAAAAAATTATTCATCCACAACGTTTTATTTCATGGGCTAGTAAACTAAATAGTGCGCACAACGTAGCCCTGAGATAGTAAATCTTGCTCTCAATTTGCTGTTGTGAGATTTCGAATTAATAAATTGCACCCATTTACTGTACATGATCACTACATGATTAAAATAATTTCATTATAAATTATTTTAAAGAAATTAAATAGGAACCCTGTCTGAGAACTACATTAATCACACAAACTATAGAAGCACAACAACCATATTATACAATAAACACTACACTAAATGTGTATATAGTGTACACATATAGTGTATTAATTATATAAGAAGTGCTTTACAGAATGAAAGTGAACGCTCTGTTTTTTTTTTTTTTCTTCTTACAGGACACTCCACTAACTTTGTGGTGACGGTGATGTTGCCGTCCAACAGGCCCAACGATTACTGGATCTCCAAAGCCTCAGCGCTGCTGTGCCAACTAAACGAGTGAGCGACACCTGCACACTTTCCTTCCCTCATATTTACTCTTCACTCAGTGCCTACGACAGCAAAAACGAATAAAACTTCAATATCAGTTGAGACTAATCCTGAAATGCAATGAGATCAGTACAGTTATAAGCAGAAAAGGAAATTCACGCTCTCAGTAACTCACACCGGCCGACTCACACACAACTCTTTGACATCTTTATTGAGGTTTTGTTCGAAATCTATATTCTGTAATAAAATGGCTGTTAGTTCATGGAGTTGGCACAAAACCTGTACATGTTAGAAAGAGGACGGCACAAATCGAGGACGAAAAGAAACACAAGAACAAATCAAATTGAGGAACAACACAACTACAACCACAGTGCTGTTATTATACATATAGAAGTACATTTCACATTTAAAAAAAACAAACAAAAAACAGATTGATCAGATTAGTTACACCAGAATCTATTCACGTTTCTGAATTAAATGCTACTCACAGTGCAGTGCTTCGGTAAACCTCGTAAGATCGCTGCTTATCCACGGTGTTCAGGCGTGCACACGGAGTAGTACAAAGTAACAGGAGGCTATGAGCAAGATATAAATTAAATCTGGTGCCGCTAACAAAAGAGAAAAAAGGTCAGCTGAGGTGTTCGTGGCTGGGGACTCGTGATTTCCCTCTTCTCATTTATTTGGTAATTAAAAGCCAAAGCAGTTGACTCTGGTGTGTTTAAACTGTCTGAGGAGATTTTAATATTGATTATAAAAACATTTACATATTCATGAGAGTCTTCCCACAGCTGTCAAAATGATTTAAGACTGTTTGCCAACACGGTTTCAAATGTACGGTTAGACGTAAAGTTAGACCATTTTTTATCAGAACTATGGGCCATACTCAGAGTCAGCGACTTAAGTCCAAAGGTTACATCAGTATTTGTGCAGGGAAATTTCAGAGTCAGGCCACGCAGCTGCTTAGGTCAGTTTTCAGGATGCGCCAATCAGAGTTTTCTTCAGTGTAAGCATCCGAGACAGGATTTTTCAATAGCGCCTACATCACCGCCTTTAAACACAAGCACTTGAGTCTAAACCCGAAAAAAAATCTAGGATAGAAAATGCAAACTGAAGAAGGAAATACTGTTTTGTTACTGTTTTTCTTTGCTGTTAAATGTAATATGATGCAACAAAAAAATCAAAAGACAATTAAAAATGTAAAATATAAAAGGACTAATACAACGATATAAGATTAAGAACACAGCAAGCACAGAAATAAGCATCTAACAGGATTGCATTTTTCAATAGGAGTCTAGTATATTGCCAATACTGCATGAAAAGTCCAAGCTATAATTATCAGGAGAAACACTGCAAAATTTGGATTAATTTAACAAAATGGAGCCCTCATTCATTATCCGATAGCTTACAGAATAGCACTTGATCCAGCACATACTATTATTTTACAGTTTATTTTTCATGTGTGCGTGACTCTTGCGTAACTTCTGAATAGCGTTTACGTTTCGGGAGTTCTGTATTAAATCCTCACTATGAGCACTTAACTCTGAATACAACCCTTAGTGGGCAGGTCAGATCTTTAAGGATTAACAGTGGAAAGTAGAAATGGCAAAGTAGAACATTTCTACAATGTTCCTGTAAGCTGAGGGCACAAGTCACAATGTCACCATCATGTATTTTGTAAATATTTCTAGCAGCATTGTGCTTGAACAGAGGCGAGGTTTGAGCTACACTGATAGCAATAGGATCGTAAGGCATAATAGTGAGATCGCTACACGAGCTGTAGCCTATATTAAGGAGTTAATTATGAAAATAAGATGGCAGGGGCTTTAATAATCATGGCACTCAACTTTTTCACTACAAAGCTTTCTGCGATTAATTAGTAGTTGTCTATATCAACACAGTGATCAAGTGACACATTTATAGAAGCAAAACAGCAGCAACAACAAAAAGAAGTTATGCAGGTGTCTGTGTGATTTGGCAGGTATTTAGCAAAAGCACAGTGTTTGGTGAAAAAATACAAAGTGTTAAGATGATACTCGTTAAATACCTACTGCTACACGAGTGCTGCAGAGAGCCTACAGTGAACGGCCACGACAAACTACAGTCCAACAGGGACTCGGACAGCGAGGACTGGCTTTGAAAATAACACAATTTTAAAAATACACTCAGATTACTTTTTTCTTCTTTCAGCAATAATTATACAGAATTTTCAAAAACAACAAAATACTTTAAGTACACACCAACTTATATTGGCTCACACTGATTCAAACTGACTCAAACTAATTCACACTGACTCAATTTGACACACAACGATTCACACTGACTGATTCAAACTCACACCAATTCAAACTGACTTACACTGATTCACGCTCACCCTGATTCAATCTGACACAGACTGATTCACACACCAATTTAAACTGACACAATGATTCACACTCAGACCAATTCAACTGACTCACACTGATTCACTCGCTCACTGAGTCAGTCACTCACACAGATTTACAATGACTCACACAGCCTATGGCAGAGATCTGCTTATTGTTCAGTAAATGTAACTGCTTGGTTTGATTCGTTATACGTCATTACATTTTATGTTATACACTCGATAATGTTTCAATCGAAAATATACAAACCCTTCAGCATTTTTTCAGCAACTTGGAGTGAATCTCAGTGGCTCGTATTGCACTTCTATGAACAGTAATGGTTCATTTTCTCTTTTAAAACATTTGACTAGAAATAATGGAACAACAATTGATCAACATATTACTCACAGTCACTCAGATGGAATCTCAGTGACCTCTTATTCTCACACACGGGCAGTGGTTAGTTTTTCTCATTTCACTGTAAAAGATAAAAGCAGGGTGATTATGTGAAGTCCTTGGAGACGGCCTCGATGAAGTTGGGCGCTGACATGAGGATGGCGAAGGTGCACACGATGGAGAAGAGCGAGAAGGCGACGAGACAGAGGCGATCCACTACGGCTGCCGCAAACTTCCACTCGCCTCGCACCGCCTCGGCCTCATCCTGGGCCCGGAAACGCTGCGCCAAGTACGAAACCTCAACCAGGAGCCTCTGCAGCTCTCGCTGCTCACCTGAAAGCACCGGGGCTGCCTCACGATGCCCACCGCTGCAGGAAACTCCACACGACACGCCCGAGTCGCTGCTATTGGGGCAGCAGGTGCTGTCTGGAGAGTGGAAGCCAAAGTAGAGGTTTGTGTGGCCGTTGGTGCCCATCTGGCCGGGCACACTGCCCATCTGCAGGCTGCTGGTGCTGGCGCTGGAGTAGCTGTAGGGGGACTTGCGCTCATCACCTGGCTTCTTCATACGCAGGAACCAAGCGCACCAGTGGAGCAGGATCACCCGCACCTGAGCATGGTAACAGAGGAAGGAGGTAGCATAAGACTGCTGTTCAAAAACCCTCTCAATGTAGCATTTCATATCACAATAATTTCTGTTTTATCAGTCAGATGCTTCATTTCTGGCAGATTTTAACCAATAAGGACATTCAACAGCCATCGTCATTGAAAGTTATCACTTCTGGCATTCTGTACATTCAGACATGTTTTCAGTTGCTCCCTAACTTCTCACTGACCTCCAGTTCACACCTGATTTTAACCGCGTGAGTATAGTCTGACCCTAAGACCTGTGATATACAGTATATATGAAGTAATAGAATAAAAATGTTCTCTTTTTACTCATATCATGTTAAGTGTGATCAATACAAAAGGTCAAACTGTAATTCTGTTAGCCCTGAGGTGAAGAAATGTTACAAAATGGCCGCTGCTGTTTTGAAACTGGTTATAAAATTATAAACCTAAAGCATGAGGGTCATTCTAGTGTATTTACTTACTGAAATTTGAACACACGCACCGTATGCGGCCCTCAGGAAGCCCTGCGCTATTTGAATATTCAGACAGCCGGCTCCCTGCGGCTGTGAGCTAAATCAGAAACACTGGACTTTTTCCCCTTAATACGAGATCAGAGGACATTAAAGTTTCATGGACCTGACTGTAACAGAGTCACGCCTTCACTCCAGAACTTTGCAAAAGTTTGCAGCCTGTTTGTTCTACTGTTAGATTAATTTTTCTTCATCATGCGTCCTGAGAAATAACAAGCTTAAAGAGAAAATAAAGCAAACCCGGCTTACTAAATAACTACAGTAATCATAAATGTGGGGAAAAAGAAATTACAGTATGATAATATTACAATCCATTAGTACAGGTTTTACTATATCATGGACCTGCTTTAAACTTTTCATTTCATTTTCAAAGATGATGCAAGAAATATTATTTAATAACTGTCCAATTAGCACATTTACTTCTCTCATTTAAATGTGTTTTAAATAAATGTATAATGTAGATTACCTTTGTAGATGAGTTTGTGCTGAAAAAAAAAAGGATGTTTTGCATGTACAAAAAATTAATTAATTAATTAACAATAGTTAATGCAGTTTGAATTGAAACTGTAGATTCTAACTATATACTTTAGCTACGCAGAATCGTCAGGGTTTTTCGCCCTCTTTTGCATCATGCTAAGCAGCCCTGTTATCTCATTAGCAGTGGGAGGTTTGGTGTTTTTTGCTGCTTTAAATCAGAGCGTCTTCTTGCCCTCACCCATTTTGGCATTTTGCCGCCGTGTGGATCGTGATGATGAAACTGCAGGACGAGGACAGTCACGACGACAGACAAGCCCACAATCATCATCGTACTCGCAAAGTACTGAGCTGCACACACAGTTAGAACATAGCTGTTAATTAAAAAAAAAAAAAAAAAAGTTTACCTAATTTCTTGTCTTTGCAACTTAACCTTGAGGTACCCTAAAAAAAAATCACTGATTATATATTACATAACTAGATAATTACAAGTGTAATAAAATGAAATCATGAAAATATATTTGATCTGATCAAATATTCCAAGAAACATTGAATTATAATTAATAATATAATAATTTAAGCAATACAATTAAAAATGTGAAATTTGTTGTGAAAAGTAAATATATATATACTACATGATGTCATATCTAGGACATTTCTATACCTTTTCTGTCCTACTTCAGCTCTTTTTCATTAATGATTTGTTTAGTGAAATGAGATATTGTGAGGTTTAATAAATAATTAATTATAGGTAATAAGGCATGCCTATGAGGGGGACGGAGTCGGAGGTGGCAGGCATGATCTCCGCCACCAGCAGCATGAAGACGGTGAGCGACAGCAGCACGGTGATTCCTGATGAGGGAAAACAAGAAGAGGAAATCAGTTCTGAGTTTTTATTGGTGAAGTCATTGTTTCCCCCTCAGCACCTCAGATTTGCACTAATAGGTGTAAAAGTACCCTTAGAAACATTTAGAGACATGGACCTGTTCTGTGAATGTGAAAAAAAACCTGATCATCTCTAGGTGTCCTTAAAGGGTACACACTTGACCTCGATCAGCTCACACACTGTATGGATATTCTGCTGTTAAAGTAATATAAAGTAATACAAAACAAAGTTCTAAATGATTGGTCTTTAGACTTTCCCCTATGGTCTACACTAACACTGCCTCTGTAATGCACACCACATTATATTATATACGACCTTTAGAAATTTTGAAACAATCCAGAAAAGGATTTTTCACGAGCATAAGGCCAGGACTTTGTTCAGAGCCGCTACACACTGAGAATAAAAAGCTGAAAGCCATAATAACAAGAAAGAAAGAGACTGAGCACAATTGTAAATCAATCTGCTTTCACGCAGTGCTTCACCTCCGATATTGATTTGTACACAGTGGATTGGCTTCACTGCTGTTTATGTTCAGGTCAGCCGGTGTGTGTGTGTGTGTGTGTGTGTGTGTGCGCGTGCGTGTGTGTGTTACCCAGTGAAATCTTCTCTCCAGAGTCGGCAGGCAGCAGGAACACGAGCAGCGCGAGGCCTGAGATGAGGACGCAGGGAATGAGCAGGTTGAGTCCGTAGTACAGCGTCCGCCTCCTGATGGTCACCGTGTAGGTCACATCTGGGTACGGCTCCTTACAGCACTCATAATACAGCTCATTCCTCTTCCCCGGGACCCCTACACACACACACACACACACACACAGAGTAATATCTTTTATAGCTGTTGTATAACCCTTCATTACATTTATCCAAAATCGAAAGAGGGGCTGTAAGATTTATAGCCACATCTCACTCACTCACACTCACTCATAATGCTGAGGTTTAACCGCAACCAGGACAGAAAAATTTTTTTTAAATCATTTCAGCTGTATCTAATGACCTCAGTGTCCTCATAACTTTTTACTGTTCTTTTCCAATAATTATTTTAACTCCACAGTCTGGAACACTGGTGACGAAAAAAAATCCTTTTTTACTTTTTGACTGTGGTCTCGCAAGCTTCACACATGAACCTTCCTAAAAAAGTGTAGGCCACTGAATTGGGTTCTTCATATACACACAGTTACCACACACAGTTAGCATCAGCTGGGATGTTTTATATAAAATGAAACGTCACCACAAATTTACGCCCTTTTTTTTGTGTCCGAACTCATGCTCAGCTCGTGCATCTGACTGCTGAGGTTCCCATGAGACACTACACACACACACACACGCACGCACACACAGTGCATTTTCTTCTCAGCGCAGGTTTGAAACTTTTGAACTGATTACACCGCAAGTTTCAGACTAATTACTGTACTTGAGCCGAGTGCGTGTTTGTGAAAGATAAAGAAAAGAAGAAAAAGAAAAGCATGATACTGATCTGCATATACAGCCATGCTGACGCTCTCTAATTAGACCCTTATGTAAAATTCATCAGTTTCCGTGTGCTTCACTTCCGAAATTCAAAATTAAAAATGCAAAGCCAATTTCAGTAGTGCATTTATTCAATGAAACTAATTTAGCAACATTCCCTCCTGCCTTTGTGCTCCATTATACATTCAGACCTGCTGCGTGTCCTTGATATGAGCGGAATTTTAATTTCGGAATATCTGGCATAGCTTTGAGCAAAAAACTCATATGTCAAAAGACAAGCTTAAGCGAGTGTGAGTGAGAAACAACAGATCAGATCAACCTCAATGCGATCTAGTGCTCCATCAAACTAAAACTCGTAACTCAGAGTTTCCGGCCTCCTCAACTCGGAATTCCTAGCAAACTCGGGACAGTAATGTCGAATCATCATGGCTGCTCACAGCATCAAAAACACGTCACTCATCACAATTAGCTGACTAGCTTTTCACAAAATACGAACACAGAGTTCTGAATTCCCACTTCCGAGGAAAGTCGAATGCAGCGTAACTAGCTAATCATTTTTATTCACATGATCTCCCCCTTGTGGTCAAACTTGTTGTAACATGATAATTTCAACCAGTGTTTCTTTTCTCTTTACTTTTTTATGGTCTAGGTTTTATTATTCGAGGATGTTTATTGTTGTATTGAGTTTATTATTTGAGATTGAATGTGAATATGTTTTGATATATAGATATAATTAATCTACTGTTAGCATCAGTGGTCAAGCTTAGATTTAACATCCTAACTGCTGTTAAAATGTTTTGGGAGGGATATATGGTATGTTCTGCTAAATTTAACCAGCATAGGAAGCTTTCCCTATTTTTCCCACTTGGTTGAAGCAATAAATTCAATTTAAAAACTGGTTTTAAAAGCAGCAGTAAAGCAGTACTTGAGGATGTGAGTGTGCAAGCTAGATAAATATGGAGAAGCTACTGAATCTACTGAAGTCTCTTTAATGTTTTTTTTTTTTTTTTCAAAAATTCCAGTGAGGGAGTGAACCCAAGCAATCTAAATAAAGGTGTTAACTATATACTTATTTAATGATAGTTCATTTGGAGTTTTTATTTCGCATTAATGAACTAAAAAAAAAAAAATCACAGTATGAACTATAAAAAAATCTTTCAAGCGGAGAGCTCAAAACACCGGCGCTGTCAGGTTCATATGGCTATCTTTTGCAGAGCTCCTGCGCAGAATGCTTAAAGGTTGGCAGCTCTGAAACATTTATTTTTGGTATTTTCCATCTCTGCAAATAATTCCTCAAGCTCTGACCCTGACGTCTGGCGCTGTGTGAAATCTGGCAGCGGGTTCAGTGTGTGTGTGTCCATGTGAGTGCCAGGACATGAGCAGTTAGCATTACAATCCCATCTGTTAGACAATATGAGGGAGAGAGTGAGAGGGAGAGAGAGCGAGGGAGAGAGGGAGGGTGCAGGGCAGCTGTAAAAATGAGAATGAACCATAATTTAATACTTCTGTATATTCGAGGATCTCTCAGAGCACTAAAATCTGTTGTCATAGTCGGCTCTACATTCTGGAAAAGAAAGACGTCCTTCCTCTCCTCTTTTTTAAAGCCAATCACAGGCATCTGTGCTCATGTATACAGAACAGAACACTTGATCCATTAGAAAGAAGCGGTGGTTTGCTGCGTTTTCCCAGGAAAGCTCTCTTTCTCAGGCTGGTAGCTGTGGTGTAGTAGAGAACACCGAGCTATGACTAAACTGGTTATAAAGCGATATTAAAAATGGCATCTGCAGTGTAGCTATTTCTGGATCATTGGCATCTTTATATTTTAGTGCTGTAGTACACAACGTTGGCCCAAAGCCACTAAAAACCTTTATCTTATTCATTAGCATTTATCACAGAAGCTTGGAAGCAAAGCAAAACTTTCTGGAAAGAATATATTAATCTCAACCATTTTAATATGTAATCATTTTTCTCCTGCTTCTCATTCACATAGTTGATGTAAGATGTTTCCATGACCTCCATTTTCTATCAATTTTCTATAAATTTTAGCTGGACACATCCGAACCCTGAAGCTTAATGCTGTGTGAATTCTGCCTCACTTTCATAATTCACTATGAAATGAATTAATGTAATTTTTACAGCTGAATGCAAAAGGTTGCACATCCTTCCTTTAATAATATTTACTGCAATTAAATACTATAAATGTGAACTTTCAGACCACTTTTGTTCCACCTTTATTCTACATTCATGGGCTTCTGTTTTGTCCCAGTAATTCTTCTTCCAATTTTCGCTCATATCTTGGTGTCTCTTGTGTCTTTTTTTTCCATTTCTGAACAATACTTTTCACTGTTGGTAGCAGTCTTGCTAAACACTTTCTTTTTGATTTCTTTTTATCTCCGCCTCCAGCGTCTCAGTTGGAAAACTCCAACTCTGTTAAATGAGCACAGTTTTGTTTTGTTGATAAACTAAAATTGATGCACGTTTCTTTTTTTTACCCCCAGTAACCCAGGGAGATGCAAACTTTTGCACTCAACTCTAAATGATTTTCCCCCTAGAGCTCATATCTGATGCTCAATTAGCACAACATGGCACATTTTTTTTCCCTTCTCTTTCCTTCCTTTGGGTTTTCCCACTTGTTTTGAATGATGTGGAGCTTTCGAAACAGCACGCAACAGAGGGTAAGTGAAAAAAAAAATGTTTTTAAAGAAAAGAACGTCTTTCTCTGAACTGTGAGACGAACAGAGCTTCCTTTAAGGGAAGGAGAGAAACGTTGAGAGTCTATTTTTATATAAGTCTGACATGTAGCTTTCTACAGACTCGGTGTAACTCTGGGTTAGGGACAGGGTGAGAAGTGGACTGGGTCAGTCTTAGAGAGGAAGTGAAGATTATTTACTCCTCTTTCAGAGAAAGATCAATGCAGGAAGACGATCAATACTCTTCTTTTAGAAAAAAATAGACTACATAGACTATAAGAGTCATACAGTGAGACATGAATTCAGCACAAGCAGGAAAATCTGACAGTCCCTCGGTAACAGAGTGAGTCATAGGAGATAAAGAAGATAAGTATAGAGAGATACAGTGAGAGAAAGAGAGAGAGATGTACAGGTGAGATAAATGCTGTGTCCTGGATTTTCAGTATCCTCAAAGTCCTTCAAATGTGTCTGTTTTATTGCACAGCATTTCAACCACCAAATGGCCACCCTGGCCTCATGTGATATTAGACTGTAGCCCTCACATCTAATATCCATCAATAACGATCTGCTAAATAACACAATCTTTAGCTACCTGCTTAGCTACCTCAGGAGCTGTACTCAGATTGGAATACAGTGAAAGAGAGAGGCTGAGAAAAAAAGAATGAGAGAATTCATAGAGAGAGGAACAGACAGAGCGGGAGAAGGAGGTAGAGAGAAAGTTAAAGAAATAGAGAGGGGGAGAGAGAGGTAAAGATGAGATCAAGTGAAGTACAGAGACAGAGAGAAGGAGGTAGGAATGATGTAGAGAAAGAAAAGGAGAAGAAAGGAGAGTAAGCAAAAGGAGGGGAAAAAAGCAAAGGTAGAAAAAGAATGAAGGAGAGAGAAGGAGAAGTAGAGGATAAGAAAGGAGAGAAAGATAGAGAATAATGAAGGGAGAAAAAGAAGGAGAGGAAAAGAGAAAATGAGAGAGAGAGGCAATAAATATGAAGAAATAGAGAAACAGTAAGATGGGAGAGAGAGGCAATAATAGAAAGAGAGAGAATAAGTAAGACTGTGTGTGTGTGTGTGTCTCTCACCCACGAGGTCCCACTCTCCGTTGGGGATGTATGTGGAAATGTCCACCTCCTGCATCTGCAGGTCCAGCAGCCAGCCGTTGTAGGTCCAGGAGCCAAACTTCAGGTCGCACTTCTGCACGTCGAACGGGAACCAGCGCACGTCAATGTAACACGTGCTCTTCAGAATACCTGTCTCGCGCACACACGCACACACACACACAGTTAGACATCTCGGTTTTGTTCCAGAATAATCAGAGACCATAAAAAATTTTCCAGTGTGACTGAGTGAAAATCTACACAAGTCTTATAGCATCTTATATCAAAAGTGAAATCATTTGTAAATAACACCAAACTGTAATTTTAATAACACTCCAAAAAGTGAAAGTTGATCATATGTGTGCGCCACAGAGCCGCAATTTCAGCGACAGTATCATGTGGGTGTGAACGCATGTGGGTGTTCATTTTGTTTTAACATAATGGGCGTGGCTATGTGAGGTATGGATGGCAAAAGGGTCAAGTATTTTGTAAACGCATTTTTAACTGTGCAGTACGTTATAATTCCGCAAACCAATTTCTCAATAATGGCAATATAGTCTTGCAAAAATGTGCAAAAAAATACATCAGCTATATATCAAATATACAATATATCGCCCACCAACATGGTGGCTAACGGACTCAGAGAACAAGAAAGCACTAGAGAGTCGGTGAGTTTTACCTGGTGGTATGTACTGACAGGCTCCTGATGAGTTCACCAGCACGTTGGTGTGAAAGGTGGCGTCAAACCTCTCATCAGCGCTGAGAAGACAAGGCAATGTAAACAACAGATCTGTATTTTGGTAGAATTCATGATTTTGTATCATTGCTGTGTTTTACCATAAGCGGCACTCCAATACCCAGCATGCATTACGCTAATACGTCTTCGAGTCACTGGGGAAATAAATGTAACTATAAGCCGATGATTATTTTCCTATAACAGGAAGTGTTTTATTGCTTAAAACTCTACAGCAATATTTATCCACAGATAAATAGACCTGAAAGTTGCATGTCCTGTCCTGAACCGGATTTGCATATTTTAATCTTTTGTGTTTACTCTGATGATTCACGTCTTTCTCTTCCTTAATCATTCATAATGAGTGATTTCAGGATATTTGCATAACAGTGCAGTGATAACTCGCTCTCTGAGAAAAATGCCTTTGATTAAATGTTGAGTACCATCAGGCTTTGTAGTAACTACGAGCTGCATTATTTAACATTATTAATCACACCTGCTAGCATGCTAACAAGTAGAGAATATGACGGATAAAATGGAGGAGTCGTTGCAGAGAAAGAGAAAAGTTCCTTTATGAAAGCCAGTGACATTTAGCATTAGTGTGGCAGGAATATATTCTAATCATGAACAGTCTGACCTTTTATCTGTGTGTGTGTGTGTGTGTGTGTGTACGCTACATGCTGTCTTTACAACCTCTCTCCACGATGTAGAAGACCAGCACAGCTCTCATGAGCACATAAATTTGTCCTTTTCCACACAAATTCAGCACAGTCATCATATTCACACGACATCCTCTGCCTCTATGGAAGTGTATACGTGCAGAATTCCCATAAATTCCCATCTACAGGGCACAAGGGTTCACTAAGTGATTTGATGAGGATGAAAATGATATAAATCGTATGTTATGACCAAACTCACAACATCTCAACCTAATTGAACGCTGGGAGGCTTTGCTTTTCTGCTCACCAAGGTTGTAAAGAATGGTTATTTGAACTTGAAACAGTCTGGCCATGCTCCTCTGATCTCTCTCATCAACAAGGCAACTGCCGCTCACTGGATGCTCACTGGATTGCATGAAAATCCCAGGAGATTTTCTGAAATACTCTCAAACTCAAACCAAAAAAAATCACTCTCCCTATTCTGGAGATTGCCTTGTCCTTTTAACAGCACAGGAGTCTACTGCCTCTTCACATCCGGGTTAGTAAAGAATCTCAGCATGTTACATCAGGTGGAGGAAAACTACGTCATTACGGGGAGGGTAAGTCAAAAATGTTAGCAATAAACCTCCCAGTTGTCCCCTAATGTAGCAAGCTATCTAACATAGTGTAGCTACAAGGCAACGGGAAGAGGAGGATCCTCAGTCAGTCCCTTATATGATCCTTAAAATGGCTGTCACATGAAACATAAGGATATTATTTTACAAAAGAGGTGGTACACATCCTAATCCTAAAATGATAAGAAATAGCATAAGAAATAATACAGTACAATTTAGAATTAACGTCACTTGCCAAACACACACTCTTGCCTGCTGCTGCTCCTTCATTTTTCACATCATTAATCCTTAAGGGTCAGTTTAAGTATCAAACTTTACAGTACAGGGCTCATATACTCACTGAAATATAATAAGTCTGTATTTTCCTGAAGAATACAGCACTACAGTAATACACAGTCCTATACAAGATGTTAAAGGTTTTAAATTACATCCAAATAATTTTTTCAGATCTTTCCTGCTTTTTGTCAAACACTACAAGACTCCTAACAATTAGATGAATCACTGATTGTCCTTGATGTATCCTGGTCCGATAATAAATACAAACACATCCACATCCTGTCTCACTGAAGTCTTTTATACTGCTAATAAGGGATTTTGCTCTGTTCTGGTAACTCATTGTATTTCATTTGCTCATTGTAGAGAGCGTCTTGTTCTAGATTAGTATCTCAGGCCCGAAGGAACACGTCAGCTTGGAATTCTGTCCTAAACAAAACCTACTGGTTCCTTTTTAGTCTTTACTGAGGTTGTCTTCTATGGTAGTCTCAGCCTCAGAAGCTCTGCATACTGGATACAGAGTATATCCAGTATATAAGATATCTTTGGTACACTTTTCTGGCCGCAAGCTTCAGAATCTTGCATTTAAATGAAAGCCCCCCCCCCCCTTTTTTTTTTTGAAGGAAGCCAAAAGGATAAACCAAAATAAAAGTAAAACAAAATATAAGTTCATTGGCAGGGAGATTTAGGCTAGGCAGAACTCTATGGGTCTATCAACTGGGATGACCCCGATATAAATGGATATCTGATTAGCATTCACCTATCATTCCCTTTCATTGGCTCAAGAATCAGTGTTTTAATGCCTTCTATATCTGCCATATTTTATAACGGAGTAGTTCAGCCAAAACATCAACGCACAATAATTCTCGTCCTTGAACCGATTGCGCCAGCACATTCTGAAACGTTCCTGTGGGTATTAGCTCATCACCTGCCAAGGCTAAAACACCAAGCCAAGGGGAGAATGTAGAAAGACTTGATGCTGGTTGTTTAAAAAGACAGATGAAGTCACTTTAAAAGCCCTCTGTCATATCCTGCAATGTGTGTGTGTGTGGGGGGAGTGGCAACATAACAGAGTTACAGCCAATACAGATTTGTGAGGTACAACAAATCAGAAGTAAATTACTGCTTTCAGCCCTTAAAGGTACTCCTTAAACCTCATTAGTCTCTCCTTATTAGTCCCTCTTCCTCTGTGTGACATCAAATGACATTTTAATTGCTCGCAACCAATACAGCATAATTATAAGCTTATTAAAATGTAATGCGCATGTGACGGATGGTGTTTGGGCAGCATTTAATAATATATAAAATTTAATTACATTTCAAAACCATTGCCTCATACTACAGCACAGTCTGATTGCTCAGATGAGTCTGCACTTTAGATTTAATGTATAAAAATGACACGTCGTGACACTTTACGCATCCGTGGATGTATAAAGATGGAGTTTATATGCTGAGGATGACGCAGGAGATTGAAAGTAGTGAGACAGAACAACATGTCTCATCAATTCCTTTGTCTCTTGGATTGCTTCTCAAGATTTATTCAGTTTTAGCTCTGTTTTCTCCTTCCTGCGTCAGGTTTTTTCTTTTCCACTTTGTCTATTTCCTTCTTAAGTCTCGTACTCTGCTTGGTCTCCGTCACCTTTTTGCCTAAAGCTTGTTTATGTTGATATTTTTGGTCTGTCTCCTCAAAGTCATTTTTCTCCATCCACTTTATTATGTCTAACCTGCTGTTTTACTCCATTCCTTTCCTTCTTAATCCCTTTAGAATCAACAGTGTATTATTCAGTTAATTATTATTATATGAATTATTCAGGAACTACAGTGAAATTAATAGCTAAGGTGTTTAGTTAAGAGAGTGAGGAACGCACCAGGGACATAAATCTCATAAACTGTTCTGGCTCTGCTTCTCTGTTGTCTTTTGTAGTCTTTTTTACTAGTTTGCCTCCATTTCTTTCTACCTTAAGAGTTTTTTTTCACTATTTCTTTCTTCGTAAGCCTCATTTGCTGTCTCATGGCCTGATTTCCTTATTTTCTTTCCTTCCTAAGTCAGGATTTACTAGCTGGCTCGGTCCCTCACATGGTGAAATTTTCTGTCAGAGAAAATCACACTATGCTAGCAAGGATTCACACATTACCGCTCCATCGTTCCATACACAACGTGATCTTTTCAGGGCAGCCAAGACAAAGTTAAAAAGTAAATAAAAATATTTCTGCATTGTTTTGGTGAAATACAAGCATGAGTGAAGGTGAAGGAAAACTGCAAACAGGTGTCACAAACGTGTATCAGTATTAAGGTATTATTAGAAGGCGCTATTGAGAACTATGGACCAATAGTACTTTTTTTTTTTTAAAACTTTTGCACAAATTTTTGACTCATCCTTGTATATAGGTATGGTTTCTTAAAATGCACTAATTTCATCTTTTTGGGTGTTCTTTACTTTCAAGTATAGTCATTACTAAGTATGTAAAAGTATGAAGTGGACTACCTAAAAAAAAAATCAATCCAAATCTAGCTTGGTTTTTTTGTACGTCTTATTTACTTCCTCTCTCTCATTAGCTCAAGTCTCATTAGCTCTGACTCTTGTCTTCCTACATATCTGTATCACTCTATCCTCAAAGAGAGAATCCAAGCATACAAAGTGAAATCTCAAATCAAATCAGTGTCTTTAGGCAGGCAGTAAACAAAGCATGAGTAGTTCTCAGAAGCTACACAGCTGAAAAGTTTGGCAAGACTTCGCAATGAATAAATGCTTTAGGTGTGTTTATATACTGAGTGTGTCAGGAGGTAAGATGGAAATGATTGGCGGAGTTTGCGTCAGGACACTGAGGACCGCAGCCTCTGCTGGCAGGGAAGGATGATGTCCTGGGCTGGTGTCAGTCACTGCTTATCTTTGTTTTTGTTGCATAAATATCAAATAGAATATATCCAGTGTATGTGTTTCTGAGTGAGAAAGAGAGACAGATGCTAGGAGAAGGTCATACATGGGTAAAGAAGTGTTTCATTAATAATACATCAAGCAACACCTGTCTCCAGTCCAAACTATCAAACACTCCAGTGTTGTACAACACACAGAATGATGAAGAATTTCATTCTCAGGCCACAACACACTTAAACCTGAAAGTACATTTTTTAAAACTTTATGTGCATTGTGTACGTATGTACATCACAATATACAAATGACTACTTTAAACACTTTACATGTACTATATTTGCTTTGGCTTAAATAGAGACCAAAACATACTTGTAAATATACATATAACAGTTTTGGGTTTGCCTTGAAGAAGACTCTGAAGTATTATTTGAATATAAACAACATATCGACTTAAAAGTACATGCTTAGCTCATCTGTGAAGGTTTTGCAATCATTAATATGATAATTATATCCTGTTATCAAATGCATACATTCTATTAATTATATATATTTTGCAAGTGAAATGGAATTTGATTGAACTTGAGGATAAATTGGGGCATGTTGTATGCACATGTCATGTAAATAAGGGATTAGTGGACAGGGGCTTGTTACCATGCAGCAGAAGCTGATTGATCAACTGCACTCAAATCACGACAGTTTCATAAATTAGATGCAGATTTGTTCATAAAGACTAATTTTCTTAAGAAAACTTTACAGTAGATGGATATGATTACTATGTTAAAGAACACCATTTTTTAATGATGTACCTTAATAGCCTATGAATATTTCATATAGTGTATACATACCTGCACTTAATGCATGATAAGAGTCAGCTTGAAACACTTTATAAGTAATAAAAATAATAAAGCTTCAACAGATTTACTTATGTTCATCCTCACTCAACATTAGGAGCCACTGATCTGTAGTGTAAGCAGCTTAATGTTGTGTGTAATTCTCTTTCGCTCTGCTAAACTCCCTTCCTTTTCCTACCTCCATCTTTCTTTTTCCTTTCCTTTTGTCAGTCAGAAAATCCTCTTTTTTCACCTCACATCAACTTAACTCTCGTGCGTAATGTCATAATGGCTATAATCCTGTTATAACTGCCTTGCAGAAGTGAACTGTCATATATGGACCTTAAAAGGACTGTCTAGTAAAGCACTTATCTAATTTAGCAGCTGGAGATTAGAGTTTTTGATATAGATAAGGTTCAAGGCAACTGTTCCAGCAAGCAAGACATCGCCACATATTTACAGCTTAAATTTAGAAATGTTTTAATATGTGATGTCCTCGTCCAGGAATCCCTGTTGCCATTATGGCCATTCCAACAGTAAACTTTGTTAGATGATCCCTTGATATAACTGGAGACAAAATACAGAATAAACAAATAGATTCATGTAATTAAATTAGTCATAGATAGGAGGCCAAGCACCAAAGGTAGCTTTCTTTGTTTTATCTTTTTTACATTTAGCCTCCTAGAGGTTTTCCACTGCAGTAAAGTAAAATTATCAATATGTTTCCTGGCAATTCATGACCAGATGGTTTCAGTTTGGAATTGGTACTGCTTTTATTCAGGATATTTTACTCAGAATAACTGGCATATTATTTAATTTGTACATAATTTTTGTGTAATGTTTTGTGCTGTCACTTTTGAGACATGGTTGAATAAGCGGAATAATTTTTTAAAACTCTGGGTTTATTTCCAAAGCTTTGCAAGTCTTTGAAACTGGAACAGCGTGGGACAGTTGACAGAACTGTAGACTCAAAAATGAAACAGGCCTTGGTTCAAACGCTGTTGGGTCTTCTTTTTTTGTAATTTGCCACCAAATATGAGCTTGCCCTCAGTCATTTTTTTTCCCTCAAGATTTAAATAAAAGAGAAATTTATAATTTGTGTTCTCAATACTCCACATCATATAGTGCTTGGCCCCGCATTGCTTCCCGGATTGCTTCTGCTACTTTACTTTTGATTATACTTGATACCCAGTTGCTCACAGCATGAGGAACATTGCAAATATTTTATATTTGGTCCAGACTCAGTATATCATCAACGGCTCTTAGTAAGATATAGTGCATTCAATTTGCAGATCTGTGTAGAGCTCAGCAGTGATGGCTTTCCTGTTGGCTTTTTATAGATTTAATTTCTCAAATGCCACATTTTTTAATCTCTTCGCCTAATCTCTTTCTCAGTAGTACTTTTTTCCCCCAACTGTGGCTGCTATCTGAAAGGATGAGTGCTGGCAAATGTGTAAGTGTGTAAAAATTCCATTTTGATAAATTTCATTCATTCATTCATTCATTTTCGGTAACCACTGATTGCATTATAGTAGTCAACCAAGTATTCAATTCATGAAACACCTAAATTAGTTCTGATGTGACTAGTCGCCAAAATAAGTCACATAAAACATTGGATGGAGTCAACCTGTGTGCAATTACAGTGTCACATGACCTCAATATAAATACATTTGTTCCTGGAAGACCCAAGAGTGAGAGAACATACCTAAACAAATAGCATCATGAAGACCAAGAAGCTATCCAAGTCCAGGACAAAGTTCTGGAAAAGTACCAATTAGGGCTTGGTTAGAAAAAAAAAAAATCCCAAACTTTGAACCTCCTGTGGAGCCTCATTATATCTATTATTAAAAAATGGAAAGAATATGGCACAACTGCTACTCTGCCTGAAGGAGGCCATTAGTCAGAGGAAAGCAATCAAGTGGGATCTCTGAAGGAAAAGACAGCAACAGCTCAGAAGCTGTTCACAGGACAACCATAGCCACAAAGCTTGGCTTTATGGAAGAGTGATGAGCCATGTGAAACCCCATTTGAAGTTTACCAAAAGGCATGCTGGAGACTCAGCATACATGTCAAAAAAAAAAAAAAAAGGTACTTTGATCTGATGAGAACAAAATTAACCTTTTGGTCTTGACACAAATGCAGATAGCCAACATTGCCTGGAGAACACCACAGTGAAGCATGGTGGTGGTAGCATCATGGTGTAGGGATGTTTATCATCAGCAGGGACTTGGAAATTGTCAGGATGGAGAGCAAGATGGATGGAGCTAAATATAGGGAAATCCTAGAAATAAGTCTGCAAAAGATTTGACTCTGGAGCAGAGCTTCACCTTCCAACAGGGCAATGGCCCCAAGCATGACACACAATTAGACAAGCTTGACAACGACCTTCCTGACTAAACTGCTATATTATTCTTAGACACAAAATGAAAACGTCACAGAAAATAAATCCTGTTACTTTTCTTTTACTGAGATCTGCATAATGAATCTCAGCAGTATTTTACTTAGTTGTATTTATACCACAGAGAGTTAGGAACATCTGTAAGACTTGGGAGTGCCAGATGTTCCATCTAAATCACACGAGGCCACACATTTAAAGAAAGATGCATAATTTGTATACTGTATAATCTAGCCATGTGTCCTTTACTTTCTTGTAACATCTTTGTGGAAACAACTCTGGGTTTTTTTTTTCATGTTTTCTTCATGCAGACATGTTTTACATCCATCGTATTGTTCCAATTTTTTGCATAAAAGATTTCAAATTCAAAATCTTGAACATTGAAAATTTAAAGCAACTTAGGCTAGAAGCTAGAATGTTCCTAAATCATTTGTCTTTCTTTCCATTTCCATTTCCTTTTTTTTTTTTTTAACTTCAGCACCAAGGGCTGATATTTTATACATTTCTGCCAATGAAATAGTTAAGTCAGAATGCAGCTGGAATATTTTCCAAGGCCGAATGACCTAGTGGGGCAAAATATTCTCCTACACACACACACACACACGCACCATCATCATCATCAGTCTAGCGACTGTCACTGACACCTCAAGACTCCTGCTGACATGGAATATCCTTGTGCCTGAGGGTAAACACACACACACACACCCCACACTGAGGCACATGGGAGTTGTGGTTCTGTGAGTAAATCATGCCTGAGGAGGTCTTTTAGTGAGCGCAGGATTGGGCTCAGTGGAGCTTATACACCCTGACCTTCACACATCTTATTTCATTTATTACTCCTCCGTGTTATGGAGTAAGGTGTTAAATTACATAATTCTCACAAAACATAATGAGGTCAAGTGCCTGTTTGCAGTGCTTAAAATGTTTCACATGGGTTCTTCCCAGAAATTCTCAGAAATTCACGATAAAGGAATAAAACCCACAAACTGAGACTATGGGATAAAATAGCAGATGATAGATAAAAAGTTTGCATCATCTTATGTGGGATGTTATTTTCTTTCACACTGTATGTGTGTGTGTTATTTTCGTTGCAGTGTTACCTGTTATAGAGGAGGATGTCAGGGGTCCAGATCTGATTGGATGGGAAGCGTAGATTATTAACGCCTGGGTAATTCTCAGGGTTCCAGCTTAGATACACATCTGTCCAGCCCTACACACACACACACACACACACACACACACAAAATGAGCACACACAGCTGTCATCCAGCTGGGGCACAAACACAAAGTCACCAAGGGGACTCTCAAAGAGGACACACACACACACACACACACACACACACAGATTCATATATAAAATGTGCAGACAGTCCAGTTTTTCGCACAGTCACTTCACTTTAATTCTCTCCTTTGTTTGTTTGCCAATATGAGCCTTTTGGGTCTTGACCCCTGTGTGGTGTTTAATTTACTGATTATGAATCACTAAAGATTACTAAAGATATAATCAGAAAGGTCCTGTTATATTTATATATACACTATATGGCCAAAAGTATGTGCATCCCTGACCATCATATCCATATGTGCTTGTTGAACATCCCATTCCAGATTTACTCCCCCTTTGCTGTTAGAATAAGCTCCACTTTTCTGGGAAGGCTTTCCACTAGATTTTGGAGCGTGGCTGTGGGGATTTGTGCTCATTCAGGTACAAGAGCATTAGTGAGGTCAGGCACTGATGTTGAGTGAGGAGGTCTGGGGTGCAGTCGGTGTTCCAGTTCATCCCAAAGGAGTTCAGTGGGGTTGAGGTCAGGGCTCTGTGCAGGACACTCGAGTTCTTCCACTCCAACCTTCACACACCATGTCTTCATGGAGCTCGCTTTGTGTACAGGGGCATTGTCATGCTGGAACAGGTTTAGGCCTTTTAGTTCCAGTGAAGGGAAATTGGAATGTTATAGCATACAAAGACATCCTATAAAATTGTGTGCTTCCAACGTTGTGGCAAAAGTTTGGGGAAGACATGTGTATATACGCGAGTGCACATCTGCTGATTCTTTATTAAACCAGACGGAGAATCCTGTTCTTCCTCTCCTCTCATCCAAACACATCATGGTTCTCTCTCGTGTTCTTGTCCTCCAGTGGCTCCGTTCCCCCCCAAGGGTTCTCCTGGATAATACACAGTGTGGATGCTGTATGTGCTGCATATGTCCCACATACACACACACACACACACACACACACTCGACTTTACCGCACTTATTTATAAGGTAATAATAATGGCAGTAAACACTGCAGTGTTTGTCAGAACTGTAATGATGCACCATCTGGAGCTCGGCCACATCTGTCCTATTAAACATTTTAGTGTGAATGATTTTCTTACGTAAAATATCACACCTCATGGGAGAAATCATGTTGTTGCTACACATCTCTCTCACCCAAAATCTTTTCATAAGTCTATTTTTTACCCAAAACTATATCATCTGTATAACGTCCAGCAATTACAAATTCAAACTTTAGGAGGTGGGGCCTAAAGTCATCCTCTTTGAACTGAAAGACTTTATAAAAAAAAAAAAAAATAATAATAATAATAATAATAATAATAATAATAATAATAATAATAATAATAAATCCACAGCATATTTCCACAGTTTCCAGTGATTCACTATAAATCGTTTCACGTTTTGAATTTGCTGCTTAAGTAAACACAGTGTAATGAAATTATTTTCCAAGCTTGGTTATTGCGCTGCAATATTAATGAGACAAAAATGATGATTTATCAGCTACGAGGAGGTGAAATGTGTTAAGGCTACATCTTTTATCATCACAGGGCTTTGCTTCTTTCTTCTTCCCTATAAATTCTCCCTTCACATTGAAAGAGAACAAAGGGATGGGAAAAAAATGGCATGATCCCCACTTTGAGAAATTTCCTCGACCAGGATTAAATTCCTTCTGTGCATTAATGTGCGGCTTTGGACAGACGAAGGCTAAGTAGAATGCTTATAGAGACAAAAGCTGACAAAAAAAGGCTTTGAATTGGCACACAATGCTGCCTCGCAAATCGGCGCGACACTAGATATTAGCTTTCATAATCTTTCAGGACAGCAGGAGGGTCTCACCTGTCCATCAGACAAAGGGTACAGGTAGTTAACAAGCGAGGCGTGATAATGTGAAAGCCCACACTTTGTTGTTGTCTGTTCAGTAAAAAGGTGGTGCTTTAACTGAGATAAGGATGTCGCCCTTTTTGTGCTGTTCTCTACATAATGGAAACCTAATGGAAACATTTATTTGAAAGATTTTCTCAGAGCTTGATTAAAGCTGAACGAGTGTATGACTTTTCTCTAATTTGTTCCCTATTATGATTTAAATGTGAACAGGAAGCCTTATTTTTTTTTTAAAAAGTAGCTAGCTGTTAAATTCTCCATGAAATGGCTTCTAAGATGTGATTTGAATCCATATTCTGACGTATTTCCAGTTAAAGTCAGCATGATGGCGTATTGAAGGGCGAGGGCAGGACATATACATTCTAGAGAGCATTTAATTGGACGGCCACAAGACTAGTACAGGATGACTCATCAAAAAACATAAATTTTTTTCCCCCAGATGTCATGAGCCAGTAAATTAAAAACAAGAATATCTCCCACACTACTTTTGTATTTTTCTGTAGCTACATTAACATATTGGTGTCCATAACACTATGTGTCCACTGCACGCGGTGCAAATATCTCCCATTGCCAGTGCATCGCCGATTGAGGGGCGTGTCTGTGTACAGTTCAGTACACTGCAGTTATTAATTTTACATCCATATTGTTCATATTGTTGACAACTATATACATAGGCAAACAGACACAACTGCTTACATGCAATAGAAAGATGACCTTTGTCCAATTAGTCATCGAGACACTGCTGCCCTTGCAATTTACATAAAGTTGAAACCAGCTCAACTTTTCTCACAACGGAAATTCTATGCAGCTCGCTATCCCACAGTAATAGCATTTATTTATTTTGGCTCATACTTTCGAGAAAAAATTTTTATTTTCACAATGTTTACATTGTGTTATATTTTACACCCCTGTATATGTATAATGACAATAAAGTTGAATTGAATTGAAAATACTGCTATTTTGAAAATAGCAGTTATGAATGATTTTACAGAATGAAAGTAAGCGGTTGTTCCTATTATGTAAGTGGAACATTTTAATTATTGTGTTGTGTTTATTTGATATAATCATTTTTATAAAGGGTGCCAATAATTCTGAACAGCACTGCACATAGTAGAACTTACCAGCTGTAGCCAAGCGTTGGTGATGAGAACTTGGTTCTTCTCATCCTAAAAAGCAAAAATAAGAAACAATTTCACTTCAACATTAACTACTGTGTTTTCTCTCCATGAATATATTTTCTCTCTCTCTCTCTCTCTCTCTAACATAGAGATAAGCCTGTGAGCGAGTGGTTATAACATTCCATAATTTGAAGCAATCGAACCTCTCAGAAGCGTAACAGTGCTGTAATGGCGAATACACTAAAGAGCCCTTCTCCATACAATCAGACCGTGACTTCATATCAACATTTACAGTGCTGACGTCTCTCTCACGACCCGGAGGAAAAAACCAGCAGAGTCATGATGATGTCTGTACATAATGAAGATCCAGTAAAAGGTTAATGCTTTTAAAATTTGTTGCATTAATGTTGAATATAATGGAACAAATCTCACACAAAAGGTTTGAGCTTTCGCAGTGTACTCTGTAGAGCTGCACATTCACAATGTCATATTTTGAGTAGATATTTATTACTCCATGGAAATACTTTGGGAAAAGGTAGCTTATGGAAACCTTGTTTTATTGTCATGTCATCGCTACACTCCCAAGATGGTGGAACTTGTGTGGTACAGTTTTCTGTATTAGATATATTGAACAGAGTGGTGAACGTGTTGATTCAGTATAGAGACTTTATGTATCTTACATGTAGCTCGCTACTTATGTCATTAAATACCAAATTGTTATATGTTTTCATTTACTGTGTAGCTAGCTTTCTAGTGACTCCTCTGTATAACAAAAATAGTGAGCGCAGTAAAGCAAAGGATGCTTTTACAGCTTTCAGGACATCCCTATAGACAAGAATGATTCAGCTTTCTGAAGGGGAGTCTGACCTCTCTGTGTGTCTGTGTTAAAATGTGTTATCGCTTGGCAGTGACAGCGCTGGACACATTTGGCATCCGATTTCTGAAACCATTCCAGCACTTGAATGGCAATATAACACCTGACACTGTCCTTGGGGTTCCTGATGCTCTGCCAGGCATATTTTACCACTAAAGCACTAATCTCTAGTAGTTTGGGTGTTAATCGTGTTGTCACTGAAACAGTGGCTTTCTGTCTAAAAAAGGAAAGAACGCCTTGGTGCCTGTGTTGCTCGATATTGTTTGTTGATTATTATTTTATTAAGTAGACTTGTGAGGCAGAGCATAATCAGAAAGCTGAGCATTTGAGTGTGAACAGCCTTGTTTAAGAGCCCCGTTAATTGAAATGTAGTCGATTAGCCAAGACACGTTTAGTGCCTGGGGTTTGCTTCTTTAGTTTTACACTACAGCTACGAGTCTGACGTAGCTATCAAAGACGTTCCTGTAAATATTTTCCTCAAACCACACCCTGTTCTTCAGTGATGTCACCCAGACAGTCTTACTGTTGGACTTCTATAAAACATCTATAAAACACGATCTAAACTGAGTTGTTAGACACTGTAACATTCAAATGAAACAACAACAACAAAAAAAGCTGGACACTGTAAAGTTCAGTGAAAAACAGCTGGACACTGTAATGTTCAGTGTAGTTCAAAAAAACAGCTGGATACTGTAACGTTCAGTGAAATTAAAATTTATACTTAATAACACTATATATACTCTCCCTGTAAAACACATACACACCTACCAAACAATACAGATCCCCATCCTCATGACTACACACACACACACAAAATGACCCTCTTGCATGCTGTGTGCATCTAAAAGAGGTCACTAGCTCATCACCCCACAACCCATACCAGTCACATCCACACTCATACCTCATACACTCCCATACACACTCTCCCACACTGTGCTACAGCTAATGGGCTGCACACTCACACTGCCTTATAACCCCATGACCCACCACCATCACACCGAAATGTTCTATTAGTTGTGTCCTTTTATTTTGTCTCTTTGTCCTTTGATATAAAGAATACCCACTGGTCCTTTATTGTGTTCTCCATCACTCTAACATATTTACAGGAAGAACTCGTGATAAAATGCTTGACAAATTCAGACACGCTGCTGAGCAAACTGTATGAAAACAGACGTTTTCACAGAAGCTAGCTGACTAACTAACGAATTATTAATGGCCTAGCAACACCCTAACCACCACCTGGAACACCACAGCAATCTCTTTATTATTTTCCTTACTTTGTTTTTCACTGACATTTCCAGTCTTATGAACAAACTGCTTTTAAAATCTAAATGGTAGACAATATGGACTCTATAAAAATTGCAAAATCTATGTGCCTCAAAAAAAAAAAAAAAAAGTCAATCCTGCCAAAAGTGTTTTTAAGGGAATTCATAGAACTGTAGTGTTACTTCACATGCCCCAGTTCTCTTCCAGGGTCACTAAACTGTAAGTAAATAATACTTTGTCATGTCAGCGCCGAACTCCAGTTCCCAGAATACCATGTGGCCTACAAACATGGCTGCCAAGGGCTACAATTCCCATCACTCATCCTCACCCACACATTCTCAGTCCCCAGACTTCTAACCATGCACACCTGGTCCCAATCACACCCGCACCTATATAAGTGTGTTCTTGCCTGACTTATGAATGAATGAATCTCTGCCTGTTTTTGACTCTGAGTTTGCTTCACGTTTTGGATTGTCTGCATGTGTATAATAAACCTCACCTGAAACTGTGTCCGCTGCCTGAAATCCTTAAACTGAATTAGGTCATTCTCAAGCCTAATGTAATGCTTCAGTGGGAATCTGCTCAATCTATTATTCAATCAATTATTATTACTCAATCAATCTATTACTCAATCAATTATTTTCATAAATCTTTATATTTTTATTTTTGTATTTGTTTACCTTATTAATACTATTTTTATTTCTTGTATTTTACTGTATTACTAAGCACCAGTACACGAAGACATATTCCTTGTACATGTAAACCCATGGTACTTGGCAGTAAAGGTGATTCTGATTCTGATCTGGCAACCCGCTTCTAGAAATGCTAAATGAACAAAATCCCTTGACTTAATATTCACTAATTCATCAAGTATAAAATCCCCATAAATCCGACTGCAGCTTGGACGAACGCATATGCTTGTGATTATTGATCTCACACTGTGAGATAGACGAGGCTGAGTCACTTAACGCTGCCAGCTGCTTATTTGTGCCAATAACCAGAAGCGTAACAGAACATTAGTGCTTCAGCATAAAATGAACACAGCTTTTACCGTCTGCTTACACTATTACAGCTTTGAGGAGCTTTGCTTGTGCCTCCAACAGTCATCCAGTCAACCAATCCCAACAGCAAAGATCAGATACAGTGTTTTCTGAGTGTCCTGTTTGACTTCTTGTGAAGGACAATTATACAACTGTCCATGTCCAGGGCTGTTCATCTGAGATCTTCTTCTGATGCACACTTCTGATCTAGTCAGCTGCAAGTGAAGAAATCGAATAGTTCGTGAGGTTTTTATTTTTTTTAACAGAGGCATAGGATATGGGAGACAGTGAGCATAGCTGGGTTAAGATGTTCATATGAGATCAGTTCATGGCTCACCCTGAGAACAGTTCATGCCTTGGTCCGAGATCAGTTCATGGCTCAGTTTGAGATCCCTGAGATCATGGCTATCCTGAGATTAGTTCATGACACATCCTAAGTTGTTCATGACACATCCTGAGAAGTTCATGGTTCTGTGCGAGATCAGTTCATGGCTCATCCTAAAATCAGTTCGCGGTTCGGTCCAAGATCAGTTCATGGCTCATCCTGTGATCAGTTCACGGCTTAGTTCGAGATCAGTTCATGGCTCAGTTAATGGCTCAGTTCATGGCTCAGTTCATGGCTCATCCTGTGATCAGTTCACGGCTTAGTTCGAGATCAGTTCATGGCTCAGTTAATGGCTCAGTTCATGGCTCATCCTGTGATCAGTTTACAGCTTAGTTCGAGATCAGTTCATGGCTCAGTTAATGGCTCAGTTCATGGCTCATCCTGTGATCAGTTTACAGCTTACTTCGAGATCAGTTCATGGCTCAGTTAATGGCTCATCTTGAGATCAGTTTATAGCTGTGTCTGAGATCAGTTCATGGTTCAGTCTGAAATCAGTGTATGGCTCATCCTGAGCTCAGTTTATAGCTTTGTCTGAGATCAGTTAGCATTTCAGTCTGAAATTAGTTCATAGTTTGGTCTGAGATCTGTTCATGGCTCAATCTGATATTATTTCATGGCTCAATCTGCGATCAGTTAATTTTTCAGGTAGGAATTAGCTCAAGTCTCAGTCGGAGCTGAGTTATGGCTTGCACTGAGATCAGTTCTTGACATGGTCATAGATCAGTTTTTTAGCTTGCTCTTAGATCAAGTCATGGCTCAGAGACTGCTCCTGTCTATCAGACCATTGAAATGCAATACTTGTATAGGACTAGGTCTCTGAATAATACATAATTCCCCTTTTCCTCACAGATAATGATATTTCAGTCAGATAAGCAGCTGTGTGTATTTACACTCCTCAAGTCAACAAACTGAATCAGTGAAGTGGAAAACAGGGTTAGATGCATGCAGATGGAGCTCATCCATTAGCATACACCTTTTTTGCAGGGATTCAGATCAACTCATTATTTGATTAAAAAGAAGGCCGCTACTCCTGAATGAACTTAATAATGGTGGGAAGTCAACTATGGATGAGAACATTAATGTCAGACATAGCCGCTAATCTGATTCATATACACACACACAAACTCTCCATATCTCTGTCAAGTTCTCTAATTTCTATCAATGTACTCTATTTGGAGAGAGTCACAGAATGAGTGGGGAGAGAGAGAAGTAGAGAGAAAGAAAGGTAAGGAATAAACCCCAAGAGAAGGAAGAAAAAAGTGAAAGATCAAATGAAAAACAGATATAGAGCAGAGAGCAAAGATAGAGGGGGGAAAAAGGGACTTGCTAGTTTTTGGGTAGTCATAAGGAGACCTTATATATATATATATATATATATATATATATATATATATATATATATATATATATATGTGTGTGCGTGTGTGTGTGTGTGTGTGTGTGTGATGTCTCTTGTGCTTTCTTTTTGCACAGGATCCTCTCCTTCCTCATTAAAGCACCTGAGCCACCTACACAAACATATTTATACACTCACAAACCTTGCGTGAACATGGCCTTGTCCTTGAGCTCTATAGCAATACGCTTGATGTCGTCATGGTGATAACATAATAATCTGTGCAGTGACTCACAATCTGCCCAAATGTTCATGAGTCAGAGTTTAAGTTTTCCAGCTCGTCACTGAAATGTGTAAGATATTTCCAAATCATTTAGCCACGCAAAACCTCTGCTTACATGTTTCATGGACTCCTTAAGCACAGTGACAACACTTGCTGTAAGACGCCTGGAAGAACAGCAGCAAGATCACAAATCCTGCTGCTGCTTGGCCTTTCCTTCACTGCATCTCTGTGTTTCCCCGATCTTGTTTATGGCTTCCCTCATTCGCTGTGGCATAATGCGGCAGCTGACAACCCGGCACACTCCTATTTGAGTGCCAGTCATGCGTTCAATTTCACAGCCTGCCAGCCATAACCAACGGGCACCACGCCATCTGGGGCTGTCGGAGCCGCGCATAAGCCACTGCGGTTGGGGCCGTGATGGAATAAACAGTATAATCCCGTCAAATGAGGTTATAAACAGATCTCTCACAGAAGGACAGACTGGGACAGACTGAGGACCAGAACTTATTTTACTATATATATAAACTTGTTTCTTGCAACAAACTTCAAACTCTTAATTGCTGCTAGGGCTGGGTGATAAACTTATCTGAGGTTGATATCGGGATAAATTGCATAAAAATACACTTCAATATTGTTGAACGTAGCATCAACAGATAGTGACTCATAGAAACTAGTAGTTAATTGAGTTTTTTTTTTAAACTTTCTCTTTATTAAACAAGGCACTGTCTTCAAGTATCGTGATTTTTTTTTCTGTATCACGACCCCTTATTTGAAGCTACCATTTAACTTAAACGAACTTTTTGTGAGTTTGTTTAATTTGTGTTAAAAGCGTCATTAAAACTTATATAAATAATCAACTCCTGTGGCGTCCATCATTTTAAAATATCTGTAATGCTGCCTTATGGTTTCATGCGGCTCACAGATGGTGTTTTTTTTTTTTTAAATGTTGTGTTCATCAATAGGCCTGTTTTTCCTCTTTTCCAAGAATTCTGTGTAAGACAGTGAACAAAATGTTTTTTCCGGTTGCAATTAAACTTAATGCTCTTGTGCTTTTAAATTATTTATTTATTTATTTATTTATTTATTTATTTTACTGCCGGTATGTCAGTAGGCAAAACCGCCTTACATTTGCTATTTTGTCACGTAAGTGGGCTCAGTTGTTTTCAATGAAAAGCTGGGATTGTTAAAGTGAAGTAAATTGGGGATGTCACACTGACCAAAATGTTGCAGATGTTATCATATCAGTCAATGTAATAATGTCTAGAAACTAAAAGACCCAAAGGCAAAACTACTCCTTAGCTCCAAATTCAATTGGACAAGAAACCTCTTACATATTAATGGAGAGTCCCTCACCAGCTTGAGTGCCATTAAACAAGACAGTTTTATGGGTCTATTTTGTTCTCTGGAACTAATTTTACGCAGAAACAACTGACAGATTTTTGGATTGATGTTGATTCAGAATACCCTTAACTGTCAGACAGAAAGATGAGGTTCTTTTCCCTTTACCAAGAAAACCTTGGAAAACTAGATTTTACTTTTGCATTTATAGCACTGAAGATGAACTGAATGATGAGTCAGATCTCTAACTGCACCATGCATTTGTTCTATACACAGTTCATATAGTAAACATGGCCAAAAAAGGAAAGCTACACGTGCCTTATAGTTTTGCTTATGGACCTTTATCCTTGCTGGTCTACCAGCTTCAATGGTGGTCGCTTCAATGGATAGCAGATAGGATTCTGCACTCTCATTGCCGTGGCCTGTGTTCGAGTTCTAGTCAAAGAAAAATTCTCCTGGAACTGTGGCAGCTACACCTACACTTTTCACTTTACACTTTGTCATCCCAGGACTGGACAAAGCAGCGAGAAAAGGGCCAGTTGGTAGCCAGAGGGGTAGCAGAGCCCTTGGGGTTAAGGTACTTAACCCCTATATTTGTTGTGATGTTTTCTGGACATGGTTCACAGAAATGGGTTTATAAATAGCTGGAGGGGTACCACTACCCTTTAGCAAGGCACTTAACAGCTAAGTTTGTTGTGGTGCTTTGTGACCAGAACTGAACAAGGTTGACAGAAATGGGTCTGTTGGTAGTTGGAGGGGTAAAACTGCCCTTGAGCATGGTACTTAACCCCTAGGTGTACTGTGACATTTTCTGACCAGGCCTGAACAGTGTTGACAGTAATGGGTCTTTTGGTAGCTGGGAGGGTACCACTGCCTTTAAGCATGGTACTTATCCCCTAGGTTTCCTCTGATGTTTTCTGACCAGGACTAGTCAACGTTACATAAATGGGCTTATTGGTAGCTGGTGGGGTACCAGTGCCCCTGAGGAAGGTACTTAACCCTTAAGATTATTATAACATTCACAATAAGGTTAACAGCAATGGGCCCACTGGTAGCTGGAGCGGTACCAGTGCCCTTGAGCAATTTACTTATCCTTTAAGTTTGTTTAACATGTTTTTTGACCAGGACTGAACAAGATTGACGGAAATTGGCCCATTTTTAGCTGGAGAGGTACTACTGCACTTGAACATGGTACTTAACTCCCATATTTGTTGTGACCTTTTCTAACCAGGTCTGGACAAAGTTTATAGCCCTAGCTTAAGGTGTACCAGTGACTCTGAACAAGGCCCCTAAGTTCAACTTGCTCCAGAGCTCCAGAGGCCAACCCTGAGTTATGACCCCATACTTCTTTTCATGTGTGAGAATGGGCATGAGAATATACCTATGTAGAAATACAATGGGCAGTAAAGATGCCTTTATTTTCTCCCCTCTGAGAGGTAATACTGTATATCTGTGGGTTTCCAGTGGGAATCTCTTTGATAGGAAACAACATGCATGAAGGCTTATAATTCTGCCACTTACTCAGGATTATTGTGGAATATTGCATTGAGTACTTGACAGAGAAAGTGAGCAAGTATTCAAATTTCCAGAGACTGGTGTAGATTTTGCAAACAAAGTACAGTGCTTGTGTCCTGGACAAAACTTAATGAAGCAAGTCCCTGTATAACATTTTGACTATTAGTTGTCTTGTTGTCTCAACTTTGCTTGCATTTTGTATACACCCAACCCTTTGTCTTTGTTGTCGCTTGTCGTTTTGTGTTTGAATGCAAGTTGATGGCATGTTGTAATAGCAGTAGAGTTATAGGACTGCTTTTCACTGCATAATTTACTATTAATTATTTTATCCATTTTGCTTGTGTTTCACATTTTCAAAGGCATAGTAAGCCAGCGGTGCAGTTTCTGCCCAAAATAATGGGCTCTACCACTCCAGTTTCGGTAGACTGCAAGTTCCCGCCCTCACTGTCACTGTAACTAATGAGAAAAGACTATGGCCATATTTCAAGAGGGATTTACACTTTGTTTTGTACTGGATTTCAATCGATGTAATTATATTTGCTGCCTGATCGATCAAAAGTTGATCAGTCTTTGCCCATACCTAGTATGGATGGCCACAAAGATTTTTAACAATGCTCTTGTTCATATAGTCCACTGCTTAAATAAGACTGGGAAATGGGATTTTAGAAGAAATGAGTTTTTGACAATATAAGAGGACTCTTATTTAAAAAATCATATTACAGCCATTTTTTAAGTGTGTCAAAAAGTAATCTAACTACACTAACCAATAAAAATTTGTCAAAGTGAGTGAATAGACAGTGAGTCTCTGAGTGTTAGAGGGAGAGATGGAATATGACACAGCTTCCCTTGTGGATTTTGGATGAAGATTGAGAGTGTGAAAGATGCTCACTCACAGTGCGTGATTGAATTTTCATGCTCAAATGCAGTAGGGAGTGATAACCTGTACTGCATTCTGATACAGAAATGTAGGTTTCATTCTTTCACACAGACTTGGAGAAGCTTGTGTAGACAGAGAATAACAAAGTTACCTAAGCAAATAAAGCCTACTGTTAATCTTGAAAATCATTCACAGATAATTTTTAGTTCAAGTTACTGGTCGCTTTTCTGCAACTTCAATTATCTCTTGATTATTACAATCCTATGAATGTTTCTACAAAACCTTTACTCACCACATCTATAATCTGGAGCAGTGTGAGTCCAAGTTCCACGACCAGAGGTGCAGAGTCATTGGCCACGGGTCTCTCCAGCCGGTTGTAGTTCTCTAACAACTCCTTATACAACCTCCTCTGGTGCTCTCCCTGTATAGAGCCTACAAGCAGACAGACAGAGAAACACTTTCTCTTTAAGAGCCCTTCACTAAACTAGTCACAAAGGGTTTTAGTAAACAGAAAAAAAGGACAAGAAGAGATATTACATTTTTAAAGTCCCATTAGTGAACTAATTCTAATTGGTTAGCACGTTTGCCTCACACCTCCGGGGTTGGGGGTTCGATTCCTGCCTCCATCCTGTGTGCGCGGAGTTTGTGTGTTCTCCCCATGCTTCGGGGGTTTCCTCCGGGTACTCCGGTTTCCTCCCCCAGTCTAAAGACATGCATTTCTAAATTGTCCATAGTGTGTGAATGTGTGTGTGATTGTGCCCTGCTATGGGCTGGTAGGGTGTCCCCTGCCTTGTGCCCTGAGTCCTCTGGGATAGGCTCCAGGGTCCCCGCGACCTGGAAGAAGTGAGAACGCAAACTCCACCCCTAACCCTAACCTTTATAACTTTATATGAATACGACTGGTGTGTTTTAAAGCTTAGGGCACCTTTAAAAGACTCTAAATTTTAGGAATCTCTGTAGCAAAGCAGTTTTACAGAAATTCAGTCTGGACCGGTAAGTGAGACGAATGTCACAGGGGCAGGGGAAAAAATATCCTTAGAACCAGATCATTCCGATTAGGAAAAGGCTACTTTTAAAGTAGCCTGAAGAAATGAAAATCCTGCCAAAGTGCCAAAGTTTGGGAATCCCAGCAACCAAAAATGTATCACATTGGGCTTACAAAATCTATGAAATACAGTAACTCTAAACTAAATTTCAAAATACCTGTACGAGTGACTTTTTAAAAGCCAAACCATAGGGAACCATTGCTTCTGGGCAAAGGAAAGAGGAGAAAGTATGAAGGTAAATATTTAACTGCCCAAAGGGAATGTTTAAGAAACAGAAGGTCATGGGTTAACTAATGAACTCATGGCTGTTCTGGAGGTCTGAGCACTGGAGAATGTGATGGACAGCACAGTAATTGATACTAAATCGCTCAGGGATGCAGGCGCTCGCTTCCAATCTAGAGAGATGAAAGAGTGACGAAAGAAAGGGAGAAGGATGGATAGATTAAGGAAGGTTCAGTGATATCTTTAGGGCAGATTTTTACACACACCTTTGGTGTGAATGTGCAACGTCTTTCACAGCTGGGAGTTGTGGGTATGTTCTCAAAGCACCATTCGAAATTGAAATGAAAATATAATATGCAAGTTGGCTCAGATGCTCGCTGACTCGGGTCCTTTCTGAAGAGTTGTATTTAGGTGGAATCTCTTCTGTTTCACTATGGAGCCATATTTTGCACTAGATTTGTGTGTGTTGTAATGAGATGCCATGTTTGTATGCTGACAGGAGCATGCGAGTATGTTTATAGATTTCTGTCGATGCACTGAGCCACAAGACATCACGCCATGGAGCTTAAAATTATTCTGAGTAAATCCCTTAATGAATGTACTGATGTCGTCACACTGCAAGCACTGATCCATCTTATGGTTTATACACGTCACATTAATGACTTCACACAGCCATTTACACTTATTCATTCGGCAGAAGCTTTTAACTGAGACAGGATAGTATCCCAGAATGCATATGAGCCCAGCAGGGGTTCGCTCGCAAATTCTACGATTTAGAACTCACAACTAATCAGCTTCAGAAGGCATCATTTAACTAACAACAGGAAAAATTTTGAGGTTTTGTGAAAGGCAAATGACATGTTCTTCAACTGTGGTTTTGTTGAGGCCAATCTCCCTTTCTCCCGATTACAACCACACCGCTGAATGTGAATGGACAGTGATTGCATTTCAGAGTGGCACGACTTCGACGTACTGATGAAAGTGAAACACAATGCAACGGGGAATTATATTCGCTTCTGACGCTCCTTAACCAAGCAGAACTCGACACCAACAGCGTCGAATAGCATGCCTCCTCCACCAACCAGCTTAGTGCTTCTTGTTACTAATTTGTATGCCTCAAATACTGTGAAAATAAGTTTCAAACAAAACAAAATGGAAGCTATTAAAGAAAAACGATTTCAGACACTTGATGTGACCTTGACTCTGCCTGGATCAATTCCAAACTCTAATCAATTCATCTGCTGGTTATGATGATAATTCAGTATAAATAATTCAACATTCAACCACTTGTTCTTGAGATATTGCGCTAACGAGTCTCTCAGACAGACACACACCTAGAGGCGGATGCAAAAACAATTAATAACCGTCCTTTAATAACCTTTGCCTCACATCATGTCTGTACGAACTGAGCAGTAGCATTTGGTTTGGAAATTCTGGAGAATAATCACAGACAATAATTATGATAATTAACATTTGGATAGATGATAAATGGATGTTTACCAACATATCAACAAAGGATGTGACTGAAAATATATGAAAATTATGATGAAGCTAAAGTAACTATGCTATTAATTTTATGCTATACCAGTTATGTCACAAAATTAAAGAAAATAAAAGAGAGAAATTCTATTTCTACACTGTTTTGATAAACTGTGAGAGGCCAAGTCCATTTTCATAAAGAAGTAATTTCTTGCTTGCATAGTTGCTGCTAAAATATGAAGCCTGTATACTGAAACCTGTGATATTAGGTTTCACAGTTATTACACCACAGATTTTTTTATACACTGCTCAACCCTAATATCATGCAAATGGAAATATACAAATCAACAAAAGCATCTAGCTCGGCATATTTTCCAATGTTGTGTATGCCAATCATTATATTACTGCCTTCAGTAATATTTCTAGCATCTTATTGCAAGCTCCATTTTGGGAAATGCCAATGCGTGGGAGTTACATAAGACTAAATGTGCTGACTAAAATGTTACATCAATAAAATGTTTAATAAGTGGTTAAATATCTTGCAAGGGAATGGAGATGCATTTCTGTTTTTACCAAGATGAAAGCCGTTCAGTAATGTGTGTGGTGAATAAAATATTCGTTAAAAGCTTTTATTTCTCTTGAGAGGCAGTAATGAGATGATTAAAGGAACGGGTTTGGACAGTGAATATTTATAGATGCTGGAATAACTGGAGCTGGAGCTGAGAAAGAAGGCAGGGTGGAAAATGATGATGATGATGCTGTTTTTGAATTTAAATTGCTTCCTGTGCTTGTCCTTTCATAAATTTTTGTCTACAGTGTGTTCTATATTCCAGACGAGACAATAAGTGTATGGAAATAGGACACGTCTGTCACGTGGCTCATATAAAAAAACAAAAAGATTGATGATGATTGCAAGAGGGTCTTGCATACTGAGCTGTACTCTATTACCGCTACACCTCTTACACCTCATACTGTATATCCAGGTCTTCTTTTTACTTTTGTATCCTCCTTCTTTCAGGATGAAAAAGTGCATCTCATTTTCCTCTGCTCTTCCGCCAGACCCACACAGTGGCCAGGTTAAACCTCTTTCAGGCTCAGGCGAATAAACGCTGCACCATTGTTCAGATTTCACCACTTATTCACGCCGCTTCTTTCCTGGCCAGCTCTCAACTCATTTTCCCCAGAGTGCCAGCCTGAGCTGTTAAACATTAAAGCTAATGTGTAGGAAAATAAATCAGTTCTCAGAGTTACTGTTGAAATGCACCAACGAATACAATTTATATACATAAGTGTTATATGTTGTACTTTTTTATCCATTTATGGTTACATTTAATGCTATGGAGTACCACCAGTATCAACTCACCAGTCTCTCTTATCTCTCTCTTGAAAACTCAGCTTGTCATGTTACCAAGAAACCAGACAGCAGAAAATCCTCTGTCCTGAAGACTGACACTGGAGACTCCTTCCATAACTGTTAAATAAACAATAACTCTCCTTACAGAAAACTTCACCATATCAATAAGTGTATGTTTTACATTCTTAAAATCCCATCACATTTTAAATCCATTTATTAATGAAGCTAAAAACCGTGCTAGCTAAGCTTCTAAGCTCTATATGTTTAGCTCCATCAGTGACGAGTCCAGCTATTTACTACCTTGTTAATGGAGCTATTAGCTAGCTACCTATTTATGTCTAAGGCATGTATTCCAGAGACAGTTTCTCAGTTTTCTTTTTCACAAACTATTTCTCAAAAGTGTTGAGAGATGGAGAACAGGATGAAAGGATTGATAGAGGCAGTTCAGAGATGAGGAAACACTGATGTCAGAGTGAGAGAGTGTGAGGCTTTAAAAGGTAGTGAATGTAAGAGAGAGGCAAAAAGGAAGTGTTGGAAAGGAATGAGAGATAAGAAACCCACACTGGGACGGCATGCAGCTCTTCATCTCTCCTGCGCCTTGATATCATCTTCTGAGGATGCGCGTGAAAAGAGAAACACTCCACATACCCTCACACTCCTGGCATCCTTTTATGGGGTTTTATTTCACTTTCAGCGAACGCTGCGAAACCATAAATCAACCCAAATCTTGGCGCAAAACTCATGATGAGAAATAAACGATAGATTTTTTTTTCTGCTTTCCCTCTCCGGACAGGATGAGGCACAAATCATTTTATATGGGAGTCTGATTGGAGACGAGATATTCTTTTATGTGGATTGTAAATCATCCTGCTTTGAGGCACAATGGGTATTTAGCATTATGAGAGAGTGAGAGAATGAGAGAGAGAGAGAGAGAGAGAGAAATCCTTGTGCGATAAATGGGTCAATGCTCTTTGTGTATGACTGTGTTCAAGTCCAGCTTAGCGCTCCCTGAATGGCTAGCACATCAAGCCTCTATCCCGGCTTAAAAGCAGCGAAAAGAAAGGAAATGCAACCTCTCAATTGCATTGGGTTCACTGGATTGAACAGCTGAATTGAAGAACACAGAGAAACTATTTTTTTCTGGAAAGGCAATGCTCATTAAAATAATTTTAAACAAGATAACACAGGCAAAGAGTTGAATTTTTTTTTAGTTTCTAACAGTAACTAACAGTAAAGTTATCACTTTTCCAAGCAGCTTCCAGCCACAGACATAGCTTAGACATGAAAGGAGATTATGCTGGAGGGATCATGACTATGCCCTACTTCCTGCACAGTGAGAATTCAAGTATCACTCTCTGAAGTCTTTAAAATTAACGGCCATTTTGAAACACGATTTAACGTCGTTTTTGTTCTACTGTAAACAAGATTTATTAATGAACAGATGAACTAAGCAGCGAGAACCATCACTGGTCTCAGCCAGTTCCCTCCCACCAGTCAGTTCTCATCTATCACACGACAGCTACCAACTCGCTTTTTCCGATGAAGCCAACCAACCACATCTTGTCAAACTGCTGCGTCACAGGGTGGCGTAACACACTTGGAGGAAAGAGCAATCAGTCTTCTTCAGCAAACGTGAGCTAACAGACGCCTACGATTGGCTAGTGTTGCTGCCAACAGAGGAAAGAGTCACAGACAGTCTGCTCTCTTAGCTGAACTTTGAACTTTAGGCCCCCAAAGTTTCAGAAACAGCCCTGGTTCCAGTTTCTCCAGTTTGGGCCTCCATGGGCTCATCTACCGAATTTCACTTGAGCTAATAACAGCTCTTAATATCCCAATAAAGATTCAACCAAGGGGAAATAATGAGGCACAAGTGTGTTTAAAATAATAGTAGAACTATTTTAAGGAAAAACTGACAGTTTTTTGAGGGGAAAAAGTTCCTTAAAATTTGCAAACCCTTTGGCCCAATACCGTACCGCATCTTTCCACTGACCTACAAGCCAGGATGATTCAAATGCAGAACAGAGAGTTGAACAACAACAAAGCTTTGAGGTCTGGCTTGGATCTGACACTCAGAGATAATACACATTCTTTGCTTCTGTTGTCCCAAGAGCTTTTGAAAATGAAAATAAATAGTGACTGCTGTTGTTCTGCAGTTTATAGCTCACAATAAAAAAGGCAAAAAAAAACCAAAAAAAAACAAGGATTGTGGATGTGTGTGTCTGCTCACCCTCGGGAGAATTGGATCTATTTTCAGGGCTTTCTTTCATGGGCTGGAACGTGTAAAACAGCTGGCTTATTTTAGGCAATTCTAAAAGTCAAACAGAAAAATAGCGAGACTGAATGAGGAGCTTCTGTTCTCGCTAGATAGCAGACTATTTCAGGACAAACAGGGTTAAGATTCAGGACATTCAGGTCAGCTATGACTGTGGCAAGTGTACTGTGGGCCAAAAGTATAAGCAGGCACGTTTATGGTTTTGGAAGATATCCTAATGTTTGTGTGGCATTTTAAATTTTGGATTGAAAATGTCCAGTTCTGGTCCACATCAAGCTTTAGACACGGTCTCATGAGTTTAGTGCCATCATTTCACAGCAACACATAGCAGGATAAACATGCGAGCTGGCATTGTGCCTTCCTCATTTCAACGTTTTTGTGTGAGATGAACGCAACCTGAATGATGAAAAACACATACACCTCATGCAATTTCAGGCTAATTCTTTGGTATAATCAAGGAACTCAAAGAAAATTGCACAGAACGTCAAAGTAGGACACTGGAGTGACTTTCAAAGTTTGCTTCCTAAAAACTTCTGTTTTTTGTTTTTTTTTTCCCCTGAAATGAACCACAGTTTGACTCACTTGATGTCTTTAAACCGTCCTTGGAAGCGTTATGGCTCAGCAGGAAGGCACTAAGGAAATTCTAGAAAGAACGGCTTAGTAATGCGGTTCCTTGCTTTGTAAGGTTTATTCAGCGTTGGGTGTTTGTGAATCTACATACCTACAGATTGTCTCAAAGCTGCTTTCATACATCAGTGCCTTATCCCCTGGGGAGAAGTGACAGTGACAAGGAAAAACTCCCTCAGAGTTTTTCGGAGGAACCGAGACTCAGCAGGGGGAACCCTAGTTTCTTCCGGATCGGACTGAGAATCATACATCATCACTTGTGTATTTTTATTCCTCACCAAGATGTAGCACTGCTACAATGGTTTAGAAAAGTGTTTTGTAAAACAAAACTCTTGTCCAGGACACTGGGCTCGTCTTATGATCTCGGCATGTTAACATCGTCACATAGCAGCTGTCAAAATCCTTTCTCTCCAATTAACAAGATGGAGTGATGGGATTTTTGAGGTGACCTGACAGGACAGCTGTGACATAGTGTTAACGCATTAACGTTTAAGGGAAAAATGTTGCTGAAAAATTGCTGAAACATGAATCCAAGCCATTCACACATCACTTCAATATAGCCTGCTTTCATTTTCATATATCCATCAGACTCACAAAGGCTTTAACCATTAAACCAGGACTGATTTATGCGTGAAATTAGGCTGAATGTAGTGTTTTGCTTCAAAGAGATACTTGTAAAGAACCCAGGTTAAATCAATACTTAAGCCTTATTCAGGCTGGATTAGTTTTACATGTGCAGATGGGAAAATATAAATATTCCTAGTTCTGCCTAAATCTGTATCCTCCAGGTAAGTTAGCCTATATCGCATCTGAACTGACAGGTTGCTAAGGACTGCGTTATATCCTGTGGATAAAGAGGTTTTGCACTTTCCCTTCTGTATAAAGACACTCCAGGAAACGCTCGCGCTTTTCTATCATCTCCCTTCGAAACCAGGTTTAAAACGTGGAGCAATAAAATATAGATGACGTTTAAAATGACGTCACGGAGTTTGAGCTAAGTTAATGAGCTCCTGCTGCAGTTCCTACAGCCTACGGACATTTTATGGTCATGTGACCTACTGATGATCAACTTGTGCGGCCACGCCCACTACAACAAGCACTCATAATAAAGGTCAAAACGATTCATTTGTAATAAAATACGGTTTATAAAATGGACAGTTAGGGTTCTAAAATTTGTTCAGCTGAGCCGTATTTTGAAGTCGCATATCCTCAAAAAATAAATAAATATAAAATAAAATAAAAATACCCTGATGTTTGCCTGTTATGTTGCTTAGTAACCAAAGCTTACTGTTAACACACTACATTGGAGGATGGAAGAAATGTTTCTTGCTAATTACATTAATAATAAAATAAATCATTTATTGAACACTGGAGCTTATCATATTGTCTTTGCCTCCATTTTATAAAATCACTACAGAAACATTGCTATGTGTGTAAAACGTATCCCATCCAAATAGTGCTTTAGGGTTACTCATGCTGCTCTGAGGAAAACCTACATTTAACACTACATTTTCAACTAGATTTCAACAAGTAACTATTTGTGCCAGTAATCTTGCATTAATCTTTTTCATTTTCTAGTGAGCTTGCAGCTAGCCAAAAACTATAAACAAACACTTCCACCTCCATAATGCATCACCATGACAGGGTTTTCCTAGTATTCAAAGCTAGTGTCCAAAGTATTCGAAATCTTTTTATTTAGCCCAGAGAGCCTGTTTAAAGTTATTTTTTGATCACAGCTGTCAGAGTCAAACCTTATCATGTGGCGTAAAGCTCTAAATCAAGCTAGATATAAATCCTAGCCCTGAAAGCCGTATCCCAGTGAGCAGTTACACTGCACATCTATGATCGTCCTTGTTCTAATGCACCAGACCTGGCTTGATAACTAATGGGTTGAGTCAGGTGTTGCAGCAGGGAAGCCATTACATTACCTCGCATAGTGCTGCTTCTGCTGTCCTTTAATAATGAGCTCGCAGGATAGTCATATCATTGCAGTGGCATTAGGAAATTGCCCGAGTCGGCATGTTCCACCATTTAAAGAGTATTATTATTCAAAGAAAAAAGTCTACTTTCTCTTAAGGACATTAAAATAATTTTTTTAAATGTATAATAGACAATCTCTCCTCATATAACTTTATACTGAGTATTACAAAAAGTACAAAAGTTGCAGATTGTTTTTTTTTTTAACCTGAGAAATTGAGCTATTATTTTAATTTAGGCCCTCAAGGGTAGCAGAGGGAGCTAAAGGTTGTGAATTGCTCCTTTAAGGTTGCGTGAAAATGTGAATTTCAGGAAGCAAATATAGAAAAAGAATTTAAAAAAAAATACCTAAAATGATGTCTATTTATTGATTTTTTTAAAGTAGGTTTTATTTATTTACCATATACATAATTATTAAGACATATACCACATCGCTATTGAATTCTCGATTCTGATTGGTCAGAAGGTGTTGATTAATTGTCTATAACAGCGGTTCTGACTGTAGTTCTAATACGTTATCGTTTCTATAGTAACAGCTCATAAGCGTTGATATGGTGAAGCGTTCTGTGAGGAGACGTTTATTTTTGGAAGGAGTCTCCAGTTTCGGCTCTTGCTTACCGGATTCATGCACATTCCACAACATTAAATGTAACTATTAAAAAAAAAAAAAAAAAAGTAGAAAAACTGCTTTTGTGTCAACAAATTGCTGTGGTATAAGAGGAATAAAACATTTCGGGACGCGCTGTTATTGGAAAATAACATTGGTGCACCAAGATTGCTTCATCACACCACTCTGTTGTTGATTATTTTCCTATAACAGCACACCCCGAAGTATTTATTCCTTACTTTCCTTAAACCAAGACTGCAGGTGTTAATTCAACACTTATAGAGATGTTCATTTCAACACGGTATCATGGGTGCAGACTGTACAAGTCTCAACACTGCAGGAGGTAACTCCACACCGCAGGTGTTAATTCAGCGTAGCAGGAGGTAGCTCCACGCTGCGGGGTGTTCATTTAACACTGAATTGATTCAGCACTGGGGGTTTTGGCTGTGTGCGCTCAGACAGGGTGACCTTGTACTGGCTGTGTTAGTATTCAGGAACAGCGATTCCATTTACAGCGTCTATTCCATTTACAGGTAGATGTGCAGAATGATAAATAGAGCACCATTCGAAACGGATACACACCTTCGGGAGCGACAATTACAGGCCATCAGAACAGGATACATGCTTACACCCACTCTCGTACACAGAATTAACACGCTTTCAGCACACTCTTTCAAGGCAACAGAACCAACAATGACACGGTGAATATTTTAAGCACATACCAATGCACATGCAGCTTAAACCAACTGGTGCTGGAAGGCAAACGGCACATCGAAGAACGCCTAAACACATACATACACACACACACACCTGCCCATATTTTTAAGGACTTTCGTTTTAGGTTTAGGATGTTCCTGCAAGCACCATTTTGTTTCTATAGTAAAACAGCTTTTATTAAGAACAGGTATATGAGCAGAAGAAGCCCCTCCATGGGCAGGGGTAAACTACTCTCTAGATAAAAGCATGGTCTTAAAAACTGGGCAGAAGTTTAAATGTTTATGTATAAAACAGGAGGTACTCTATAAAAAACAAATAACATTTATTTTTACTAACAAAACCTTAATTCTAGCTACCCCTTCAGTGCCATAGCTAATGTAAACTTTCATGTAATTAAGTAGCTGTCAATCACTTTTGCTAACTTGCTAACGTTTCAGTATAGCCAGAAATTCAGGTTAATACTCCATCATATTTTTAAATACGTGGTACGTTTAGGTTATAGCGAAGAAACGACCAATATTGTTGACAAGCTGTGCTCAGGATGTGATACTGTGTACCGTAGCATCAAGATATTTAATCTGAGGAATGAACTTCTCTAGTAATATAGCTCATAACATAGTGGTTAAGCTAATGGCTAATGAGGAACAATTATCAGTCATCAGTGCATGATTGTTGCCTCTTGCATCACTGACAAAGTAGTTTCAAGAGTAAGATCTCCTCGTTGAAATACTGGGAAGTCCCTCCTCATCTTAAAGGTGGAAATACAGCAGCTTTGGAGTGAAATCTTTCAGGTCGTTGGGGTGGGAATGTTCAATTTATTGTCGCATATCGATGCAAAGAAATACAGGATTGAACCAGAAGACACTGAAGTGCAAAAGGGCATGGCAAAAATTCCCAACCGACGTATATCATGTAGGGAATAAACAGGGAATATGACAGAATAAATGAAAAGGAATAACATTTCTCTTATACCACTGCAATTTTCCAACGCTATTAATTTCAAGACCTTTTTGTTATTTAATAAAGAAAAACATAGAGTCATTGATATGGCGAAGTATTCTATAAGGAGATGTTTATTTAGTATTTATGGAAGGAGTCTCCAGTGTCAGCGCTTTGTAGCGGTCAGTAGGTTTTCCGCCATGGGAAAGTCTTCAGAACTTTGCCCTTTGTAGCTTCTCGGTAACATGACAAGCTACTTTTAATAAATAAGACCAAAAATGTGAGAGAAAAATGAGGGAACAACTGTTTATAGCTGGATAAGCAATAACAGGAACTAACTTGTTTCTAGAACATTCCACAACATTAAAAATAACTATAAATAGATAAATAAGTATGTGTCATTCATTAATACATTAAAAATAGCCTTCTTTGGTAAACTCCTGTCCTATCAGAGGGCTTTGGGGTAATCACACCATCTCATTGTTGATTATTTTCCTGTAGCAGCACACCCCATTATGTTTCATCCCTTACTGCTGAATATTAGGGTTAGAAGGTTATAGTGTTTATGCCTTTTCTGTCGACTTAATTTACATAAATTCGGAAAATAAAACTTGTACATTCATGAAATTACATTTAACAAGTGATAATATGTTCATAGACATTTTACCGTTGAATATTGGTCTCGGAAAGAGGTTATATGGTTTCTAATCTTGGACATTTTGCTATAATGAGACTCTTTGTGTCTTTAAATCAATAAGAGTTTAAACACTCACTCATAACACTGGACTTTAGTAAATAAACAACAAAAATGTTAGTATGTTAGGGATGTTGTTTAGTAGTCGTAATACCTCACATTTGCAGGATAAATGAAGTAGTTTGTCGTCTAAATCAATATTTTGAAAGAAAAAAAGTCTCGATAGCTAGATGCTAATTTGTGTAAGTGAACATGGAACGCCACTAACCGTCGCCTTCACTTCACGCGCTTCTAAATAGTGCGTTAGAATAGTGCGCAATGTGGGCGCTACGCGTCCTACTAAATAGTGTAGAAAGCAGGTTTGGACACACCAGCTGCTTTTTAAACTCTCAAACACGACAAAAGGGGTAAAAGTCACGACAAATTTCATGAGAAAACACTGTGAAAAGGGACAGAGTGCGTAAAGAATCTGAAAACGACTTACCTTTGATACAAAATGACGTCCACACGAAAAAGACCACGTATAGGAGTCCAGTAAATCTGTGCATTGTGCGCGCGTGTGGTGTGTGCGTGCAGGCTCGCGCTCCTCACCGACTAAAGTTTGAGTGCGAGCCTCCGAAGTGCGCGCAGATACAAGTCCACCTCTCTCTCTCTCTCTCTCTCTCCTTCTCTCCCAAATCTCCCTCTCCCTCTCTCTCTCTCTCTCTCCTGCACTCACAGGCGCGCGCATGCACGCATGCTCACGTGCATGCCCGTGCACCCGCAATTCGCGCTAAATTACCTCTGATCCATTCATTATAGCATGTTTCATATAAACAAATAAAACACAACACACAAGGGCGGACACCATCTGCACTCAGTCATCCATCAAATTATTTTCTCACCTGGTTACCTGGATATTGCGTGTTTTGATTGTTCTCTGTGGATTTTAGATGCCATTTAAGCACCCATGAAGTCAATTCCAACACATTTGCTCTTGAAGTCTGCTCAGTTTAAATTAAGGGGAAAATCAGTGTTAAGTCTGTTATGCTATTTATTTTTGCCACCATAGTTTAGGTCCACATGTCCCCTTAATCCAGCTTAAGGACAAACAATATTCGATTCGGATGCTAGACTGACAGACTGACAGACTAAAGCGCTGCTGCATCACTCTCTTTAGGTAGGCATGGAGCAAGAGCTAAATCCCATTGCACCCCTGTCAGTAGTTAGTCAAACGGCATTGTGGGTAATGTCAGAAACCGCTAACCAAAGTGCAAATAAATATCAACATGTCAATGAAATAAAGTTTCAACTAAAAAAGTCAACACCTGATTTCACTATAAAATAAATATTAGATTACATATTAATTTATAAAGATTAATATGGCAGTGTGGGGTTGGGGGTTTGAATCCAACCTCCGCCCTGTGTGCGCAGAGTTTGCATGTTCTCCCCGTGCTTCAGGGGTTTCCTCAGGGTACTCTGGTTTCCTCCCCCAGTCCAAAGACATGCGTTGTAGGCTGAATGCATTTCCAAATGGTCTGTAGTGTGTGATTGTGCCCTGCGATGGGTTGGGACCCCCTCCAGGGTGTCCCCCACCTTGTGCCGAAGTCCCCTGGGATAGGCTCCAGGCTCATAATGACCCTGTGTAGGATAAGTGGGATGGATGGATGGATAATAAGGTAGTTGTTCAAGGTGGATTTGTCCATTAAAATAGGCAACTTAAATGAGTCACAATAGTTGTCTTTTCTGTATTTGAAAAGCAGTTTTTAAACCTTTCACTTTGACCGAAATCTAGAGTAAATGTCCCATTAATGTCAGCGAAGACATCTACAGGAGGCATACAGTAAAGTCAGCATTTCTGTCACCAGCAAAGATCAACACAATACAAGATCACAGCTACGTGACCCCAAAGTGGCCTAGTTAGCATCTCTGCTGCCTTTGCATTCATTACTGAACGCTGTTAAATAACAAAGTTTATACACACTCCCCCTGCTTTCTGTCTCAGAGAGCGTAATACATGTAATGTCACTCATTTCAGTTAAAACTAACCCAATTGTCTTATCATAAACACAGAGATAGAAAGAAATTCTCAGAGGCTGTAAGTGTCACTATAATCCGAGTCTGGTCCTGGGATTCCCTCCATTCATTCAAGGAACAGCATGCACTCTTCTCTCTCTCTCTCTCTCTCTTTTCTTCCTTTTTTGTGTGTTCCTTTAGTAAGGACTGTCACATTCAATCTCTCCTTTTTAACACTGCATTGCAAAGCCAGACTGAAGGAAAACACATTGTGTGTGCACACACACACACACACACGCACAGTGAAAAGACGACTGAATGGATACCTCAATGCCAAGTCACTGTACTGTGACAAGAAAGAAGAGACAGAGTGACAGAGGGAGGGAAATAGATAGAGACACAGACAAAGAGAGACAGGGATTTTTACACCTTTAATGCTGACCTTTAAGATGGCCACAAGCGAGATCAGACAGATAAGTTACATTCATTCCCTCATCTTGTCAGGATTGTAGTGGATCCATAGTCTATCCCGGGAACACAAGGCATGATGTGGGAATACACCCTGGATGGGACATGTGCAGTCCAGTGCAGGGCAACATGCACACACATTCACATTCTCATTCACACCGTGGGGCAATTTAGCATAACCAGTCCACCTACTAGCATGTTTTTGGGAGACCCCAAAAACCCTTGGACATGGGGAGAATATGCGAAACTCAACACACACAATAATACGAGCTCAAGATCAAACCCTGGTTACACTTTACAATTTATTTAGTCATTTATTTAAAGTACCTTTTAATTTAAAGTCACAAAGTGAGCAGAATTTAATCTGAGCATAGAACTGTGTAAGGTTTGAAGGTTAAGCATCTTGATTAATGGCCCAACTTAAAAAAAAAAAAAAACTCTACCGCTGAGCTACCACTCACTCACCTCTACCATTAGGTATAGCAATTGATTATCACATGAAAAAGTTTACACCTGATATCTAATAGATCCCCCTAGGAGGCTTCTGAAGGAAGATACTACAAACAGACAGAGTATGATGACAGATAGCCTGTGTGTGTGTGTGCGTGTGGTGGGGGGGTACATACTAATGCAAACTGGCATCATGTCCACTCTCATTACCTGAGTGCGCTCTTCACTGCAGGTGAATCTGAGCCAGCTCTCTCACTGCTGCCATTTAGCTGTCTTAACTGACAAGAAGTGACACAAGCGAAACTCTTTAAACTTTGGTGGCTAACAAACAGTTTTAGTTTATCGACAACCCAAACTGACACAGCCAAAAATTTTTAGCCATGGCTTGGCAGAAATGTAGACTTTAATGTATAGCTTCAGCTTCCAAACAAAAGGAAGTGACACATCTCCAAGTCTTTACCACAGATGTTATTTTTTGCTAGTAATGTTAACTATTTCTGTGCTAAGCAGTCTTTTTTAATACGAGGATTTTTTTTTTTTTTTTTTGCCACTGGTAACATTGATTAGATCTGTTGGCCGGTTGATGGTGGTTGGCCAAGTGATGGAGGTGGGAGCATTGGTCCGGATCCCTGACGCGCTGCAGGCCGCCCCCGATCAAGCTGGGACATACTGTACACCGGTGAATGTTCAAGGGGGTACATACCATGCATTGGTGGATTCAGGCTGTAACCAGGCTTCAATTCACCAATGCTTGGTTTAAGGTGAGGCATTGGGAAATGCACGTTTGGTGAGGTGTGTGCACAGGGATGTTCGCCAATATCCTCGTCATCAAATTCCGGGAGCAAAAACATACAGTGGAGGTGGAGGTTAGACCTCGCCTCAACCACCCACTAACCCTGGGGACAAACTGGCCAGGGCTTCAGACATTAGCGAAGGAAATGTTTGTGGATGGGTCCTGCTGTAACGAGAGATGGTGTGGAACGTACACAGCATTGGCCGGGGCCGTCAACCTTAGCTCCATGTCAGGGGGACACGGAGAGTGGGGAGGCCTCCATGGGGTTTTCCCCGTTCAAATGATTGTATAGGCGGAAGCCTCGCGGCATCCTTTACATCATTCAGGAAAAATGGGAGGAGGGGGCTTCTAACAGCAAAAATGATCCTTTGAGGTCACATGACAAGGTGTGGATGTAAACTGTGTAGTAAGGCGAACGGATAGAGGCGGGGCGCGGCAGGTTTACCACCTTAACCTCCTCAACCCATGGAGGGACGTGGTTCCTGTGGCTTTGGCGATGGTCGTTCCACAGAGGGAGAAGCCAGGACCAGAGGTGAATCTAAAAACGGCAGCCCAATCCACTGCGGTCCATTATGGAGACCACCTCTCCCCGTCCCAAATCACGGACGTTGCCAAGTTGCAGGAGGAATTTTCCGATGTGTTCTCACCTCTACCCGGTCGCACTAATCTCATAGACTACCACATAGAGACATCCCCAGGGGTGGTGGTATGCAGCTGCCCCTATCGTCTACCCAAGCATTAAAAAACAGGTGGCTCGGGATGAGCTCAAGGCCATGCTCGACATGGGAGTAATTGAGGAGTCCCACAGTGACAGGTCTAGCCCTGTAGTTTTGGCTCCCAAAACTGACCTTTAGGTACTTTAGAAAAGTCAACGGTGTGTCTAAATTCGACGCATACCCAATGCCTCACATTGACGAACTGCTCGATCGGTTAGGTGCGGCTCGCTTTTATTTGACACTGGATTTGACAAAGGGGTATTGGCAGATTCCCTTAACTCCAATATCTTGTGAAAAAACGGCCTTTTCCACTCCGTTTGGGTTACACCAGTTTGTCACCCTTCCATTTGGGTTGTTTGTAGCCCCAGTGAGTTTCAACGACTCATGGACAGAATCCTCCACCCGCAAAATGCATATGCCACTGCATACTTAGATGACATAATCATTTATAGTAATGATTAGCAGGACTCACAGCAAACCCAAAGAAGTGTGCAACTGGGTGGGTGGAAGTACGGTATCTGGGCTTCCACTTGGGTCATGGGCAGGTGCGTTCCCAAATTGAAAAGACAGCAGTGATTGCAACCTGCCTGAGACCCAAGACCAAAAAGGGGGTGAGGCAGTTCCTGGGGCTGGCTGGCTATTATAGAAGGGGGGTGGTCGAGCACCAGTTTGTGAATGGAGGGTGGAGCCGGAGAAGGTGAGTGGTAAAGATTGCACACCTGCGGGAAATTATACTAATAAATGTTCTGTGTGGCAGTGAGCTGTGGCAAGGATATAAAGGGGAGAGACAAGCGCCTCGAGAGAGAGAGAGAGAGAGAGCTACCTCATTATCTGCCTGAACTTGGGAAAGTGTTACAGTTAGCTTTCAGGCAGATGGAACCAGATGGAAGACCTCAGTGAGCTCTGTTATGTGATGGTTTCTTTAGCTGATAAAATGAAGAGACATACTTTAACGGTTCAATTCAATTAATTAATTTATATAGTGCTGTAACAATAGCTTTACAGAAATCCAGATTTGGATTTAGATTTAGATTCCTGCTGATGATATTTTGACCCGCACTGAGAGTTTTTGGGAAAACGTCACATAAATTTGTGAAAAAAATCACGTAATTATACATGATTAAATGACTAATATGTGATCAAACGTGAATAAGCAGTTGCACCTGAAATTGCATGTGAGAATTCAAGTAAAACCCATGACGTCATGTAAACAATATGCAATCATTTCTGGAAAACTAAAGCCACGAAAAACCATCATATTACCAACATTGTATTAAAACTATCATAAAAAAAATCATGAAAAGTCCACATGATACAGCCATTGTATTAAAACTATGAGAAAGTCCACATGTTAAAAGTGTGTTAAACATAACAAGATGGCTTAAAACTCAGTGACTGTTATAAAACTTTGACACTGGAGACTCCTTCCATAAATGTTAAATAAACAGAAATCTCATAACAGAAAATTTCACCATATCAACAATTATACATTTTCCTTTGTTAAATATCATATGTAACCCTGTTTATCTGTTTATTATTAGCCCTAGAATATGTAGATCCCTGTGTAAATTGTTACTATAGTAACTATATCATATTAGACACACATAGGATTGGATCAGAGCCATCATTGTATCATTTGAATCATCTTTATTTATTTTTGTAACCAATAAATTAACTATGTTCCTGCACATTGTTGTTGTCCTGTTTGTGCAGTCTTCTCCCGCATCATCTTCTGCAAACAAGCTCCTGTAACGCTCTCACATACGTTGTGTAGCGCTTCACCTCCTGCTTCATATAATCTAAAGATAAAGTACCATCCCAAAGAGGCAATGTCAGATAGTAACCTATATGTTCTGAAACCCTCTGTAACTGGTCCTTGTGGTACTCGAGCTGCTGCTCTAGAGACAGAGTGGTGGGGAATGAAGGTAGGACCTGAGGGAGATGTGCCTCCATGCTGTGTGAAGCAGAAGTGAGTGGAGGAGCAGAGTAACGGGCGGCGATGAGGTTAATGATCGCAACCCATGATGTCTGCTCTACTTCACTCTCGGCCTGGAAGTAGAAGAGTCGGGAGTCTGCGGTCTTGAGGCACAGCACATGGGGCCTCTTTTTGTAATCTACAGGGTATGCCATGGCATGATGCAGTCTAATGGCAT
>CM040481.1:13172381-13201498 GCA_022758105.1 Pangasianodon gigas
GATTCAGCTTTTCTCTTGTATTAATGGCTCAATAAATGAAACAACAAATCATGGCAGTAAAAAAGACTTCAGCTGAAATGCAGAGATTTGGAAGTTAAATATCTTACATGGCATCCAAGCCATCATGTTTTCCATGTTTCTGATGACAATTTGAACTTCTTCTGAGAATCTAGGTTCAATACTAGCTCTAACAAAAATGTATTTTTGTCCCCTAACAGTATCTTATTCTTTACGCGTTGATGTCAGAATGGGGGCAGATGTTGTGCAGTTGTGCAGTCTGGTGTCTTATTCTAGCAGACCCATTTTCATTTCATAAAGGCCTTGTTAATGGGTTGATGAGTTGTCTCAGGTGTATTAGTGCAGGAAGGAAATAGCATGCCTTGCACAGTGTACTGATGATAAAATATACATGATTAATACTGAAGTTAGTCGCATTGCCTCTCAGACAAAAGACAAACCACAAGTGAAAGATGTAAGCTGAATCTCAAATTTCCCCCTCCTCCCAATACATAGAGTATAAAATAATGTCTGCTACAGTCAGGTGCAAAAGTCTGCGTACCCTTAGGACTAAGTGAAAATAACCACCAGGTGTGACAGATGTTCCTTCATATCCTGTGAAAATGAAAAAATAGTGTAGATCATTTCAAAACTCTCCAACAATGATATTCTTCCTGACATATCTATTAAAACTTTTAGAAACTGTTTTAAATTTTATACACCAATATTGTTCCTCTCAGTGTTTTATACCATTTAGTATAACTTAATTCTTAAAGAAAACAAAGAAATGCTTCAATGATGTGCCTCAATGAAGTATAACTCGGTGAAAAATAAACACACACCACTGGCTTCACTGGTTAAACTCTCAGAAAAAGGGTCCCTTGAGAGTTCATTGGAAAGTTAAGCGTTCTTAAGTGAAGAGGTTTTACTTGGACTGCTTTCAACTCATTTACTCATTTACCTTGAACCTTCAATGGTTCTCCTGAAAGACAAACCAAATAACCCCCCAAAACATACCCCGCTAAAGAGCTACGTTGTCATTTATTTTATTACTTGAGGTGTCAGAGTTTCTTTACTGTCATACAACATATAAAAATCAAGACGTTTAAGCATTCAGTTACATTAACAATGTACGTTAACACATAGACACGTACACGCTTTAATGCAGATGACGTCAGCATAATCTGACAGAGACAAAGTGTATTGATGGACGGTACAGAGCCAAAAGGAAATGCTTTCATGTTGTAATATTAAGGGCTGATTAATAATTTCTTTGTTGTAGCCTCTCAGTGAGGTTTGTATTATATGTATTAAAACACTGTACAGGTAAACAAATTGTTCATGGTTGAGTAAATATGGGGCATATATATGGGATATAATTTCTTATCATTTCTTCATCAAACCAACACACACATTTTCTCCTCACACATTTTCTGTGTCTTCCACAATGCGGTCACAATATCAGCTATAATGTGGTATGCGTTGTAGTATACATTAATTTGAGAGGTGTTTCTGAAAGAGTCTAATATGGCTAGGTATTTTTTTTTGCATAAATAGTTAAAGAATAGAAATAAAGGAGTAGTATACATTTTGACGTGTGATTAATAAGGGATTGTAAAGGGTTTGGTGAATTTTTTTGTGCTTGGGTGAGGTAATGGGTTTTTTGAAAAGTGTGTTTATGAAAGAATGTAATGTAGTTGGTATAAAAAAAGTATGATGTGTCATTCTTTAATAAATATAAATGGCAATCGTTGGCAAATTGCTGTGATATAAGAGGAATAAAACACTTCAGGATGTGCTGTTGTAGGAAAACAATCAGCAACAGGGCGATGTGATGTGAAGCAGAAGGGGCTACCACCCTAGCGTTAATTATTTTCTGTAACAGCACATCTCGAGGTGTCCTGAGGTCCTGAAGACTTTATCTACAAGTGATACAAAGCACTGACACTGGAGACTCCTTCCATAAATGATAAGTAAGCATAAAATCTACAATATTTCTTGCTTTATTTTAATCCGTGGATTACGAGCCCGCCCATGTGAATGAGCTGTTACTATAGAAACAACAACGTATTAGAACATGTGCACTGATTTGTAGAGCTGCTGTTATAGAAAATTAATCAACATTTTCTGACCAATCAGATTTGAGAATTCAACAGCACTGTTTTGTAAAATGATACAATCTTTTGGAGATCGTGTTGAACCGTGTCATGCTGATGTAAACATTTGGATCCTACATTAAAGGAGTGGTTGTTTTAGGGATGATGTATATTTTTGTAATTTGTTGTTAAGGAAGGCTGTGACTGGATGCGAGTTTGAGGAGTGGTTTGAATGTTTTTGGAAGGAGTATTTGCAAGGTGTTTTTATGCGAAAGTGAATATTTTTGCACGGCTGAATAACCCTTTAAAGTGTGATCTATGTAGTTGGTATGTATTGAAGATGTACTTGGTATGTGTTGAAGCAGTGGTTGTTATTGGGTTGGTATACATTATTGTGAAATTTAAAGAAACCTGTCTTTTTTGCCCTGTGTGTTTGAAGGATGGGTTTGTAATGTGGTTTAAGGAGCGGTGCTGAGGTACATGTTCAGAGCTGGAGTGAAGATGAGGATGGTGCCGACTACAGACACGGTGAGGAAGACCCACAGGAAGATCCGGTCCAACACCTGAGCCACAAACTTCCAGTCCTGAACCACCTGAAAACACACACAATGACTGTTTTAATTAAACCAAGCAAATGCTGACTGTATCTTTAATACGTAGTCTTAATAATCATACAGAAAGGCATACATTACATTACATACATTAAAGTCCTACACACGGTAGGAAACAATCACGTTTACACACTATGTACTGCACCACAGTCTGTCTATGATAATTAGAGAAATCAGTTTAAAACCAATACCAAAAACATGTTAACTGTACGTTTGTTTGCTGTATGAGCCATAAAATGGCCCAGCATCAATGGTCTTGTACTTCCTGAGCTGAGACAGCTTACCATAAATCAGGTTACTGAACTTCAGACAGCTCAGGGGCCACAAAGAAGATAGAATAAAAATACATTTTTACTCAAATGACACCAATAAAATATACAGACTGACAAATTAAAAGAAAAAACCAACAGCTGGGTGACCACACTGCAAACAATGATATCGTAGCTAGTAAAAATATCTTGAATGTAGGCAAATTCAACTAATATTTCTCTGTATTACAACAAATATAAGATTATTAAGTCTATTTCCAGATATTTGACTCATTTCAAGTTTGAAATTGTTTTATTTCTTTGTCAGATAATTTTGTCAGATAAATGTGAAATCGTAATGAACATTTCCTGTCTTGTCACTTCTGGGTGAGAGCACTGCTGCCACTTTTCCCCATGTCCTACCTGTCCTATTCCTGCGTTTTCCTGGCTTCTCTGTGTTGTTCGGTGGATTTATGTTCCTGTTTCGCTGGACTTCGTCGTCTCCCGGTACTGTGTACCACTCGCTGGCCTGCCTGCTGCTAACTCTACCGCTGCTGTGTGCCGCTCCCCGGCCTACCTGCCTAACTTTGCCGCTGCTGTCCCTGCCAGTGTTGTGTGCCTCTTGCCGAGCTTATTATCCCTGCCCTGTATGCTGCTGTGTGCCTCTCACCGGGATGTGTGTCCCTGCCCTCTACGCTGCTGTGTGCCTCTCCACTCTGGACTGCCTCACTTTCTACCTCACCGACAGATGCTCACTGGTCACATCTCGTCCCACTCCACTGTCATGTAAAGAGTCCCCAAAGGTTCAGTCCTTGGACCTCTGCTATTCATCAATTACATACTCCCCCTTGGTCACATTATACGCACTTCAATCTCGATTTTCACTGTTATGCTGACAACACTCAAATCTATCTCAACACTCAAATCTATCTCAACACTCAAATCTATCTCAGTACCAAGTCCTTCCATAATCCTAACTATCAGAAATCAAAACCTGGATGAAACAATTTTCTCAAGCAAGACCAAATTCATCCTCACTGGATCAAAATCTGTCCTCAATAAAACTAGACCATTATTTCCGCTTCTCCCCTGGTTTGCAATCGTGGCATTACTTTTGACCCTTCCCTCTCATTTGATGCCCACATTAGATCTACTATTAAAACCTCTGCAACATCGCCCCATTTTAGATCCTGACTTTCATACTCTGCAGCTGAATCTTTTATTCATGCGTTCATTTCCAGTCTTTTAGATTACCATAACTCCCTCCTCACCAGCATCAGATCTTCATCTCTCCATAAGCTCCATATGGTCCAGAACTCAGCTGTTTGCCTGCTCACTAACGCACGGTCCAGGCGCCATATTACACCCATTCTCCAGAACCTCCATCAATTCCTGTAAAGTATTGTATCACCTTCAAAATCCTTCTGCTCCACATACAAAGCCCTCATTAACCTTTCTCCTTCCTACCTGTGTAACCTTCTCCATCCACACAAACTATCCTGTACCCTTAGTTCTTCCTCATCTGGTCTGCTTTCTGTGCCCCCCTCCAACCTTCGCAGCTTTGGTGATCAAGGCTCTCGATCTCTTGGTTAATCAGCTCCATTTGCATCAAGGGGAACATTTCAGTAAGTAATCAACCCATACCTCTCTGATGAAATGCTCCTTCCTAATGTGTCTGGATATGTAGCGCACTGAGCTGGTGGCTTTCTCCAGCATGGCCACCCAGGACTCGTCCTCCTTTCCTCCCACACTCTTCTTCATCCCCTTCTTCATCCCACGCTTCAGCTCTGGACTCCGGTGTGGCTCCATGTCAGCATAGAGGTAGCGATCAGTGTGGCCACGCATGCACAGCATTCTGGGTAAGCTCTGCAGGAAGAGCCTCCTGACCCATGGCGCCATGGGGTGGTAGGTGGCCGAGGAGCGGTGGTGCACGTTGATGACGAAGACCGTGACAATGATGGAGAAGGTGACAAAGATCATGATAAAGAGCAGGTACTCGCCAATCAGCGGGATCACCTTGGATGAGGACGGAATGATCTCCTCGATGACCAGGAGGAAGACGGTGAGCGAGACGAGCACAGACGTGGACAGCGAGAGCTTCTCACCTTCGTCTGACGGGAGATAGAAAACCAGCACGGTGAGGAAGGAGAGGCCGAGGCACGGGATGATCAGGAAGAGCGTGTAGAACAAAGGCAGGCGCTTCAGGATGAAGGAGTAGGTGACGAATGGATATGAGTAGATTCCGTCACGACGGCTCCCTCGCCGCCCTCTGGCGTCCAGGATCTCCCACTCGCCGTTGTCGAAAAAGTCCTTGCGGTCCACATGGGGGTCGATCAGGGTCAGATCCACCATGGCGCCATCGTATGTCCATGAACCAAACTTCATCGAACAGTTCTGGCGGTCGAAGGGGAAGAAAGTGACGTCCATTGTGCAGGAAGACTTGTAGCTGGCTGGAGGAGTCCATGTCACTGTACCGTTGTATTTGACGATCGCTTTGGTCATCAGCGAGCCCTCGAAACGCCCATCAGCACTGAGAGAGAGAGAGAGAGAGGGAGAGAGACAGAGAGGAGTGAAGACCTGAATAAATGCAAACCCACACAACTGTCCATAGATTACATATAGGATCTCTTTTTAAAGGATCTGTGCTACAACCAGTTGTATCTTTTTTTTGTCCTTTTTTTTTTTTCTTTCAGTTGCAGGTGTCTTCCAGGGAGTCATACTTACCTACACATTAGATCCAGCCAGTCAGGACCCAGAGATGCTATTAAGTGGGAGGGACTTGAGTTTTAAAAGCCAATCAGTTTGGCTGTTTGGTCTCTTTGGTTGATTCTTCTTGACCATGTGTGCCTTTGCTCTTTGTGCATGATATAGGATTTTGAATGCTCAATTCTGATTGGTCAGATTATGTTGATTAATTTTTCCAAAACAGCGGCTATGAGAGTCTTATACATTATCTTTTCTATAGTAACAACTAACACAGGGTCTTGTATGCTGGACATAATTGATTATATGGTGCTGTATAAGGAGATTTTTATTTAATACAAGTAAAAAAAATGTTATCTACTGTAGAAGACTCTTAGGTGTCTATTTCAACTAATATTGATCATATTAATAATGACTGAGATAAAGATGCAATTACATTGCAATGGGACATGCATTGATTTGTAGTGAACAGAACAGTTATAAAGGGTCTTACTTTTCATAGAGGACGATGTCAGGCAGCCAGATATTCTCCGAGGGCACTCGGATGGACGTAATTCCCCCATAATTCTCTGGGTTCCAGCTCAGCTTATAGTCCGTCCACTCCTACAAAACAAACACAGAGCGAGAGGCGTATATTCACACAACGTTTACATATGGGGGGGAACCTGGAAGCCTTATAAATGAATAAAGTATATTCACAAAATGCATGAACAGTTAGAAGAAGCAGCGTCTTTACCTGCCACAACCAGACATTAGTAGTCATAAGCTGGTTCTTTTCATCCTACAGGCAGAGACGGAGAACATGACCGTGTAAGTATTGCAATACAAATGTAAGATGAAGCCAAATGAGATTCAAATTGAATTTATTTTCATGTTGGCACACAGACATCAAAATTTGTCCACACATCAAAACCACTGGTCCAGAAAATAGTTTTTAAAGTGATGTCTTTGGTCTGGCATTGCTATATAAAATGCTATTTTAGTCCAATTTGTCTCAGAAATGGACCTATTTTCTATTTATCAGTTAGGTAGAGATGCTTTAATCAAATTAGACTGGAGAGAAAATCGAGTTTATCGATCCTACAGTCTTTGGGAAAGATAGGCTGAAGACTAAGATCATACTCAGTGCTCGCTGACATGCTCTCACCACCAGCAGAAGCCAAAGGGTTACAAAGTAATGTTTAAAGCCATTTGTACCAAAATACAAATGTCATTTTACATTTTACACTTTTTTAAATTAATAATGCAGTTAACATTTAATTATATCAGGTTTGAAGTTTAAAATATCCATTATAATAGAGTGTTTGACTCTTTATTTTGTTTCCTCTTTTATTGAAAGTCAGCACAGTTTATTTTATAATTCCTCTTTTCATTATGGTTTTGTTACCCGTCAATCAAGACTAATGGGTTTAACCTAGTCCTAACTGGCCAATCACCAGCTGTCGATTAATTTAATTTGAATGTAGAGGTAGATGACTAGTTTTAACATGAGAAGGCAGACTGGAGTAAAACATGGAGTACTGCAGTAAGAGTTGATGTGATTGTCAATTTGGCAAATGAAACAGATGCGAACCATGTTGGATGTCTCTATGAGGAAAAAAAAAGTTCCCCCCTTAGACTTGACAATTCATTTTTCAAATTTTTTTTATTCCACCCATTGGTCTTGATTGGCAGGTGACATAACCATGATGAAAATATAATCATTATGGAATTAATAAATGAGTAAATGTCCTGTTCTGAAAAGTCTCCCTGTGAAATAAAAAAAAAACAATGGACATATTTTGAAATGTTACAACCTGGAATTTACAGTGGATGTCAGCGATCTAAGCAAAATATGGTGTAGTTTTTTTGTAGATCAGCAAATTAAAATCCCAACTAAATGTACTACAAAATGTGGAAAAGTCCAAGAGGGTGTGAATATTTATGCAAGACACAGTACTATATAATAATAATTCCTGAGACTGCAGTGCTTCAGTGTTGAACATGAATAGCCTCCGAGCCTCTCCCTCATGACATCTAAGTGTTTCCTCTTCTCATTATGAAATGTTCATTTGTCTCGTGAGCACACAAAGCAGGTGGCTTGTGTCATCATCCTACAGTCAGACGACCAGCAAAACATTTGTATTACCAGTGCAATACCTTTTGTAGTGTTGGATTTAAAGTTAAAAAAAAAAAGTATGTTTTTAATAAAATAGTAGTCCAAAAAAAGGGGGGTGAATACTTATGCAAGGCACTGTATACACTATACTGTACACCAATTTGTATTTATTCTACACCAATTATTACACCAATTATTTACTCGTCTGTCCTGAAGACTTTCCCATGGTGGAAAACTTACTAACACTGGCACTGGAGACTTTTATTATTAGGCTTAGGCTATGTGGAGCATTCATCACACAAGTCCCTGTGTAAGTTACAATAGAAACGTTAACGTATTAGAACAAATGCTGTCAGAGCTGCTGTTCTAGAAACCAAATCAACACTATCTGAACCAATCAGAATCGAGAATTTAACAGCGCTGTGGTATAAAAATCATCAGAATATATACAAACTGAACTGGACTTGAGAATGTCAGCTCTATTAGAGCAGGAATGAGATCTCCAGATCTCCACTTGCCATCGATTCAGCGTGTGTAAGCACATTAACATAATTCACTTTCCTCAACATGATTCCTCAGTGAGCCGAGCTGAAAGGTTTTCCATCCCGTTTCTAACTGTTGAGTGCTTTATACGATGTATGTGAGTGTGTGTGTGTGTGTGTGTGTGTGTTTGGGTGAATCTTAAATCATACACATAGACGCAAATTGGTGCTCTTGAGTCCCAGACCATAAACCAAACTGTCTATTCCACTGATGTAATGTGTATGTGTGTGTATGTGTGTGTGTATGTGTGTGTTTGCTGATAAAACACATACTGTGGAAATGGTAACACTAGGAGCAAAACTGTGTGTGTGTGTGTGTGTGTGCATGGTTATGATATGAAATGTCATAGTGTGTGTGTGGGTGAGTGTGTTACTACAGCCAATGTGTTTATGCCATCCATCTTTGCCCTTGTTAGCATCAGTATTTCATGCTTACTGCACTTCAGTACACCTCCCAAATCCATTACACGCTTCATTTCTCTCCTTTTTTGTTCTTACTAGGGATCTAATCTTAAAAAAAACGTACCTAATGCACCTTTAAGTGTTGCAACCACAGCCTCAACATCTATGTTTTGCAATGCCGTTTTTCTCTCGACTGGCTGCTTCACTGGTGCACGTGCACAGGATTATGGGATACAACAAAGACAACAAAGCATAGATAAATTGCCCGATGTAACGTTTCAGATGCTGATTGTGTGTTTGTCTGTAAACAATATGGTTTAATGATTTTCACTCATAACCTGACTGAACAAACAAAAACTCTGATCATCAAACAGAGAGCTGAATGTGTGTTTATCTGTTTTTTAGATTGTGTGTGTTGGGTAGAACACTGATCGTGTTGGCAATGTGCACTCGTGTGTAAGCGGTGTATGTACACATCTGGAACACTTGTCAATATTTTCCACTGTGTGTATTTGTGTACGTGTGTGAGAGAGAGAAAGAGAGAGAAAGAGAGTGTGAGAAACTCTCACCACGTCCACCAGCTGTGAGATCTTGAGGCCGAAGCGGACGGTGATGGAGTCGTTGGCGTGCAGGACGGGTCTCACCCACTTCTGATAACCATGAAAAAGTTTCCTCAACAACAAGTCCTCCAGTTCAGCTAAAGACATCAACTCCTCTGAATCTGAATCTGAATCTGCCAGAGAGAGGGGGAGAGAGAGAGAGAGAGAGACAAGTTTTATAGAGAGTGAGAGAAAAAGGGATACGGTGAGGGGAGGGAGTGAGAAAGAAGAGTACCAGAGCGACAGAGAGAGACAGAACATAGGACACATGAATATTTTTAAAAAGAGAAAAGTAAAGAGACAGAGAGAGGGAGAGGTAGAAAGAAAGAAATACAAAGAAATTAAAAGAAAATGGGAGACACAGAAAGAGAAACTGTTTTTTGAGAGACGGAGAGAAATAAAGCTTGCAGGAGGCATGATAGAGACAGAATAAACCATTTAAATGGCTAAAAAGTATTAGCGAAATGGCAAGAGACAAAGAGAGAGAAAGAAAGAGGAAGCCACAGATGGTGATGGAAAGAATAAATATATACAGTGATAAAAACATGGAGAAAGTGAGAGAGAAAAAGGGAGACGTAAGAAAGACAGAAGAGATAAAGAGAAAGAAATAGAGAAAAATAGACAGAAATAAGATGATCAAGAGAAAAACAGAGAGGTCACAGAGAGAGAGAGAGAGAGAGAGAGAGAGAGATCAAGAAAGTGACAGAAATGGCAGGAGACAGAGGAAAAAAAGAACGACAGATGGTGACAAGAAGAATAAACATACAGAGACAGACAAAAAGCATGAGAGGAAAAAGGCAGAGAGAGAAAGAATGAAACATAAAAAAATAAGAATAAAAAATAAAGACAGGGAGGGGAAGAGAGAGACATAGATAGAGAGAAACGAGAAATGAGAGACAGTCACAGATGTCTGTGCCGAGAGATATGTACAGATAGAGATATGTGCTTTAGAGACAGAGGGATAAAGAGAAAGTGAGAGAGAGAGATAGTGTCATAGAGACTGAGAGACATAAAGAAGGAAATGAAGACACAGAGACCACAATAAAAGAGAGAAAGAGAGGCAAAATGATTGAGACAAAGACGCAGTGTGTGAGAGAGAGAGATAAAGCAAAAGAAAAATGGAGAAAGAAACAGATGGTGATAGGAAGAATAAACAGACAGAGTAAATGTGTGAGAAATACAAATATACAGAAATAAAAAAAATAGAAAGAAAGGAAAGAGAAAGTGACAGAAAGGAAGATACGAGTGAAAGAGGCAAGAAGAGGGGGACAGACAGAAAACAAGGGATAGTCACAGGAATAGAGAGATACCCAGACAGAGATTTTTATTTAGAGAAAGAAAAAGAGACACACACTGGCAGAGAAAGAGATATTTTTATACACCATGAGACCGAAAGAGAGAAACAGTGAAAGATTGTTGAGAAATTGAGAGACATAGAAAAATAGACATAGAGAGAGATACACAAAGAAAGAAAGACAGAAAGATAGACAGCCAAAGCAAGTCTAGGAAGCCATCTAGCTATTAGCATTAGAAGATTATAAACATTTATATAAAATAATGCCTCAGAAATCCTGCCAGGTTAGCTCATGTTATCTATAGTGGCCTCGTGTTAGCAGTAAGCTCATGTTAGCTAGCTGGCTAATGGTCTCAGACAAGAATAGGAATATTTATGAATATATCCTGTCAGAAATCCTGTCAGGTTAGCTCATGTTAGCTATAGTTTGCTCAAATTAGCAGTAAGCTCATGTTAGCTAGCTCGCTAATGGTCTCAGACAAGATTAGGAATATTTATGAATATATCCTGTCAGAAATCCTGTCAGGTTAGCTCATGTTATCTATAGTAGCCTCATGTTAGCAGTAAGCTCATGTTAGCTAGCTGGCTAATGGTCTCAGAACGGATTATGAATATTTATTAATATATATCCTGTCAGAAATCCTGTCAGGTTAGCTCATGTTAGCTATAGTTTGCTCAAATTAGCAGTAAGCTCATGTTAGCTAGCTGGCTAATGTTCTCAGAAATTATTATGAATATTTATACTGTGAGAAATCCTGTCAAATTACCTTGAGTAAGTTGGCTGGCTAGTTAGCAAAATATTAACATTTATAAATGTTACAAATGACACCCATATATGGATTAAAAGACACAACCACATTCCCATTTATGGTTGTAAAGGCACACACACTCAGATCTGTATTTATTGTCTCATATAGACTCAAAGACACACTGACATTTCCATATATGGACAGAAACAGAAAGAGATCAAGTGTTGCTCTCAAGTTCAGCAGCCACATATTTTCCCCATATACACACAATTTACATTTTGTTTCAGGTTCACATGCATTATTCTCTCAAGCATATATAATATCTGATTGGCCAAGGATTTTAATTATGCAAGCGTCTGATTGGTTGGCTCCCAGGAGGATGAGCTGAGCACAAAGTAATGGAGTGACAGCTGGTCCGGTCTCCTTCGAGCTCTCAGGCCGACTCAGTGACCTCTGTGACATGATCGCCTCAGACAGGAGCTCCCAGCATCACACACACAAACACACACACTCATATGACATCACACACTCAGCTCACATGCTCAAGCTCCTGCAACTCCTCACAACGAATTAAGGAAATGAACCAGACTTTTTTTTAATTATTTTTTTTTTATAAAAGCATAAGCACAGAAGACTGGAGCTCATTAAGCAGATGGCCTGTTTTAAAAGAATTACAATAAAGGCGTCGAGCCAAGTTACAACTACAAATCACAGAAATTTGATTGTTTTGCTCTCGTCCACCTTTAAGTACAGTAACTGTTCCACTGAACCAGATCTAATGAAGAATTTGCTGAATTCAAACAAGCACAGAGACCACGCCTCCTTCAGCTGGACTGACAAACTGAGCCCGCACCCCTTATTCTGGGAACTGACAGGCATAGGCCACTCCTCCCTCACTGAGACTGACAAACTGATGCTGTTACACTGCATTAGAGATCGAGGATTAAAGTAGTGTCCATAAAGTGTTTCTCTCCTTCCTCTTAGTGAACACATCATCATCATCGTCTGTTTATGGGAAGAAAATGTGGCACTGTCTGATGGGAATCTTAATAGTTTTGACTTACAGGACCTGTTAAACAGACATACACACACAAACACACACTCAGACTATGCTGAAGAAAAGGGCCAAAGGAGACAATAAACACACACCCACACACACACACACACACACACGCACACACAAAGCCTAATTCCATAACAGGATAAATATGGGCTCTCATCACAGACTGGCGGCATCCTCGCTAAAAAATTAATGTTCTGCATTGTGTGTGTGTGTGTGTGCACTTTATAAATGGAAAACAGTTGAGGAACTATGTGTGCATTTATATCTGCATGGTGAATTGACATAGAGTACAAAATGAGTCGATCGAAGGGATCAAAAAGGCTGCGGCCTGCTTCACACTCCCCCTAAAAGCTTAGAGAGAGGGAGAGAGATGGAGTGTTTGGCTCTCTGTCAGATTAATCAGCTTTAGCAATCCCCATAGACCCCCTCCATCCATTACAGCAGTCTCTCTCTCTCTCTCTCGCTCTCTTGCTCTCTCTCTCTCTCCCTCTGTCTCTCTGTCCATTTATCCTCCCCTCTTTTTGGCACCTCCACACCGAGGGAGAGCTGCTGTGAAAATCGGTGACACTGTTAATAAAAAGGCAACCCTACAGCAGTGGGTTGATTAGTGTGTGTGTGTGTGTGTGTGTGTGGATCGAGGTCGTTTCAGTCCACTGCACTGAATCAAATGGCTTTTAAAGGCCAGTGGTGCGACTGTGAGCTGAAGAGTCTTGCGCTTATGGAGCCATGTGATCGGCTTGTCCATGACGGCATGGCATATTCGCAGCACTAACACACAGACATTATGTACAACTAAGGAGGTGAAGCTTGTACAGCTATGATTACTAACTGGTATTTTACCACCTCAGTGTCACTGCAGGATTGAGAAAACGAACCGGCAATTAAAAACTGGCGCCACAGAAAAGTATTTGCCCTATAGTCAGGAGAGCTCAAAGCCTGATGATGTTACAGCCAATCCATGGCCGGGAGTTCATAGAAGCAAAATTGGCTGTGCTCTTTGGGTGAGCGAGGCATACACTCTCTCTCCTGTCAATCACAGCAACACTAGCCAATTGTTGGCATCTGTGAGCTCACTTATGCAGAAGAGGGCAGATAGCATTTTCCTCAATGTGTGTGACTCAGCCCTGTGACACAGCATGAGCAGCAGTCCGAAAAGGAAATGATGCAGTTTGCTGGTTTTACGTGTCTCAGGGGAAGCACATGTTAGCCTTCACCCTCTCTCATTGGTAGCTTTCGTGTGATGAAGAGTGCTGGTTGGTGGGTACGGACTGGCAAGACCAAAGCAGAGAGAGATCTAGTCTCTAACTGTTTACCAACAAGGAGCCATATTCAGATTTGCTGACTTAAATCCCAAAGGTTACGTCAATATTTATACAGGGAAAGTTACTCGTATTCAAAGAGGGGTTACACAGGTGCTTAAGTCAATTTCTTGGCTTCTTGTAGCTCACGCCTTTGAGGTTGGCAGATTTTTCTTCAGTAAAAGCATCTGTGTCCACGTTGATTCAGCTTATACCTAACTCTACTGAGCTGTCCTGATTTACAGATTGCTTAGATAATGCTCAAGGATTGTATCTCAAAAAATAAGCATTTATAAACTGTAACAGGGTGAACCTGAGGAGCTCTTTTTCCCCCCTCCTTTACATCCAAGTAGTAGGCATGTAACTAATCGCTCAAATGGTTAGGAAGTCACTGTTATTTGATGATCTGACATATTAGAGCATCTCCTTCAGGCATATTTAACCAAGGTAGTGATGCTTTAATGTGATGTTTTACTGAAAAAGCCTTCAGAGAGAAAGAGAGAAAGAGAGAGAGAGCGTGCACATAAATCAGGAGAGGAGAGGAGAATTGCTGAGCTGAGCGAAAGACGAGAGTGAGAGCGAGAGTGTACATTTTTATGTGTGTGATGAAGTACTTCCATTTAACTGCAGAATGTTTGTCTGTGGTGTGTATTTGTGTGTGTGTTCGTGTGTGTGTGTTTGTGTGTTTGTGTGCTGAGATATCGCTACATGGCTACATATGTAAGTCTACTGCTAAAGTGGGTGACTGTATCCATCAATCCTGATGAAGCTGATTTACAGATTGGTGTGACATTGAGGTTGTTTGAGACAAAGAGGTCAAAGGTCAGCCACCTGTTTGCACAAAGAAAATTATTTTCCCAAGATATGTGTTTATTTTTTCCCAATCTCCATTTGTCAAATATGGAAACAGGAACGTCCTGATAACGTATGGGGCAAAATGTAGCCTATGATGCAGAAAAGCTGAAAATTAAGATATTTAATTAAATGATATTAAAGCACTTTATCGAAGAATGGAAGTAAGTCACATGACCCAGGTCAAACAGAGGCTGCGTCTCATTTCTTTAACTGCACCTCCTCATTTCCTGTCCTCGCTTCATAGGTCTTCTCTTAGAGCAAGCAAAGAAATGATTGAAGAAACACAGACGGGGGAATTAAAGACAAAATGAGATGTCTTCGCTCAAAGCGACTTCACTTAATGATGAAACCAAACTGCATTTACAAACCATGGTGTGATTATACCCTGAATAAACATCAGTGAAAAAATTACCGCACATGTACAGTACAATACACATGCTTAAAGGTGCAATCAGTGATTTTTTTTCTTTGTACAAATATCCTGAAAAATATGTAGAATATGATAAAAACATAATAGTTTCAGCCATGGCCTGAGCACAAGTGTATTATGTGGCTGAGAAAACCTGTTTGGAAAACTGTTACGGTCTGGAGTACTTGTTTTTGACAGTCATTTTATAGACACTTGCCAACGCCCCTTCACTCTACCCTCCTATCACAGTCTGAAATCGCTAAGTGCCCAGCACAGCCAGATAATTCCCTTGTGAATTAAAAAAACCCCACACTTAACCAGAAAAAAATGCAGTAAAACCACAGTAAACACTGGCAGTGCTTTTCCAAGATGAAGTATTTTGTCAGTGGTGAAGAGGATGCTCCTGGACAGGTCTGTAAACACGATCAATATAAAGCTTTAAATTGTTTCAATGACCTGCTTTGCATAATGAATCAAGTAGATATGTTTTTTAAACAAAGTTAAGCAGGACAGTGAATGTACTCTTGACCATTCTTATAAATCGGTATGAGCTGAATTTTGCATGTTTATAGTGTTATAGCATACTAACTGTAGTTGGACCACCGTAAGTTCTGAGGGTGGAGCTTTGTGTACATGGGCGGGAATAGGAGGCTCATCCTATTCAACTCCACCTATTTATGTTTGACCTAATACTAACACATCTTACCTAATGAACCTTTAAAGGTTTAGCATAAAAATACTTATAGCTTTTAACTTTTATCAAACATGTTTATCATATCATATCTCTAAATTGTATTTTTCTGTAAACTTGTATAAATTGTTTACGTCACATGCTACAAAAACAAAAGAGTTCAAGATATGTATCATTGCTCTATCTTTGTTTGTTCATTGAAAGATCGTTCAATTTCTGGGTCATGAGCTGAAAGGATGGATGAACCAAGAAGGCATCAGTTAAAGGTTTGGGAGGCAAACAATAAAAATGCAGCAGATAGAAACTCTAATCAGGTGAATTTACTGATTCCTTTAAAAAACACAGCAGATTTCACATATCAAGGTCCACTTATAAATTGTGATCACAAATATATTCATTTTTCATTTTTACATTATCAACAAAGATCTAGCTCGTTTCTTTTTAATTATTGTCTTGTTTACAACTGTAAGATGGTGCCACTTCTGTGGCATTAAGGCATGTAAACATGATGCCTTCTCTCTCTCTCTCTCTCTCTCTCTCTATCTCTGTCTCTCCAGCTAATCCTGCAGCACGCTATATTTCTATGCTGACAGACCAAATAAATGGTCTCCATTTTCCAACATACTACCAATTACCTCCACAAGACACTTGCGCGCACACACACACGCACACACTCACCCATACACACCCCTGCACATGCAGCTTCATCAAAATGTCAATGAGAACGCTGATTGTGAGCCGTGACATCGGCAAGGCCAGAGGATGATCATAAAATATGGCCTTAGACGAGCTTTGCTGCTTGAGTTCAGCTTTGTTTTGCCTTAGCTGTCTTCCGTATCCTTGAAATTAAATGTGTGTTGTTGTGATCATGGATCTCTCTACTGAATAATAATGTAGAATTGTGTAGAATGTCAGGATGCCTGCGTTCATCTGTTTATTCAAACACTGGTCAAGGTGGATATGGAGCCATTCTTCCTAGATGGGATGCCAATTAATCACAGGACACCATGCACACACACACACACACACACACACACACACACACACACACACACACACCTACAGCCAATTTAACATTAATTAAATCCCCCTACTGTCATGTTTTTGGGAGAAAACCCCAAAAAACTCGAAAAACCCGAAAACTCTTGGTAGAGAACCCGGAGGAAACCAACAGGAACATAGGGGAAAACGTGAAACTGTGAGGAGGTGAAGTGAAGTATTTTAATTTCTCCACAAAAATGAAATCTGACTATGCATTATATATATTTGCTCATATAATACACACTATATTATGTAATATTGTACATATCACACACATATATATCACCTAAATTATTATATATTATTATGGTGGTGTTTAAAGGTTATCAGCTGTTACTCTCTAACTCTATTTTGTCTATACACACATACTGTGGAAAAAATATACACACATATACACACATATGTATGATTCTTAATATACACATATATGTACACTACATAAGTTTTGTTTATCATTATATTGTTGCTAGACGAACACACAAGGCATGAAATATAAAAATCTGATGTTTTCTACACTTTTTGTATGGCATTACCTAAAAGCAAGCAGTGTTTCATTTGCACGAGGTCCAACAAATGATTGCCACAACACACACACACACACACACGCACGCACGCACGCGCGTACGACTAAAATGTCAACGAGAGCATTGTGAATTTTCACGCATCTTTGAAACAAAATCATGTCCATCACTTCCATCACTTCCTGTCCAGATCGATAACCACGAAGCCTAATATGTCATGCGTTACAGTGCTGAATAAAAGCGCGTGCTTTACGCACCACCGCGCTTCTTGCGTGTGTGCGAGCGCAACACCCCCCCCCCCCCCTTCACGCAAACCCAACCACGTGAACTTTAAAAATCGTTTTCTCCTACAACACCACCCCGTTACACCGGTTTCATACCTTCCGAGGCGGCGCCGGTGGCCGCCAGCGCGAGCGCGAGGCACAGCGCTGCGATAGGTAGCTGCATGGTGGCGCCGCGCGCGCGAGCTTCCGCCTCTTTCACTCCGTCATCCCGCAGCAGGAGGATCGAGCGCACGCGACCGCCGTGATTTCCCGCGTCATCACCGGGAGAAGCCGCGGAGTCGCAGCTGGAGTCGCTGCATGAATGATGATGATGACTGGAGAGAGGGCTCGCGCTCTCTCTCTCTTTCTATCTCTCTCTCTCTGTCTCTCTCTCTCCCTCTCTGTCTCTCTCCGTGTTACCCTCGGCGTGTTTCCCCCGCGCGCGCCGAGCAAAATGCTGAGCACGCGCAGGAAAGAACCAGCGGGGATGCCGAGACTGACACACACACACACACACGCACGCACGCGCGCACGCAAGCACGCATCTTTATAGATACAATCAAACAATATTGCGTGTGTTTCATTTTGTTTCCTTAAAAGCATTAATCACACATACTCATATACATCTCATGCCACAGCTCTAGGTGGGAGGGGCATGCTCTGTCTCCCCCTGTCAATCACAGAGACACCAGCCAATTGTGAGCTCAGGTATGTGGAAGAGGTTAATGTCACTTACTGATGCGTAACACACACAGGAAAGCGAGTCTATCTGCCCTCTTCTACATACCTGAGCTCACAGACGCCCACAATTGGCTAGTGTCTCTGTGATTGACAGGGGAGACAGAGTATGCCCCTCCCACCTAGACAGCACAGCCAGTTTTCGCAGATATGAATGTGGCATTATCAGGAATCGAACTTGTGAACGCTTTTTCTTTACGCTAAGAACTGTTATCTATCTAAAGAACCTTTTTTTTCTTAGTGTCTATCTAACCATCAACATAATTAGGAGCTAGGGAAAGTGATATCAACCACACTGTAAACCCTAATGCTGTCTTTACTTAAACAATCCCGTAATTATGACTAAACATGACTTACAATGTTGTGTTCTGTACCCAGAAATCAAAAATCTAACTTGGCGTAACTTATTTACCTACAGAATACATAAACTTAAGATTTCAAGTGTTATGAACTCAGAATCATGATTCATTAATATAGCTCTGGTCTTTCTTTGATGTGATTGGCCACGCAAGAAGTCCCACCTGGCAATAAGAGAACTAATGCACTGATTGGTAGATAATTGCAGAAGGCGGTCCTCTCGTCAACGCCATGCGTGTTTACAAAGAAATGGCAATCATGTAGAGGATGTTTTGTAAATAAAGTTACATTTTTGCTCAAAAGTGTTCATTTCCCCTATTTATGGAGACTTTTGGGACACCCTGTATTTAAGTATGCTAGCATGCGGCGCTCTCTCAGCCTCTCTTTTTCTCTCACCGGGACAAAAAAAAAACGTAGCTTGTCACTAAGAAACTCCTCTGCGCTGACACTGGAGACTCCTTCCATTAAATGTTAAATAAACATCTCCTCACAGAAAACTTCACCATATCTATGATTATATGCGTTTTTAAAATCTGTTTATGTGGAGCGTCCACTGTAGAAGTCACTGTGTAAGTAGTTACTATAGAGACGGTAACGTATTAGAACGAGTGCATTAATATAAACCTCTGATTTTCAGCTGCACTAAAGTCTTCAGAAATGCTGTTCTAGAAAATGAATCCGAATCAACAATTCCACAGCACTGGGGTATAAAAAACAATGACCCGAATACGTCTCTTTGTTTTGATGGGCATTTTGTAAATTTCTAAATTAACCATAGAGAGGCAGGTTAAATTAAAACCTGTTGTTTTACATTACATCAAATAAATAAATAAATAAATAAATAATTTCATAAAGTGATAACATGATTATGGCTTTGTTTATCAGCTACTGCTTCATATTGAGGAAAGAAAGAAAGAAAGAAAGAAAGAAAGAAGAGACTGAAGACTGAAGAAGAGACATGGTCTCACAAATAAAGTGTGTTTCTGTGTGTGTGTGTGTGTGTGTGTGTGTGTGTGTGTTGTGTATCCTCCACCTTTATTTGTGTTTCCCTGCTGAGCCACTAGGGAGCTCTACACTGATAGGCTTTGGACACACACACACACACACACACACACACATACGCATGTCAATATTGCACCCAGTGTGAAGAAGAGATTTCGATGTTGATGTGTGAAAAATGAACTTAATGAAGCTCAGACGGCTCATCAAATCGGATGAGAATACAGCACCTGATCTCCCTAACACAATTCCAAACTTACACACACACACACACTCACACACACACAAACACACGGATATGCATAGACAACAATATGAAGAGAGCATGAAAATGAAATAATGAGGGCCAGAACGAGAAAGGGAGAGTAAATTAGAGAGAGAGAGAGAGAGAGAGAGAGAGAAGGGATGATAAGAAAGAAGGAAAGAAAGAGTAAATTTAGAGGAGAGTGTGAAGAATGGGTTGTGAAATGGTTTAGGAAAGAAAAGAATGAAGGAGAGAAATCCAGCCAGAGAGAAAGAGAGAAAGAAGAAGATGGAGATAAAGAGGCTTGAAAGCTGAGGCAGCAGTTTAGAACTTTTAGCTGATAATGACAAATAGCTCAGTTACACCACTGTAGAAAGGAATGAGTGTGTGTCTAATTGCCCATAAGTGTGTGTGTGTGTGTGTGTGTGTATTGCTTCCCAAGACTAACCACATACCACTAGTTCCTCACACACACACACAGCAGAGTAGTATCCCAGAAATAATTTAACAATCTAGTTCCCATATTTTTGTGATCCTTATGATTCATGATCTCAATAAAGAGATGAGATGTTTACAGGAATAAGAGTGTAAATGGGTGGAGGTGGGATGTCGGGAGATTTGTCATTGTGGATGAGATAAGCAGATGCTTGAAAGGAAACTCCAGCCAGAATTATAAATGTGACAATCGAACATGACAGAAGTGATACACGCTTTCAAAACTGATGTGCTAAAAAAAAAACAACAACAATACCAAGGTCCTGATTTAGAAAGTGTGTTCAAGGGAATAAACTGTGCACATTTGACGTGGCTGATTTACAAAGAATAATTCGTAAGTACTAATACTTTATCGTTTCTATAGTAACAACATACGCAGGGGCGTGTATAGTGGATGCTCCACATGATGAATGGATTAAAATTGTGCTGTTATGCTGAAGCTTTCTGTAAGATGATTTTGATTTATTTAACATTTACGGAAGGAGTCTCTGATGTCAGAGCTTTGTAGCACTAGTACATTTTCAGACGTGAAAATCTTAAGCACAGAGGACTTTGCACACAAGCTGCAGTTCATTTATTAGCTTCAAGAGAGAGAGAAGAGAGGCTGGTGAGGGAACGACTTTATAGCTGCTATAACATAAGTGAAAAGAGGAACTAAATGTGATAACAGTACAGTATATTGGTCATTAATAAATAGCAAAATGTAGCTGCCAAATTGCTGTGGTATAAGAGGAATAAAATAATTTGAGAGGCGCTGTTATAGGAAAATAATAAACTTTGGGGTGGTAACAGTAAAGGCTGAATTACACTTGCTTTAATTATGCGTACGTGTAATCAAGATGGCTGCCGTGTGTATCATGCGCATGTTTGGAGGTAGACAGAGGTAGATTTTCCATTGAAATACCATGGGGCGGCAAACTTTTGCACACAACTGACGTATTCATAAAAACATTCTTAATAACTGAATAAATATTCTATATAAATATTCTATAATATATAAACAGTTCTAAATATTTCTCAAATAAATTGTGTAGACGGATTTCTTACTGAGGAACGTTAAAGGTTAAAGGCGTCGATCATCCGTCCAGTGGCTTTGTAGGAAATGAGATGCTAATTACAGAAGTCTCATCAGGACATACAAATAAAACTGGGGAAATTAAACAGGTCCTTGTTAGATTGATGAGTTTTTCCTCACGGCGTGGTGTGTAAGGGCAGCTGCACCTTAACCTGAGAGAGAGAGTTGGAGAGAGACAGTGAGTGAGTCGATAACTTGGGAAAGAAAGGCAAGTGATGCGAGACGACCTGTTGTGAGGGATTATGCTCGATAACCTGAGTGTGTGTGTGTGTGTGTGTGCGCGCGCACGCATATGTGAGTGTGTAATCATGCACGAGTGGGTGTGAGCATACATGTGGTCTGTTTCTGACTCATGTATGGATATGTGTGTGTGTGTGTGTGTGTAGCAGCAGGTGCTCGCCTGCTGCATGTCTTCTTATAAGGACCCAGGTGGGATGAAGAGATGGGCCTCCAGAGTGCTGTGTGTATATGTGTGTGTGTGTGTGTGTATGTGTGTGTGTATACACTTGTAGATTCCTTGCAAATCCTTTGGCATGATGATATAAGAGCTTGTCAGTACCTTTGTACTGTATTGTATTTTATCACACACATTACTCATTTTACAAACACTGATTAGAAGCTAAAAACAGGTTTTTAGTGTGATGCGTTTTGTAACATATTTATGTAATATTAGTAGTTGATGTTTGAACACAATCATTTTTGGGTCAGAAACACAGCATTGGCTACAATGTCCCTGTCTTTCTTTAGAGGAAGAAGTGAAGTGAGGATAAAGAAAAAGAAAATGCTTATTAAGGTTAAGACATTGGCTGCTAAAAAAAGTATATTTTTTATTTATATCAGTTGATTTTGCCTCAGGACAAGTCAATAAGAAAAAAGTAAAAAAGTTCATCCACATTGGTCAGGGCCACTAGTGAACACGGATTTGCCAATTCGCATGAGTCAACTCGGTTATAAATTGTTAAGATTAGGAAGGGGGAATGAATTACAGTGACTAAAAGTCATAGCTTTGTATCACTTTACTTGAACCCCACTTTTTGGCACAGACCTGTCATGTGTGATGTTATAAGTTGCCATAACAGTTGATGTGAAGTAATATAACAATGTTATTAGCAATTGCATTGAAAGGTGTCATAATATTTGATGTCATGACAGCTTATGCATAGAAAATGGTCTATTAGTCATTGAAATGTAGCCACTCCCCCACCTGGAAACTCGAATGGAAGTGTGAAAATTGATGTAATCCGAATGGGGTAGAGAAAGCCAATTTTCCCAAGGGGACCAGTGCCCCTTGGTCAAATACTGGGTGGGGTAAAAGAAGCCATGCCTAAACAATTTTGACGAACATGACACAGATGAGGAAAATCCACAATTCAGAGACATTAAACATTAAACAGGCTAGGGTTGAACACAAATATCCACAAAACTTTAAGAGCAGAAGGACAAATCCCTAGTTTGACAAATAGTCAGGGAGCAGGGCAAGGGTCAAACACAAGAAAACTATTACAACTAAAAAGGATTGGAACTTACACAAGAGAGCAAATCAATTGGCAAGGCTTTGCAAGGAACATAATTTTATATAGCCAGTGAACAGGAAGTGTGTGATAACTGAGGAAGAGGCAGCCCTCTGGTTGTGTGGCAGTGAAATGTCCCTGACACTGGTCCATGAGCTCATCAATACAAGTCATTAGACATGCATCAAAATTTAGAAACAGCATTCACTTTGATGAAGTCCACGCAGAAATGGATTGTGTCCACCTTGGGCACAAGCACATTGGGGCTGTTCCAGTAACTGTGATACTCCTTTATTATACCAATCACGAGTGTTTTCTTTTGTGCTTAAGCAAATGATCCAGCTGGTTGCATACAACCACCCTGGGGGCAATATGGTGCTCTGTGAGATCTGTTCGCAAAGGCAGGGGAAAAAACATGTCCAAATCTTCGACATGCAGCTTGGCAAACTCGAATCTCTGGGATGGTGAGTCTCTAAGTGGAGTTTGATGTTTTTGAGCATTGCGGTCCCCCAGACCTCACCTCTCTCTGGGCCACCACTGTCACCAGAGCAACAGGGGCGGTCCTCTCTCCACTGTTCTAGGAGATTGAGGTGGTAAATCTGCCGTGTGTTTCCTCTGTCCATTCCACAAAACCTCTCCTGCCTATATAATAACTCAAAGGGGAAGAACCCCATGAACCTCTGGAACTGCAAATAATAGAGCTTCCTACCATGTAGAACAATTTCTGCTGAACAATTTCTATCATTGTTTATGAACTTATGGATCATATAATTAAGCATCTTATTGAAGCTGTCCACTAACCCATTGGTTTCAGGCTGGAATACGCTGGTTTGCTTAAATTCTGAACAATTTGCAAAATGAAATGAAATAAATTATGTTCTTTGATCAGTTAGTAACTTTATCAGGATCCCAAGGATGCTCCAGTGCCAACTGTACGATGTAATTCTCTGGCTGCTTTGAGTCAGGCCTCAGCTAATATCTGTAGTCGAGGATTCTCTAGGCAAATGTGAATGGCCAGTCCCATTTCTCCAACACCATTGAGCAGTAACCCTCTGGGTGCAGACCAACAAGCACAAATGCTCCAGATGGCTCTGAGAAGACTGACTATGAGCTGGGCCTCTCCAGTTAGAAGAACCTGGATGTGTTATGACATAGCTACATTATGATGCAAGGTTCAAGTAAAGTATTACCATTTTCTTTTGTATGAAATCCAGCTGCATTTGAATTTTGCATTTTTTGGGCTGATTTTCTGTCCCCTAATTGTTCAATGTTAGCATCCACAATCAAACTGAAAGAATAAGCTTTCATATTCATTATTAATGGCAAAGAACACACTACATTATTGCCAGTACAAGGTAACGATAAGTATCTTTGGTCTGTACCAAACTTCGTTTGTCCTAATTGTTGTAGCACTATTTTACATTCAATTTGCTAAGTAGAAATTTTTTGCCTGAAATTGGAAAACAAATACTACATTGTGGCAAGTAACAATAAGCTTGTTACTGTTGCCTTGTTCTCTACCAATTGTTCTAGTAGTAATTCACATTTAATTTGCTTATTAGAAGCAGTTTAAAGGTCTTGATGTGATCTTGCAAACTTCAAAACAGCCACATATTTTGTGTTTTCACAACTAATTAATAAGCTCCTGTTATACTTTTCACTCTTTTGCATCACAAATAAATTTAAGAACAAACCTACATACATTAATTTCTTTCATTAGGTTTATGTATTCATTGTAAATGTAGCCTAATTGTGTTTTGGGACTAAAATATTAAACATTATAATACACTATACGGCCAAATGTTTGTGGACACCTGACCATCATATCCATAGGTGTTTGTTGAACATCTCAATCCAGATTTATTCCCCCTTTTACTGTTAGAATAAGCTCCACTCTTCTGGGAAGCTTTCCACTAGATGTTGGAGCGTGGCTGTGGGGATTTGTGTTCATTCAGCCACAAGAGCATTAGTGAGATCAGGCACTGATGTTGAGTGAGGAGGTCTGGGGTTCAGTCAGTGTTCCAGTTCATCCCAAAGGTGTTCAGTGGGGTTGAGGTCAGGGCTCTGTGCAGTACACTCGAGTTCTTCCACTCCAACCTTAACACACCATGTCTTCATGGAGCTCACTTTGTACACAGGGGCATTGGCATGCTTGAACAGGTTTGGTTCCAGTGAAGGGAAATTGCTTCAATTTTGTGGTATCAGTCTGAGGAAGAACCACATATGGGTTTGGTGTCCACATACTTTTGGCCATATAGTGTACATATTTAACCTGCAGTGACACCACAGCTTTTTAATAGCTTCTGTTTTTTTTTATTGAGATTTTTCTGGAAAAAATGACAGGAGCAATGACTCAGAAATAATAATAGGAGGCACACAGAGAGAGAGAGAGAGAGAGAGATGTGTATGGTGTATGATTCACCAACCTTGCCTCTTGCCCTTTTGGTGTAATTATGCTTTGGGGTGATTGGTCATTAATTCATTAAAAAAAAAAAAAGCTTACTTTTGCTGGAATGCATAAATGAGTAGGAAGAGAGCAAAGTCACAATCTCAATTTCTAGGAACAAGAAATGATTTCTTCCTATTCCGAATGAATGAAAATGTAACACTGGCTACGACCTCTAACTCTGCTATTTAATTGAGCCTAATCGATTCACAAATCTTCATGAAGAAACACACTAAATACATGTTTTAGGATTTTCTAAATGTTTTACAGAGTAGTCTACATCTACAGGAGCCTTTACAATACTTACAATAGAATACACAATAAAATACCTTATTTAAATCACGGGTTTATATTAATGCACTTAATTGGATGAATGGATTTTTGGAAGGAGTCTCCAGTATTAGAGCTTTGTGACAGAGGCAAAGCTGTAGCATATTCCATGATTTGTATATTAATAGGTCAAACTTGCGTGAATTACTGTTTACTTACAGTTTAAAAACTGTCCAAGGAGATAAAGATTCAAAATATGCCTACTGTATCTCTACTATCATGCATACGTCTTTTACACAAACGCAGTGTTAGGGGGTTTAAGGTTAGAGTGACAGGTGAAGGTTAGAAAGAGTGGGTTTGTTAAAGGAGTTGCCTTTATTACTCACAGCCCATGGGCAGAGATAAAATATCGCTGTATAACTCCTTGTTGTTGTTTTGTGTGTGTGTTTGTGTGGGAGATAAATAAATTCCTGGCCGAACTTTTCGTACACTGACTCGTAAATTCTTTGATTTAGGTTTCTAATGCGGAGTGACTCATTCAGTATGAATAACTCCAACACACACAAATCCATAGTTTAACTTTGAAATATCTCTTTTCCTCCAAGAGGAACATGGAAGGAGCAAAATGGAAGTTTGGAGAAGTTCCACTTTGGAGAAGACTGTATTCATGTAGCTGTACTTATAAATCTTTACATGGAGCTTGTAAGGATTGAGGAATTAGAAGGAAGGAGGGCAGATAGGAAAAAAGAAAAATGCTGCCAGTAATCTAAGTGTTTACTGATGAGTTCTTGATTAACAGGAAACAAGCTGCAGGTGTCAGTACTCAGGCAAGACATAGTGCTGCCAAGGATGAGGCTGTTGTTGGAGTTAAAGCTTTAGACAAGTTGGACTATTGATTCAGTTGTGTGTTACTAACTAAACAACACCCCAAAAGAGTAGTCTATGGATATTTTGATTAATCGTAGGAGGAATGTGCTATGAATATGCTAATGAAAAATGAATGTTCTAATAATGAATATTCATTCTTCTTGAATTCCATCAAAGTGTTTTCACGTTGCAAAAATGATTTTCAGTATTCTCCACTTACAGCATGTCAATCTGAACCAAACAAAATCTATAATAAAGATTCATCAAAGGCTGTTGGACATTTATAGGGCAGGAGATAATCTTGACCCAAGTCTTTTTTTTTTTTTAAATCAATATTGTGTTCGAGTTCGTTTCAAACTAGGCCAGGAGGTGTTTATTCCCTCTAAGAGAAAAAATGTGGGGCGTCTAAATAAGAGGCAAGAATGGTTCGTTCCATTGTGTGGTGAAGCCTGTTTCACAGTGACTGAGTGAAAAAAAAAAAAAAAAACAAGAAAAGGGACCAAACACAATGGACTCTCGGTGGTAATCTATTAAAACTATGCTACAGTTAGACAGGTTTCTCTTTTTCTCACACACACTCCTCTGTCTGTAATTTTGCTGTAGTCTGGAGTTCATAATACATCTTAAGTTCATACTGCATTTCTGTAACCTCGGTATGGCATATGTAAAGGGCTTATGGAAATAAAGCACAATATACACAGTCCTTCACATATAAACAACAGCTTCTACCACAGATATACACTCTGAGTCTGGAAAGGGCGGAGCTTAAGTAAATTCTGATCAGCAAATGGGAAAAATTTATGACATCATCACAAACATTTTCCAAACATTAACAACCTGGCTAGCAAATATGGCCAATGCTAGTGAATTTGGCTAGCTAATGTCAGATACAGCTACTGCTGGACAAGTTGTCTGAGCTAGCTACTTAGTGGGCTAATGTTAGATTCAAGTGATAGGATATAGGAATAAAATGTAGGCAATGCAAGGGCTCCTAAGTTTGCGTCTTTATGTGTCTCTTCCCTAATTTCAACCCAATCAACTTGTTAGGAATTCCGAACAAGTAAGAGCAGATTCTTTGATTTTCAGATTAAGTATGTCATAAAATCATTTCAACTGCTAGACTAACATCTTGAAAGACAGGCTTGAAACATAAATAAGTATCCATGATCAAGCTCTTGCTTGGTTTAGATCCTGTTTGTGTGCTTCCAGTTTGTTGTAGTTTATAATGATTGTTCTAAACACAAACGTCAAATATGGCGTTCTTCAGGGCTCTGTATTAGGGCGGGTCAAATTTTAAACGTGTAATTCAGCTTATAAATTTGCCATCCTGAAACCATATTTCAGTTGTCTAACCAAGAACTTATAAAAGAGCCTTAGATGGGTCTTCTGAATTTCAACCCACACAAACTTGATAGAATTCCTAAGAAAATTTCAGAGCAATTTCTTTGACGTGAAGAACCGGCGTTCCTCAGGGCTCTGTATTAGGGCTGCTGTGATTTAGGCTTTGACATTTGTGTTCACTTTTAAAAGCAAGAACCTTTAGAAATAAATAAATAAATAAATAAATAAACCCCCTCCATCTTATTTTCTCCGAAAGCTTAGAGGTTAGCATGTCTGACTGCATCTTTGCTGAAGGGAGAAGCAAGCATTAGCATTAGTCTGCTATAAATAAACCAGTCTGTTTATCCAGTACCGAAAACTAAAGAGAATTTTGTTAAGTTTGGTAAGTTTACATGTAAAGTATGACAAGTATCATCTGGTTACACATAAACTAGCTCAATGCTTAACGTCTGCATGTAAACACAAATCATAAAGGGGGGCTTAGGAATCACCTGATTTATTAATACGGTCTGATGAATACAAATTTTTAAGGTTTCCGGAAAGGTTATGTTGATATAAGCATGATAAAGCTAAAGTAAATGTGAAATTAGGTTTCTTTAGTGACAAACATTAGGAACACAAGCTTCTTCATGAGTACATCTTCAGACCTTTATGAATTATTGAGCAACACTGTGGCTTCTTCCTTGTTACTTCCAGTCGGCTACATTGAGAAAGGCACACACACACACACACACACACACACAGTCCATGTTTTTTTAAAAGACCCTTCTTGTTCACCAAAACATGAGCGTCTTTGACTGAATTGAGAATGATGTGTCACGTCATTGGTGTGGATGCACGTGTGTACATCAGAGATGTCTGTAGTTACTGAACCAGCACTTTTTTTGGCGGTTTTAAAGAAGGTCATGTGTGAAAATATTTCTCCTACAGCAGACAGTATAAATGTGAAGCAAGTGTGGTATTGTCTATAGAGTTCTTTTCCTGTTCAAAAGATGTCTATGTAAATGCAGAGATAAGAAAATAAACTGCAAATCCTTAAGTAACATACTGTACTTACCGTAAAGAACTCTAACAAAGGTACATGATTCATTCATTCATCTTTAGTATGTTCTTTATCCTGGTCAGGATTGGAGGATCCAGAATTAATCCTGGGAACATTGGGCAGGAGACAGGAATACAATTTTACAGAAATCTCATATCCTTCCCTGGGTATTTTACTGTGTGCTTGTTTAGAGTGCATGTAGACTTTTACCATGTACTTCAACATCTTGTCATGTGAAGCGGTTTGACCCGT
>CM040481.1:13202517-13229277 GCA_022758105.1 Pangasianodon gigas
AGAGAGAGAGAGAGAGGGATGCCTCACTGCTCATTTAATTGACCTTCTGTCCCACTAGAATCCTAAAAGGCTTTTCAGCATCGACTTGCCTCACATCACTCCTAAGGAAATGTCTTTACACACACACACACACACTCACTCACACACACACACACAAAACTCAAGAAGGTCTTTTCATTGCGTAATAATAAACTGATATTAATGATAATAATGGTACTGATACTAGAGCTGGCAAATTTAATATTTTTTATATTTTTTTTATTTATATATTTTTTAAATAAAATTTTTAGTATTTAAATGTATTAACCTATTATTATGTTAATTATATTAACGATCCTGTAATTTTAGAATGAAACGAACAGAGTGAACATGAACAGCATTACATTGCGTGCCTTTATCACATAAACAACAGAAGGTGAAAACTGTGTTAAAAACATAATTTTATCCAAAAAATAAATCTTTAAGGTTTGAGATTAATTTTTAATTTCTTTACCCACAGAAATGTTTATTAAGTGCTGATATTTAGCAGATCGGCCAACTGAAGTGCCTGTTGGAAATGAGCTAATTTCACGTATCCTGGTATCACTTTTTAGTTAGTTTTTAAAAATGGGAAATGATGATGTATGCTAAGACACAAATTAGCTTTAGCTGAAAGATTCAAATCTGTATACAAACTAGCTAATGACCTACCATTACAATAACCAGGCTACCCAGGAATTAGCATTACAGTAACACATAGACTAGTAATATAGTGCACAAGAGCTAACCCAAAAGCTAGTATTACAGTAGTAGGTTCATCCATGAACTAGCATTGGTTAACCCACAAACTAGCATCATAGTAAAAAGTTAACTCACCAACTAGAATTACAGTAAACAGGTTAACCCACAAACTAGCATTATAATAAATAAGCTTGCCAATTATCTTATTAGCTTTATAGAAAAACAGACAAACCCTCAAACCAGCATTATAGTAAATAGTTTATCCCAGGAATTAGCAGTACAGTGAATGGGCTAACCCAGGAGTTAGCTTTATAGTAGACAGGCTAAGACATGAGCTCACATTAGATTAAACAGGCTAAAGTAACACATAAACCAATAATATCAAACTAAATATCAAATAATATCAGATAATATCATACTAGGTTTCTCCATAAACTAGCACTACATTAAATGGGCTAACACATGAACTAGGATAAGAGTAAACAGACCAGGTACTAGCATTAAATATAAACAAGCTAAGTCCATACTAGCATTATAGTAAACAAGCTAAGATGCAAATTAGCACTATAGTAAACAAGCTAAGATGTAAATTAGTGTTAGGTGAAATATTGAAATATTCAGAAGATTTAACAATATTTAAACCGTGAAATTCACTCTGACATCTGACAGCCATAACTAGTCACTCACACACACACACACACACACACACACACACACACACAGATCCCACCTAAACCCTAATTGAAGAAATAAAGACATTTCACATCATTTTAAAATCACTTCAAACCCACTCATCCCCCATCCTCTGAGCCAGACTTGCACTTTATTATTCATAAATGTGTCATAAACATTTCGCCTGAACACAAATGCGCTTCTATTCAGGGACGGCTGCGGTGCTCATCATGGCTCCAGCTGTGCGCCGTGCTGCGTTATTACTCAGATGTACTGGGGAGGATTGTGTTTATGGAAAAGATTAGACTAATCATTAAGCTCCAAGTGCAAGACATGTTTGTAATGTTGGTTACTGTGGTGTGTATTAATGGTCCAGAGGGCATAAAGCTCAATAAATACATTTAGAGTGCACATAGCTCCTGTTATTTACAGCAGGGGAATATTTACAGGGTTAATTCTGGCATAAAACTAGAACTTAAGATGTTATTTGTCAGGTTATGTAGCTTTATGTCATGCAGTGTTTCATCTCTCAAACCTATAGCAGTGTTTTTTTTTATTTTGTGTCATTGTCGTTTGTGTATCAATCAGTGTTCTGTTACTACAATGCCCAGCAAATGTTACGGAAATACATACAGTCACTGGTTATACTACTCCTCACAAACATACCCAGAAGACTTGTATACTGAGGTGTGGGAAATACTAATAAGTGAAAGCTAAAGGTGTTTTTTTCACTGTTTGAAAATAGCAGTTAGCATCTATGTCAAAGCACATTAATACACTGAAAGGGAAAAATTATGTGGAGTGAGCGATCTGAGCTAGCTAACAAAAACATACTAAAGGAAACTGTTGTTGCATTGAAAGTGTCACATTTTTATAATGTTTACGCTAAAATTTCATCTAAAGCGTCAAATCTTGTGGTATTTTTCTTATAGCTCAGAAGTTGGAAAGCTGTTGACGTTGACGTTTCTCGGTGTAGAAGAAGCCTAACTGCTTTATCCTGGACAGGGATGCGGTGAATCTGGGAACTCTGTGTATGAGGTGAAGTGGGAATACATACTGGATGGGACGCTGGTCTATCTCAACACACACATTCACACACTCATTCAATCCTAGAGTGGAGTTAGAGTAAACAATCCACCTACAGCCATTGGAGGAAACCAGAGAACACGGAAGGGAAAAAAAAGCAGTTGAGGATCGAACCAGCTTTGAGGAGGTAACGCTACCCACGGCGCTAAAGCTAATGCTACCAAAGATGTATACTCAGGTATGCAGGAAGATGGCAGTGTGTCCATAGGAATGTACAGGAAATGCTCATGCATACTTTTGGTTTATGGAGAAATTTTGCTTTACACAACTGGGAAGCTCAATGAAATCAAAGCTAAAATTTTATAAAAATGTGTATAAATATCAGCAAGGAGTGAAGGTGAGGGTCGTTTACTATATCGTAAAGTTATATAATATCACATAAACATCTGCTTACAAATGTTATCTATGCATATCTATCGATCTGTCTAGATTATATATATTCTACATTGTAGTATATTATGATTCTAGTGTGTTATGACTTTACATTCACAGTGCAGTTATCAGCTCAGGTGTGAGGTAGACATCCCAGATTGTTACACCCAGATGTGTGTGTGTGTGTGTGTGTGTGTGTGTGGGTAGGTTGGTGGGTGAACAGACACACAGATCTGTCAGAAATATGGCAGCCCATGAGGATGGGGATGCTGTTGCTGTGACAAAAAATCTTTGGTTCCATATATAGAAACCACACACACACACACACACAGAGAAAGAAAATGAGACAGCAACACACACACACACACACACACAGAGCAAGAGAGATAGAGAGAGACAGAGAGACAGACAGAAAGTGAGAGACACAGAGAGAGAGAGAGAGAGAGAGAGACAGATAGATAGATAGAGAGAGAGAGAGAGACGTGTGTTGTCCTGTTCGAAAGGCAATGAGTCTCTGATCCGATTAGCGGTGGGTTAAAAAGGGGCACATATTCATGCATGAACACACACACACACACACACACACACAAAGATTAAAGGCATCCTATCCCTAACACCTCACTGAAAAACTAATTATAGAGACCATGGTGAGGTTTAATACAGCATTATATTAAACTGGCTAAATGACAAACTAGCATTAGAGCATGAAGTAGCTTTAGAGCAATTGTTTATCCCAGGAACTAGCATTAACCCAGGAATGAGCTTTATAGTAATTAAACGGACTTATACGTAAAACAGCAAGTACCTGCATTAAATATAAACAGGCTAGACCAGATACTAGTAAATTAGCATTAGTCTAACTAAACTACCTCACAAGCTGTATATACAGATACTGAATATTAGCATTAAAGTACACACAAGATAACACAAACTTTCTTAATCTCTGTTGGAAAATTAATATAAACACACTAACCTATAAACTAGCACTGCAACAAAATGCAAATTTTATAGTTATTTACTTTCACATAATAGTAAACAGATTAATCTATCCCTGCTGAAAAAAAAAAAACCCTAGAATCCCTCATAGAAATTTTTAATGGTTTTAATGGTTATAATGGGAGTTGTATTGGTTTTAATGGAAGCTGTAATGGTCTCTGTGGGTCTCTACTGGCAATTTTGTGCCTTTTATTGGTGGCATTTTATGTCTAGTGGATACCATTAAGGACCAGTAATGGTTTTAATGGTTGACTGATGGTTTGTAATGGTATTTGTGGTGGAAATGATTAGAATTTCTGTGATGGTTTATATTGGTTTTTTTTTCAGCAGGGATAAACTAGTATCAAAGTAAACAGACCTACAAACTAGCATTATAGCACTCAGGCTATAACTAACTGGCATTCCAATATACATGCTAACCAACAAACTAGCATCACTATAATGAGTCTAACACACACACACACACACACAAAACATTAGAAATTAGCATTATAGTAAATAGGTTAGTTAACTAGCATTATAGCAAACATGTTTGCTCTAGCATTATAGGTCAGTAATTAGCATTTGCTGTATAAGCTAACAAATACACTAGCATACAACTAAGTTAACCCAGAAAAAAGCGTTACAGTAAACGAGGTAACTTAGAAACTAGCGTTACTGTAAACATACCTGTGATAGTAAACAGATTATATACTAGTAGTGAACAGGTTAGCAAAACAAACTAACATTATAGTTAACTGGTTAACTCAAGTTTTAGCATTACACAACAGCTGTTGCTGTTGATTTAGCACAAAATTTTTGTTGCACATCAAGCTAAATTAGCACTCAGAATGGTGGTAGCAGGTGTGTGTGTGTGTGTGTGTGTGTGTGTGTGTGTGATGCCCCTGAGACACAACCCTCTCATTTCACATCTTTCAACCTACTTATGCACTGCTCCCAATATTTATTCCTGTACGCTCATTTACATAAAATGGTTTTGGCTAATCGGAGCATCGGATTATAAAATTCATTTCTTCACAAGCTCTCTGATCGTGTTGTTTTGGTTTTCATCCATGACGAAGAATTAATTAGGGAGCTGGCGAGCTTACGGCTCTTCACAACTCAAACATTTCCATCTGCGGGGAGATGCATGTAACGTGCCATCAGACCAAACGTGGACTGACCATGAGTGGGCGTTGATCAGTATAGCATATGTGGTATTTGTGTGTGTGTGTGTGTGTGTGTGTGTGTGTGTGTGTGCGTGTTTGTTTGTGTGTGTGAGGTCCATCTGCTTCAGCTAATTCAGCATTCAAGCTTCACAGCTTCAACAGTCATCCACATGGAATGCAATTTTTATAAGTGTGGATAAGTAATGAGTACAATTTTTTAAACTTTTTTTTAAAGATTTTTTCTTCATATGTGGATTTAATATACAATATTAGCTCAATAATTAGTAATTAACCCAAGACATTAGTATAATTAACCCTATAATTTTCCTTCTACATTGATTTAACATTCAGTATTAGTTAAATTATTACTTTAATTACATTAGCGTTAACCTAAATTAACCTAAAATGATCACTCATGAAGTTGTAAAAATTCATTAAAAAAAGGTCTAAGTACAGCGTTATCAGTTAGCTTTTCATACCACACGATTTGTACGAGATTTAATAGATTTTATTTATTTTAAAACTAAACTTCAGTTTACTTGCAGCATCCAGCCATTAGGTCGTCATTTCCAATTCATTTTAGCTAAATGAAATAAAACGTACATAGATGATGTAGGCCTGAAAGAGAGTTTATTGTTGTTGATAGTAAGGGCTGGGTGATATGATGATATAATATCAACATTGTGATAAATTATGTCTGAGATATCGCAGTTATCATGATATCTTTTTAGAAAAATATTTAATGTTTGGGTTTTTTTTAGTAATTTAATAATGATAAACAGCAGCTGTTGTGAATGTTGAAATTTTGAACTTAATGTTGTAAGTTGTAAAATTTTCCAGTGTTCAATATTTAAAATTTTTTTTACAAGATGTAATTTTTTTAATATAAAAAATGTGTTTTTGCAGACATTAATTAAAGTATCACTGGACTTTTTTTTAAACTATTGTACTGTACTCTACTGTATTGTTCACAAATGTGTGTGTGTATATATATATATATGGCTTTGAGAATCATGATATGATATCTCTTCTACAGGATTGTTCAGGATGATTGAATTCACCGTCAACTGCTCCTTATTCATGGCAAGGAAGATGTCCATGTTTAGAGGCATCCACCTTAAAGACACACTTCATCCAAACATGTTAAAAGCCTTCAGGAAACAATTACTATTCTTTTTTTTTTCATTATGCTAATTTCATGATGTTTATCTCAGGTTTATAATGAAATGAGAAATGGCCTTCAGATACAGCTCTCCACACCCATGATAAACTTAACAGGAGCTTGAAACAGGATTTTCTGGGATAGTTTAAATACATTTTAACTATGAACCTAGCTGCGTGTAATTTTTAAAGCATGACACTGGAGACTTCTTCCATAAGTAAGGAATAACACATGACTGTGCTGTTATATGAAAATAATGGAAAAAATGCAGGAGAGTGTAAACTCTTCTGTTCTGAAGACTTACCTGTGCTAATAAACTTCACAAAGCATCAGCACTGTTATAAAGCACTTACAACCGAAACGCCTTCCATAAATGTTAAATTAATGTCTCCTAAAAAAAATGTCACTACATACACAGTTATAGGTTTTACTTTGTTAAATACGTTTATTATTAGTCTTAGATTATGGTGAGTGTCTGCTGTCTTTGTGTCCTTGTGAGTGAGATGTTACTATAGAAATAATAACGTATTAGAACCAGCGCATTAATATTAACCTATTGTTCATGTTACAACCAGAGCTACCTGTGCTGTTATACGAAAATAATGGACACCTTCTGACCAATCAGATTCGAGCACTCAACCGCTCTGTGATATAAATGTCTCCTCAGAAATCTTCACCATATGAATGATTACAGATTTTTCATTGTTATATAAAAAGCGTTTGATCTGCAGCCAGAACTACGGTCAGAGCTGCTGTTATAGAAAAGTAATTAACACCTTCTGACCAATCAGATTTCAGAATTCAACAGCAGCATGGTGTAGTGTAAATAGTAATATTTACATCTGCACTTCTATGTTCTCTGAACATGATGTCATGACTCTAAACTCAAACAAGGCAAGTTACAAATAGCTAACAGCAGATGGTTGTAATTTCTTCCGACTTTGCGTGAGCTTGTGGTGGAATGTTACCATTTAAAACACATTTATTTCATACTCATACATGTGATTAGCCATGTTTGCATGACAGGAAGAAAATTCGCACAAGCTCCAACTCACTCCATGATGTCAAGAAAAGTAATGTTTACACGAATACTAATCCACATGGCAGGAAAGTCAACCAGAAGTGGAGTTGCGTTTACATTTGCCTTAAGAAATACTTATGATAATGCGCGTTTAACATCAAACGCTCTTCTAACGTGACTAAAGCCAGAAAAACATCACTGCAGGCAGCCAGAGATTAACATGAAAAATTTCCCAAATAAGTAAAAGCACACCCCAACAGTGACAGCACTTCATTCAGTATTCATTTAATTCAAGGACATCAGTGCAGAAAAACTGATTTACAAACATACAAACAGCTGCAAACAAGAGAATTGTGCTTTTGTAAATGCTGAGAAAGGGATTATGGATGTCTCGGAGACTGAGATGGGAAAAAAGTGTCCAGGAAATCATGCAGTCTTTTTAAAGGGATTTGCATTTTTATGTGCAAAGTGGACGGTTTTTATGTTAAACATCCTGCTCAAGTCCTTAGATGAAGAAATCATGATACACAATGAAAAGACAGATAAAAGTGATGCTACCAAACCGATGTGGCAAATACACGATTCTCGAGCGCTTTTTATTTACACATCCTCCACATTTTAAGCAAATATCATCCAATACAGTGTCACAATTTCAAATTTATAAGAACTACAATATTTAAGATTGGTCAACAAGAGGAGGAGCTTGTAGTTACGACTTCGTTAATAAGAGGTTTGACAAATTTCGTACCAATCTAGTCATTTCTATGCATGTTGTATGAAATGTGATTATTAATCAACAACTACTAGTTAGACAAGACTTTCCACTAATCAGTATCTACTTTTCTTAGGGCGTTTTCACACCTTCTGTACCCAGGACCGATTCTGGGTTCGTTTGGGGGCGGGGCTTATGATTGCAATTGCGCAAATCCATATGTCGGTTTTGTACATGCAGGTTTGCAAAATGGTGGGTAGTAAGTTCAACTATTGGTTGTTTTTTTTTATTATTTTCATTTGGTACCAATATGCCTGTGAAGAACAGCACTTTTGGGATGCATGGGATGTCATCATGCAGGAATCGTTATCAGACCATTATGAAACTCGAAATAGGAAGTAAGTTGAATCAATCATGTTTCTCAACATGCAGCACTGAGAGTGGATGGCTTCCACGTGTGATTCAGACCAAACCACTGTTTGGTTGAAGCGAACCATAGACCACCATTAAAGGACCAGGAATTGGATCATGAGTATGAAAACGACCTTTATTTTCCTGAGTAGAGATTAGCAGGTCGTTTGAATAGAATGAAGGTTTGACTGGTGCATACCAATGATTTTGGTTTGATCTGTCAAGCTGTTGGAATCTATAAGGGGAAAATCCTTTGACATTTTCTTAAAACTTTGACAATTCTTAAAACTAAAGACTTTCCTGAAATAAAATAGAGTATGTTTCTCGTTTGCAAAGAGAACAGAATTTTAAAATCTGCTTCTTGGAAAAATTCACATTTAAAATGGAAAAATTCACATTTAAAGATTTCATTCACTGACATTTTGAATTGAGTTTATTTAATTGATTAAACGTATTTTTGTTTTGCTACATCGTATACACTATATGGCTAAAAGTATGTGGACCCCTGACCATCACACCTATATCCTTGTTAGACTTCCCATTCCAAAACCATGGATATTAATATGGAGTTGGCCCCCTCTTCGCAGCTATAACAGCCTCCACTCTTCTGCAAAGGCTTTCTACAAGATTTTGGAGTGAGTCTGTGGGAATTTTGCCCATTCAGTCAAAAGAGCATGGCTTGTAGCAAAGGTGGCATCCTATGAGAGTGGCCCAGTACTTTTGGAAATACAGTGTAGCTTTCCAACAACTTGATCAAAGCGTGACATTCGTGGTATGAAGAACGTCTTTACCTCTATGTTTGTTAAGCTGGCTCCTTATACAACGTGATCTTTGCAGGCAGATGCTGAGATAAGGGAAGGTAACGTAAATAGAAACATTTCCATGTTGGTTTGGTTAAATATATTTATAGTAATGTCAATGTTTAAAAAAAAACGCTTTTTTGTCACATCCGATTTGGTTGCATAGACCACCACACACCTTAGCCGTACTATAACATACAAGTAAGTAAAACTGTCAAAATGTGAGAATATAAACACTGTTTCTTGTTCACTCTTTCTTCATTTCTTCTCAGTGATTGTATTTGGAAACTCGTGTCAGTGATTCGGGTGACTGGTCTAGTGATTGCCGTGACTCTGACTGGTCGGGAACGTGTGATCCAGTCAGCTATCATGCGAGGAAACTGATGAGAGGCTGGAAGAAGAGTCCCATTGTTCCAAGCACACACACCAGCACGAACACCCACAGGAAGATTCGGTCAATTACCATGGCAACATACTTCCAATCATCCTCCACCTAGAAAGAAAGAAGAAAAGGATAGGAAAGAGGTAGTTAACAAATCATAATTATTATTACAGGCAGTGCTAGCAATGGTAATGTCAGTGAGTGAGACATCCCTGAGCTACTGCATCACAACAAAGAGAAGGAGAGAAAGTGGGATAAAGAAGTATGTAGAATTTCCATATCAAACACTCCTTCACAGAGTGACATAAATGCCATATTTATAGACGGAAAACTAATCTGTATGCGTTGATTTATTCTAATGAGGATATTAGCTGTGTGTGACATCACGGTGAAGTGATATGTTTGGATGGGTTTATCCACTGCTCTAGCTGGATGATGTGAAAGAAAGAAAGAAAGAAAGAAAAAAGAAAGAAAGAAAGAAAGAAAGAGGGATGACAGAAACAAAGGGATGACAGAAAAAATGGAGTTAAAAAGAGAAGGAAAGAAAAGTGGAGTGGATAAAAAAAAGTGTGTGTGTGTGTGTGTGTGTGTGTGTGCGCACCTCTTTAGCCTTGTTGCGGCTCCTCATGTTCTCGGCGATGTACTTGACACTCTCGATGGCCTGCTTAATTTCGGGCGACACCACTGAAAACGCCACCACCGTGTTAACGGCACTCAGCTGCCGACTCGGTTTCCCACAATCCCCTTCGGGAGGCTCTTTCATCGGATGGCGTGGACATGGCCCTTTCTTCACCTCCCCCTCCCTTGCTTTCCCCTCGCCAAACTCCAAACAGTTACTGCAACTGTTCTTCCTTTTCTTCCCTTCTCCTTCCCCAGATGATCCCTCAGGCAAACTTGCTTTTCCAGAGGATTCTGACTGGTCCATGGGACGTCTCATCAGCATAATTCTGGGCAGGGCCCGCAGGAAGACAGCTCGCACCCAGGAGGGCATGGCGTGCGTGGTGGGAGTGCGGTAGTGCACGTTGAGCACAAAGACAGTAATGACGATGGAGAGCGTGACAAAGATCATGGTGAAGAGCAGGTACTCACCGATCAGGGGGATGACGAGAGAAGTGGAGGGGATAGTCTCGGTGATGACCAGGAGGAAGACCGTGAGGGAGAGGAGGACAGAAATGCAGAGCGTCACTTTCTCGCCACAATCCGATGGAAGATAAAAGACGAGAACGGTCAGGAAAGAGATAAGGAGGCATGGGATGATGAGGTTGATGGTGTAGAACAGAGGCAGGCGGCGGATATAGAAACTGTACGTAATGTCCGTGTAGATCTCCTCACAGCAGTTGTACTTGATGTCGTGCTTGTAGCCTGGTGCATCGATGATCTCCCACTCGCCGCTCTCCCAGAAGTCCTTGACGTTGACCCTGGAGCCAATCAGCACCAGATCAATCTTGGCTTTGTCGTACGTCCATGAACCAAACTTCATCGAGCAGTTCTGGTAGTCAAAAGGGAAGTAGGTGATGTCCATTGGGCAGGAGGACTTGAAGATGGCTGGAGGGACCCAGGTGATCGTGCCATCATACTTCAGCAGAGCTTTGGTCTTGTCTTCCACCAAGAAATCACCTACAGCACTGGGGCAATGAGGTGGTTAATGACGGTCCACATATAATTTGAGAGATTACAGTACCCCCATTTTCTCTCAGTCATTCTTTTGTAAACAAAAACTCTACAACTCGGTTACATTTGCCTGAAGATGCTTACTTGTTGTACAGCACAATGTCAGGCCTCCATATCTTATTGGATGGAACCCTGATGTACTCAATTCCGTCAAATTCTGCTGGAGACCATTTCAGTTTGTAGTCGTTCCATATCTACAATGCATAAATTAGTTAAACATAATTAATTGACTCTAAACAGTACAGGCACATTCTGACACCAAAATGGGGAGGAAACATCGTCAATAGTTTGCAAATTCGAATCTCTGTCTTGGTGGGAGGGATGATATTACCCTCTCCCCTGTCAATCAGAGTAACACTGGCCAATCATGGGTATATGTGAACTCATGTATGCAGAAGAGGGCAGATAGCCCTTTGTTATGAGTGTGTTATGCTGCCCTCTGACGTAGCATGAGCAACAGTTTGAAAAGATTGGGTGGCTGGCTTCAAGTGTCTTAGAGGAAGCACATGCTGGCCTTCATACTCTCTGGTTGGTAGCTCTTGTGTGGATAGCTTGTGCTAGCTAGTAGGAGTTAGCCTGTAGGAGGGATTTGGCTAATAACCAAATTGGGAGAAAATGGAGTTAAAAAAATTGTTAGGTTGCAGATTTCTTGAACTGATATCCCCTACGAATTTAAGTAAAGATCCCTGTATAGAAGATTTACTTGCAATACTTCACTAGTTGTCGGTGAGTCAGTGAGAGCCACTTGTAAGAGGTTCTATTGGCTGCAGATCAAAGCAATTTGGGGTGGGAGATTCAGTGTTAGAGAGATTCCTTTCAAACTGTGGGACAATTAGGCCTATGCCGAAAGGGTGGCAAATAACAGCTAAGATTTTTTCTCCCAATTTGTTCATTTGCCCATTTCTCAGCCACTAGTTCTCTCCTATCATGATAGCTACCATCCGGTGAGGGGTGAAGAATAGCATGTGCTTCCTCTGAGATAAATGAAGCCACCACATCTCATACTACTGCTCATGCTCTGCCACAGCGTTAGCTGAATACACTAGGATACATGACCTCACAGGGGCTCATGATTGGTTAGTGTCACTCAGATTGACAGGGGATGAGTTAGCACCATCTTGGACTCCTGGCCACAGGAGTGGGATCGTCAGGATTCGAGTTCGCAGTCTCCCAACAATAACACTTTTCTTTTGTGCCACTCATCCTGGCTATTAAACACCTAACAGTATCTTCAATATATATAACATTGTTAGTGTGGACATTTCAAATTCATCTTGGACAAGTACATCTCAATCATTCATATTATATATATAAATATCCCTGAGTTAGACACAGTCACTCATCGGGTTATGAATTATTTATGTATAAAGACATGCTGTGTGTCTTTGCATGACAGTCACTCATCATGAACAGGATGTGATTCATTGCCACAACATGACTGACACTAACACTGTGTCCACACATGGTACATCAAAAACATGTTCATGATACAACAGGAGAAATGCTGTAGCTATTCCTCGATAGTAGGGATGCGAAGAAAAAGCGAATTTGAATTGAAAAAAATCGGTTGAACAGCATCGATATACAAGGTAAGATCCGATTCAAATCGCAATTGCTGCCTATAGACAGCGTGGTGGGATTAAGGAATGAAATCATTCTTTTAAGATTTTTTTTTATAATTATGTCAGTGGATGGTCCTCACAAGAATATTAAGACAAACATGTGTGTGTATGTGTGTGTGCTGTATTACAGCTACTGTTCAGTCATAATACAAATCCTGCCATCAGGTGATATGCATGGTAATTGCACTGAACTGCTGCGCACACACATTCTCGCTCACTCTTAAACATGCACACACATTCTGCAACATGTGGGTGCACACTGATGAGGTTTCTGGAAACATTAGCTAATAGCTAACTAGTATTGTGGATGTAAGTGACTGTAACTTGAAAAAGGCTGATTATTTCAAAAAACTTGAAAAAGTTCTTAAAACAGTCTTGTTTAGGCATAAATAAAGAACAGCTATAATAAAAAGTAAAGCAGTTCATATAATAATAAAAGTAGATCACAATTTTTCCCAAAAAAATCAAAAACCCTGGCGTATGTTGGATGGGATGGCTCAATACCATTCTACCCTGTGCTTTTACCAAACAGAGACCACAGCCCTGCCCACTTGTTTTCTAATGGTTCACAAATCTGAGGCAAGAAATTAAAGTTGGCAAGAAATTAAAGTAGCTGCTCCGAGAAACAAATGTATCTTTCATGTCCCATGTCCTTTCCCCTTCAGTGAATATACTTTTCCTCCAGATTTTTTTATGTTTAGTCTCCCATATTGCCGTATCAACGAGTCAAAAATCGTAAAGGCTACAACTAAACCATAGATGTTGACACCTCTGCATACAGTTTGTATTTTAAAAAAATTCTACCTATAACTATTTGGCTTGATAAGCATTCATGCTCTAACATATGCACATCCTACAAGTCAAACACGGCTTAATTTATGGTAACCCTGAACCACTTTGCAGTATATTAACTCATTATGCCAACTTAATAACTCATTATTTCAAAATATTTTATCATAATTTTTTTTATTATCATCATTTTCACTTAACGTCTCATTACTTTGACTTAATAAATTGCTCATTCATACAATTATCTAGTCATGTGGGAGCAGCGCAATGTATAAAATCATGCAGACACACGTAAGGAGCTTCGGTTAATGTTCACATCAAAAGGGTTGGTTTGAGTATTTTGGAAAATCTCCTGGGCTTTTCACTCACAAAAGTGTTTCTAGAGTTTTCATAGAATGGTAAGCAGAACATCCGGTAAGCAGAAGAGGCAAAAAAGCCTTGTTGATCAGACAGATCAGAGGAGAATAACCAGACTGGTTTGAGCTAACAAGAAGGCTATGATATTGATTATTTGAGTTCTTTACAACCGTGGTGAGCAGAAAAGCATCTCAGAATGCACAACACACCAAACCCTGAGGAGGATGGCCTGGCTTTTTTCCTATCTTTAACTGTACTGCATTGGTGCTTGAAGAGTTAAAGAGTTATTTTTTTTAGCAGCATGGGGAAAAATATATCTATTATTAACAGCTAAATGGATTTCCTCTAGCAAGGCTGAATAACAGTTGAGTTCATAAGTTCATGAGGTATATATACAGGGAATCTTAAAGCTCTTGTCTTTCCTCTCTAACTGTCACATACACAAAATACTTCAGAGTGTCTACTATACCTTTTCTCTCTCTCACTCTCTTTCTCTCTCACACACACACACATCAAAACACCTGCTGTATAAATATATAAAGATTTTATTTTACAGCTTGGTGGCAAAAAGAAGTGCATCAGAATTTACTTTTATAGAATGAAATGTTGAATTTGTGTTACAATCGAACTGTAATATAATCCACTCAGCTATACTCCATCTGACAGTACACAGGGTCAAACGAGACAAAACCGAATGTCATTCATTCGCATTGCTTTTCTCCAAATGTTATTATAGTTTGATCTTAATCACATTTCATCTAATATAAAAAGAGGTGCATTAGACCGCTGACTTACCTGACAACTCCACAAACACACACACACAATTTCCTGTCCTCACTGTATTGACTGAATGTTATAAAAAGTGACTTACTTGCATAACACACACTGATGTGGACAAAATCGGTAGCACCGGCACCCAAAACAAGCAGATTGTGTCTGGGTCTTAGGTTTTGACTGGAAAAAATGCACTTTCTCCTGTTCATCTTCCAGAGAAAAATCCCAGGTGCATATTGGATTTTGTAAACATTTTTTAATGTCATAAATTTACATAATATTGTAAATTCAAAGGTCTGTGTAAGCAAATTTCAAGTAGACTACCTTATAAATTTCATATTCCTGCACACATATGCATAAACACCATACCGTATAAATCACTTACATGTCGTAACCACAGGTTGGTCTCCATTATCTGATTGACTTCATCCTAGAGTAAAAGAGAAAGAGAGGAAAAACCAGAGACACAGAGAGAACAAAATGCAGTGTCTAATACAGGAAAAACACTACAAATCCCCTTTTTATGGTAGACTATTAAACAGTTGAGTTTAACAGGCTTCGCTTAATTATTTATCATTTAAAAAAAAAACAAAAAACTCTGAAGTAAAAACTCTTCCAAAACTTCTTCCATAATTAAATGTCTCTGGTGCAATACTAATCTTAAATTTCCCTCGATGCTTGCTTGCTAATAAACTAGCTAAACACCCACCCTATGAATTATCTAGCATGCTAAGTAGTAGGCTAGCTAACTAAGTAAAAAAAAAAAAATACATTAGCTGTCATGTTGAAATGGAGAAGTAAGCTACATAAAACAGAACCTTTATCATTTATCACTGAAAAAACTCTCTAAAATAAAAACTCTTTTCACAATTGAATATCTCCATTCCAATACTGCCTGCTCTCCTTGACCTTCCCTCAAAATCTGCTTGCTAATAAGCTAGCTAACCAACCAGCTTACTGAGTATTAGCATGCTAACTAGCAGGCTTGTTAGATTAGCTGTTGTGTAGAAATGGAGGAGTGAGCTAAATAAAACAAATTCAGCAAAATACAAAAGGAAACATGTCAGAGGAAAATACCTTTTGACTAAATTCTCAGTTGAGTTTATCTAATAAATTTTGTTTGTAAAGTAACAGAACATTTCTTAAAATGGCAAAAGCTAAGCTAACAGGAAAGTGAGGGCTAGTGACCATTATGAGAATGCAGGCTATAGGTCTGTTCAAGAAAGAAAGCTTGTGGCAATGGATAGATAACTGTGGAGAGGATAATTTAATCTGCAGCTCTAAGCACAGTGTCTGCTGGACATCCTGGAAGCTGAGAGTGGAAATTTCAGCCCTATTGCACTCTCTGACCTGCTGGTGATGGAAAATGTTCTTTCAAAATAAAAAAAATAAAAAAGTGGTGCAGGAATTTTCCTGGAAGCGAACAGTAATTGGACAGGGCTCTAAACATCATCTGATAGGAACTGGAACGTGCTGATTTTCCGGTAAGTTCTCTATCTGGAAAATTTAAGATCATATACCCAACATAAAAGATGTTAATAAGAAACCTTCATGCTATCATGGTTTATAACTGAATTTGCTGATTGTGGACCCTAGGAAGATATTTTGAGGAAAATAGAGGAGGTTTGTCACTGAAATTGTCTAAACTACAAAAGCCAGTCGTTAAATACTTTTAAGTTAAACATTTTTTGTCTTTTCAGTATTTTGAGTCATTTGAGTCAGTTCAGTGAAATGATTCACTCAGATTGGGTCACTGATTTGTTCAGTTACTTGAAATCGCTGATTCAAACACTGATGCGCTGAACAAGAGGAGCAAATCTCCACAGAAACATTTAGTTTTTTAAAGCAATTTGGCTTAGGCATGAACCACTGTGTGATATGTTTTGTAGAAAGTGTTTAAGGAGTTTGTAATGAGTGTTTAGAAGTTTTGACAATAGTACAGATATAACTACCAGCTGAGTTTTGGTTATAGAAAAGGCCAGTGTGCACTAAATTACCTAAGCAAATCAGAAAAAGTATAACAGTGATAATTTCAAGACTTTCAGTTTTAGGTCAGTCTCTCTACTGAATCTTAGTTCAGTAGAAAGATGAACTCTAGGCGATAATGATACATAGTGTGGTTAAGGGTTTACAATTAATTGTGGTTCATAAACAAATTTTAAATCTCAATATTCTGAGGACAATTTTGATGGTGGTCACATCCAACCAATCAGATGTTGGATTGACCTGGGATTTGGTATGCTGCCTGTATGTGTGAATCTGTAAGTGAATTTATAATGATGACTGAAATACTTGAAAAACATGGCCACCATCAACAGGGTTACCACAAAACCATCATCGCAAAACTTCAAAAGTATGCATTCTTAATTCTTTTATGTAACTTCGCAAGAACTGGTGACTGGGAGTGCTACTTGCAAATGGTGCTTGGATCCAGTCATTTCTAATGATGACTGGATTACTTCACTGAGCCATCGTCAAGAAAAAAGCACTGGATTCTTACGTCTTCTATGTAACTTTGCAAAAACTGTTGACTGAGAGCGCTAATTGCAAAGGGTGCTGGGACCCCGTAGATTGGCGCTTGTGGCTATATTACTGTTTATTAAATTTACTGATATTGGCCAAATGATTAAAATATTATTTTTAAAAAATATTAAGAATGGTCTTAAATTAAGTCTGGAATTGCATCAACATGCAACAAAAGTTACAGTAGTTAGTAACTAGAAATATATTGTAATTAACTAAAAAAAAAAGTATTTTATCTCACAAACTTAAAGAACATGCTATGTCAGGAAGCAGTTTGATTGTTTTTTTTGGTTTTTTTTTTCAATATTTGGCCAAATGTGAAATGTGAAAACCCAGATTTGGTTAATTATTATATTATATTATATATAACATTTATGTTTTTCTTCTATAGATCTGGTGTTTATAGATCTATACATCTTCTATTTGATTCCTATCGACATCGGTCTGAAGCTGTCAACTCATCAGTGACTTTTGGTAGAAGTGAAATGGAATATTTAAGAATACTGGATTGATTTTTCTCATTTTTCAATTCTGGGAGTAAACAGAGCTCAAAATCTAGGTTGGGCTTGAAATTCAGCTTTAAAAATAACCAAGTTTGTATCCTGGAGAACTGTTCCTTGAAGAATTTCTTAATGATTGCACTATGTGCAGGTTTCAGTGTCAAGAAAGTTGCAGCAAAAAAAAAAAGGGAGCTGTCAAGAAGCCTAGAATATTTTTTTCCTGATATAAACAAGAAGCAGGTGTAATCGTATACCTTTAAAATTGAGGACTTGACACAGCTCTTACCACTTTGACAAGCTGAGAGATGGAGACCTCAAACTCCACTGTCACTGGGTCTGACACGTTCTCCACTGGCCGGATAAACTGATTATACTTCCGGAAGAGGCGGTGGAACAGCCTGTCCTCTCCTTTAGACGACAGACACTCTACACACACACACACACACACACACACAGCATTGTTAAAAGCAACAGGAAAGGACTATATTTATGCACAGCTCGATGACAGCCTCGTGTTCATGTACAACATCGATGGAAAACAAAAACAGACCATCAACATACTCACACAAACAAGCTAGAAGATGTCATGCATTGTCTTTAAATATGTCAAATACGTCCAGCTACTGATTACATCTCCACCCACGTACTGCTAACACCTCCCCAATCTGCCCACTCTCTCCTCTATCTTTATCAATTGTTAAAAATTGTTAAAAACTAAGGTGCAAGTGTTGATTTTATTAAAATTTTTACTTGTACAAATAACCTGGAAAATATGTATTACAACACAAAACACGTTTGAAAAACTGTGTTACGTCACTCAGCCCTTAACTCCACCCCATTTCAATCTGAAATCGGTAAGCACCCAGCACAGCCAGATAATCCTGCTGTGAGCGCGTTGTACTTTGAAAAATCATCAAGAACCACAGTAAAAACCTCCTTACAAAGAAATACAGGACAGTTTTTAGCATTCACAAAAATCATGATGAGATGATTTTTGTGTGTTTACAGTGTTATAACTTGCTTTCAGGCAGCTGAATGGCTGAGTGCGCTTGAAAGAGATTTCATCACAGTACTTGCTAATGCTAACTCTGGGGACCTTGGAGCTGTGAGGTGGCAACAATAAGAAAAGATCAATTCAGGAAAATTAAATCATTCTTTTTCACGTCTTAGTGAAGTGTGTGTCCGTGTGTGAGTATGAGAAGGCCCATGCACTTTTCCACACACTCCACACACACAAATTTTCAGACCTTTCTGATGTAGTTCTGAAAGGAATGTGTAGCTCATCATCAAACATGTGAGAATGTCTCATTAACTTGTCACCAAAGCTCTCAGAACTAGTGATGTGTCGCTTGTGAATGAGTTGACTCTTTGAGTCGGGTCTTGTAAATGGGGATACGTGAGCCATTTTTTTCTTTCTTTTTTTGTAGATGTAGGCAGTGCCATTACTCATTCATTCATAAATTCATTTTCCTCTAAAAGAACGTTCTTTTCGACGATTGTGTGAATGATGAAGCGTGTGTTTGACTCTCTCAGCTGGGCGGATTATAGGTGGTGATCAGTTATTGGGATAAACAGAAAAAAAAATCAGCACAATAATATTAATACAGGGATGCTTACAGTTTTTGTCAATGCACATGCGCAATGCTTAAAGCTAAAAATTTTATAAAATACAATACAAAGTAATATCATTTTGTTAATTAAGAATTCATGAAACAATTTCAGTCCAAGAAGAAGAATCACTGGGCAAAATATTGCACACGCTTTCCGATTTAGGGGGGAAAAAAGCAATGAACCATTTGGGAATCGAAAGAGTCGACTCTTATTGGTGACTCACTCAAAAGAGCCGAACTTTTAAGACGTTTAAACTTTTTTTAAATGTTTCGACTATATCCTTCTGCAAAACGCACATTGTGTCAGATGTGAATTCTAGTGTTTGGGACAGAATTTTTTTTTTTTTTCAGAATTTCATTCTTTAATTTTCCAGTCTCAATGCAAAAGACTCACATTCTGAACCTGCATCTACTGCTCACTTCCCCAGAGATCATCATGGTGAAGGAGCTTAATCTGAGGATATGAGGCTTCAGAACAGAACAGTGGCTTTGCCTCTGTGTGTTTGTGTGTGTGTTAATTTCCCTGTGTGTGTGTGTTAATTTAATTACCTAGGCTTGTTAAGTCTGCATTGGCTCTCTGGGTTAATAGGGTTAGTCAGGGATAAGGAGGCCTTTTGAATATTAATTATGAAAAGCTTCGATCCAATTAAAATGCATTCAAACAAATGAGGACGATGTGGTTTTAACATTTCAGAATTCCTCATCAATGTATCTCATTATAGCAACATACTGTTACACTCCTTCTGTAGATTCCACTAAACTATTATATCAACATGCTTTCATTTCACAACCCGATGACTGTGGATACGAAGAGGAAACGAGGGCAAGCGTTATTTGTCAGTGTAATAATTACTGATGGGACAGACAGCAAAGATCTACACGACCGTTAAAATAATGGTTCATCAGTTTTAAACCTTCTCGATTCAGGCAGGTGAATAAATACTTCTATCATGTTCATTAAAAATGGCGGATATGTCCTGAAATAACTTGAACACTTTCTCTGAACGGTTAGTGTGTGTGTGTGTGTGTGTGAAAGACAGATGTGATACAGTAAGTTCGACCCAGGGGCAGTCGATGAGGGCGTGGTCAAAACTGTACGGAGTCTCATCTGCAGAGAACAATCTCATTCAGCAGTACTGAGAGTTAGGACAAAGAGAGAAAATGTGTGTTTGTGTGTGTGTGTGTGTGACTCAGAAATTCCCGTTCCCCCTCCCTGTGTATCTTGAAGGAGATGTTAAGTGTGTTTCGTTGTTAGTGGAGAAGAGGCCATGAAGATAGAATCAGACAGGAGGCCTTTTCCTGTCACCTAGAGACTTTGTCCTGTAGAAACCTCTCTCTCACACACACACACTCAAACACACATAGCTGTGTGGCACAAACACGTGTGTGTGAGTGTGGGTGCCTTTTCCAGAACATGCGTCACACTCAATGTTTTCTGAGACTGCTGTCACAGACTGGCTGTTGTCATTTTTGAAAAAAAAATTTGTGGGCGTGGCTAAATGTAAATCAGATGAGCTGTGAACACAATCGGTCACTGGAATTTATCAACATACACACATAAATACAAAATGAATGGAAATCTGGTGGGAATTTAATTTGCTCAACACTCACTCACTTTCAGGAAACTATCCAAGGGCACAATCACACACACACACACAAACACATACACACACATTCACTCCAATCCACCTACTGGCCTGTTTTTTTCTGAGGTGGGAGGAAATCTGAAATCTGAGAACCCGGAGGAAACCCATGGACACTGGAAGAACCTGTGAACCTCCTCACAGACAGGATATCTGACACTCCTTCACTATTTCAACTCCTCACTATGAGCTTGTCTTGTGCCATTACCTGTGTTAGCGTGTTATGTTAAATCCCTGTGTGTTAGCATCTACCTGAGTCTCTAATATGTGTTTAATTACATAAATAGTGCATTATATATCTTCACCTTCCAGTGCAGCGTGAAGATTGTGGCCACGCAAGTTGAAGAAAAAGGGTGTATATATTATTGTATAATATTGTATATTATATAATTATTGTATAATATGTATAATATTATTATATATTATATTATACATGAAAATAGTAATCTGCTTGTAGGAGGCTATCCTTCAGCACTCAACTGACCCTCTGACTCCATCACAATCCAATTTAAATTAGAGTGAAGAGAAAAAAAGACACAAAGAGAGAGAGAGAGAGACAGAGAGAGAAATAGGGTTGAATAGGAAATTAAAAAATACAAGGGCGATAAAATAGAATGTGAAGACAGAAAGGGGTGATACAAAAAAAAAAAACCATAGAAGGCCAGTGGAGGAAAAAAAGTGAATAGACAGAAGATGGAGAAATATAAAATAAGAGGAGTGACTGTTCAAGGTGAAACGGTTTTCTTCGTTGACCGTTTTATTTGAAGCAGTACATCTGAATGATTTGAAAGAATAATTCAAAGAATAAGAATAGTAAATAGTAAACTTCAGAAAACAGACTAACTTTAAATACAGCAAAATAAACAGTTAATAAAAAAAATAATTAAATATAGTTTAAAAATTTTTACTGATCGGAACAAATACGCTGAAAATCAAGACCTCTCTCTCTCTCTCTCCATTTCTCTATCTGACTGTCTCTGTCTCTCTTTGCCTGTCTCTCTTTCTTGCACCATCTCTCTCTCTCTCTCTCTCTCTCTCTCTCTCTCTCTCTTACTCAGTGACATCATGACAAATCCTACATTGGAGGGATGTTCAGACAGAGAATTACATACTGCTAGATTAAGTACACAGCCCCATACACCCACTCACACACACACACACACACACACACACACACACACACAGAGCAGAGCCTCAGGCAAAGTGGCTATTCTAATACTCTGAGCAGACAGAACCATGAGATACTAAACGATTTCACCAAAACTACCTAGAGCACAGACAGTATGTGTGTGTGTGTGTATGTGTTTGCATACTGTATATTTAAATAGACGATTTATCCTCATCTTCTCCTATAATCCTATAATCCTATCTTCATCTTGGATTTGAGATCCATTTGCCCAAGAAGGAAAAAAATTGAGGCTGTGTCCCAAATATCACAGCAACATTCTGTATGTAAAACCAATGATGGAGAACTTCATGGTACCCAAAAGCATTGACCTGCGACAGAACAATGAACAGCCTCCACGGAAAACAAAAACCAGCTCATGTCCTTTGCCCTTTGACTTTCAGCTGAGATGTAGCAGCGCTATTGCTCAGGGCATTGGCTATTTTAGAAAACAATTAATCCATAGCATCCTGTTTGGCTGCAGATTGCTGTGTAGAACGGGCTGTGATCGGAGAGTGAAGAAACGCATCTGGTGTGTAGTATAGTATCAACTAAGCTTCATCAACTGGTGGACCCTGGTCTGGATGTAGAAGAGTTTAAGATGTTGCCTTCACAACAACAACCTACCATTTAAAATTCAAAATGTCCATCTTACAGTTTTGGCTCCTTATTTTGCACCTGACTTTCGAACCTCTGATGGCTCTGCCCCTTCCGCCACACAGGGTTAAACTCTACTGCATTAACACTTAGAGGGTGAAATTAAAAAATATTCATTAAGGTTAGTAGAATGTGGAAGTAACTTCGAGTGTTTGTAATTAGCAACTACATTCGTTCATATTTTTTTATACTGTATGGACGCCAAATGAACTCTGTAATGAACCAAGTTCAAATCATTGTGAAACGGATACTTCTGGTTCGTTTGGTATTTGGGTTCACACTGCATATAATTACACGTACCAAAAAATGTCTGAAGAGTGTGTGGGGCTGAAAAAAAAATGTCTTCATAAAACTCTTTGTCAGAGAAGACAAGCAAACCTTCTCCAAGAGTCGATTCAGAGCTGAATCTCTGTCTCACTACACGCTTGGAAGCGGACTGAGACCATCTCGCTCAGACCGGCCATTTTGGTGTGTGTGCTGTGTTCTCGGGGCAAAACACACCAGGGTCCGAGTCAAACGCACCACACGCTGTATATGTGAAAGCAATTTAAACCTGCAGTTCTTCATTCAACACAAGAATGAATTCATATGCTGTGAACATATAAACACAAAACTCTACACTATAAAGATCAAGTAAATAAATAAAGATGTTAAACATCGTCACACTGGTCTACACTCAGGATTATGTACCTGTACTGTAAATTGTTTTCTAACACTGTAGGTCTCAATTCAACACTCATGAAGTCCACACCATGCAATCATCACAAGCTTGGTAAAGTTAATTCAACACAGTGTGGGACAATTCTACAACGATGCTCCTAGCTATTAAGGGTAAAATAAGCAAAACCCAAGTTAGTTAAAATGTTTCATTCATTCCTCTTCAGTAAGCGTAGGGGTAATTTACTGTTGCCACTCCACCTACTGATATGACTTTGGGAGTTTGGAGGAAACCGGAGAACCTGGAGGAAACCCAAGATCGAACTCGGCACAAATTTTGCTATTGTGTGAGATTTTTGTTGTCTAAAAAGTTACAAAACAAGGCAAGGGGGAAACAAAAGCAAGAAATAAACTCTTATCGACTCCGAAAGGCTGTCATTGGCAGAGTAATTATAATCTCCTAAAGGCTAATTACTCATTAACAAAGCAGCAAACTGAAGCGCACGACTATTATAGAACAGCGCGAGTTATTAAAATCAGATTAATATGTGTTATTAATGTGCTTCAGGACAGGTCGGCTTATTGTGCATGTAAAAGCAGGGTAATGGTGTTTATAATTTCATAGGCTTGACTAATTTTTTTTCCCAGGAAAAGAAAAGTAATATGAAATATTTAATAAATAATTTTTGTTTGTTTGTTATAGCATTAGCACATACTAACAACACGTTTGATTCAAATATGCAAAGGACAGTGGATTCAGATGTGAAGTAAATTATGTCATTCTGCATAACTATTACGAGACATACTTTAACCTCTTATTTTTCATCTTATCCTGTAACTACACTCAGAAACACAGGTTCCTTACTGTACTTTTCCCTCATCACTGGGCTGATACCAAAAACCAACTACCAGTATGTATCATGTACCTGGGGAAATGGATGTGGTGTACATTTTAGAGTAGTGGTCCAATGATGTAGCTTAATGTAAAGGTTTTTCAGGTAAATGATAACAGAGTAAAGGTACAAACATGTTCCCTTCATGGTACCAACCAAGCAACAAAGAATTTTTATTTCTGAGAGTATGCTAGGAATTCAGTAAATACAGGAACACTAATAAGGTGTGTGGTTTTGATAGTGAGGTTAGGAAGTGGATTAAAAAAAACATTTAATGGTTTTAAGTACTTTAAATTAAAAAAGGGATTAAATGCTGATTTAATAAATAAATCATTTAAAAAAATGTCTCTTGTTATGTTGGACCTGTGCTCATTACTAAGATGTGATCTTATAGGGGAATTGTTTATTCTGAATTATTTTCCTGGAAGAATATATTTTTCCCCTTAAATAAACCCAGAGAGAAATAAAAGCATTTTATTGCTTATTAAATAGCGCCATGTTATGCGACATCTCCAAACTTTTCAGTCCAAATTAGTTTCCAAAAACTAATTTCAGAAATCAAATTTTAGCACAATTTTACAACATGGAAGAACCACGAATGGCTTTGCCGTCCTTTAAACGTGACTGTAGTGTGTAAAACCTCTCAAAAACATTTAAAAAAATAGACAACTGAACCTCAAAACAAAACCAAAAAAACCATCTGGAGTCTTACCGTGCGCCCTGAGGAGGAGGCAAAACAGGAGCAAAGTGTTTCTCCTGTCAGCAAGCATCATCCTTCTTTAACACTTAATCCTTTCAGCACTAAACTCCTGAACAACGCAACAGAAATCAAATCAAAACAAACATGAATGAAGAGGAATGGAGATACTCCGAGCTGAGCGCCGCGGTGTTCAGCGCACCGGATGCTGTCAGGAGAGCGACTTCAGATGATTCGATTCACCAACGAGTCGACTCTTGTGAACCGGTTCTTGTTTAGAGAGTCGATGGAATCGAACAATAAGCAAGAATTATAACTTTGCTTGTTGTTATTGTTGTTGTTGTTGTGTATTTTTTTAAATGATGCCTCATTTTTATTTTGTCATAATTGATAAATCACAGCAAAGCGAAGAACTTTATGTGCATTTTTGTCTACAAGCAATACATTTCTAAAAAATGTGCATGTTTTGTTGAGACTATGTGATTTTTTTGTTTAACAATAAATTGCTTTATTTTGTGTTCTCAAGAAATAATTTGCATCTATGATAATGTAGTGTCATCTCATTGGATATATTGTGTACAGCTCATGTGTATTAAATTTGGTTTGGTTTTCCGTACCGCTGTATACGCATATTACAGGTTTCCAAGTGGAAAACAAACTTCTGAACACTGTGTAAGCTTTTCTGGAGCAAGATATTGTACTTCCTAGATGGAAAAATTTTCAGTTTTCTTGAAGCATTTAGTGATAACTTAACGAGATAGCTAGAAGTCTTAGCTTGTGAGGCTAAAGACAGTGCGACTGTTTTATTAGCGATCGTTGTGGTCTTGAACGTGGTCTCCACTAACATGTTGTTACACAAATTATTATTATTTGTAATGAGATATATATATATAAAAAAACAACACTTGTGATAGACTGCTGTTCCATCCAGGGTGTTTTTCCATCATGTGTCCGGTGTTTGTCGGGATCGACTCTGGATCCACCGCAACACTGACTAAATTAAGCGTTCGCTGAAGATGAATGAATGAATGAATACTACAAAAGTTTGTTATAGACAAATTGAAGTAATCCATCTTGGTGAATCAAATGTATAGAGTGTTTCGAAGCTCGCAGTGTCTGATTCAATTCAAAGCTTCAAATGAATCGATTCAGTAAGGTGAGTCGAATTGGACGTTAGGGTGGAGATGTTCTTCAGCCCTGCGAGGATTAAAAAAAAAAAAAAAAAAGTGAGACTTCGACTGTAGGGAAGCTGAGATGTGTGTTCTTTTATGTCCATCAGGACATTTCAGTGTTTAACAAGAGTTTTTTGCCAAATGAATTGTATGCACGTGCATTTGTACTCAAAATATTAAGAAATTATAAGCTGTGTCAAAGCTGTGCATTGCAAACTTAAATATAGGGTTAGTTTTTAAAAGTAATTTCAAAAGCAAACTTTGAATGATTTCTTCCAAAAAGCTACTGTGTAGAATGGCTGAGTTTTGATTTTTAACACTGTAAAAGCATTGCTGTAAATGTACAGTAATTATTTTACAGCAAAATACTGCTCTATTATTTTACAGGATTGTATTGTAAACAATTTGGCAGTGCACTGGTTTACAGTAAAATACAATATTTACAATTTTTTAAATTTTTTTTTGTAAATTTCCAGTACTCTACTGGCAACTCTGCTGCCCGTAAATTACTGTAAATTTTACATGATATATATTTTTTACAGCATATA
>CM040481.1:13229377-13272925 GCA_022758105.1 Pangasianodon gigas
ATAAAACTGTTCAAATGTAATTTAATTTCACAAATGTCAGAAAAGATTAAAGCAGGGATTTCAGGAGGTGTAGCTGTGTCCTTTCCAAACAGCGCAGTCGATAAGGCGCAATCAGACATGCGCTGTGTCTATTGATGAAATTCAGCCTCCATTAAAAAGCGCAGTGTTTATGAAGGTTAAACCCGCCTCTGATTACAGGAGAAAGAGCAAACACTAATCCCGGCCACCTGAAAGAGCAAACGCTTTCAACTGTGTCGGCCTGATTACACACACACACACACACTCTCAGGCACATACGTTACTAAAAAGTATTAATATAAATATAGGAATTCATAAGAATGCAGAAATGAATAAAACTATATGTATTATTAATTTTTGAAAAACCTTCCTGTTCATGATGAGCCCTTGCGGCTGGCGAATGTGTGGGGAGCAGGTGCAGCTCAGAACTCATCCTTATGTGATTCAGCTGTCAATCAAATCACAGGTGCATCACACACACACACACACACACACACACACCTGAGAAGCCTTGAGAATCTGAGTTTAGGGTCAGCTCCAGTCTGTCTGGATAAATAAAAAGGAAATAAGTTTTATTCTGAAAAAGGTTAGAAAAATAAGAGTTGAAGTGAAAGGAAATGAAAACGTAATATTTATGTCTCTGTATGAAATAGTGTCAATGGTTTGGTTGATTTTTATTAAGAGAAATATTTATAAATGATGAATACTAGCAATAATATACCTGGGATGACAAAATATGGTTAGTGTTAGTAGTTAATTCTTAAATATTGACACAGTAGGAACAATGAGACTTTACCTGATTAAAAAAAAACAGCATAAAGTTTTTGACCCAACATCCATTATATCTTTAGTCTCAATACATCACGAGTGCTTCTGGTCAAGCTGTGAAAATGAATTCAAAACAATCATGTATTATTCAGCTGTGGTGTTTATCTTAAAGACATTTCAAATGATATGACAATAAACGTGTATAAAGAGTCAAAACGCAGCCCACAAATCAATGCGATTGAGAAAAGAGCTTTTCTTGCAAAAGAAAAGTAAATGAGTTCAAATTGCCCACACAGTAATGCACTGGAATTAGTTCCATAATTGCGGTTCAGATTGATTTCTAGCTGAAACAACAATGAAAAGACACTTTTCTGAATGTGTTGTGTGGATGTGGTAAAGGCACAAAGACAGGAATGAACACAAACACTCAGGAAACAAAGACAAGTGACGGCCCAGGAGGAGGTGATTCTATTTAACACGTGTGGGGAAAATGCAGCAGTTCAAAAGCTTTTGTGTGCAGGTTTGGGGAAGGATGCCAAAGAGTCCCAGGTGCTTCAGCTTGGAGCTCAGTACTCCAGACTCTGCTCCGTGATGCCTCCAGTGTATTAGGAGTGCTTCAGCTCGTGCCGTAGGGAAGCTTCCTAGTGGTCTTGGCTTTGCAGATTGAATGATGTGGTTCATTTCCTCACACTTGTCCATTTGGGCAGTGGACAGTTTGTGCAGATGGAGCCAACACTGACAGAAGTTGGCTTGTTGTCTGCCTCTGACTGTGATCGAGATTGTGCTTAGCTGTCTAATGTTGCATTCAACTAAAGTTCGTAACTCAGAATTTCTAACCTCTGACTAGGAAATTACAAAGAATGACTTGGAAGGTTGCACTTCTTATCTTTAAATGAGTTATACTGTATATAAAAGCATCTGCTTTAGATAAATCGACATTTTGACATATTCGTTGTTAAATCTGTAACACTGACTATACAGTTCACTGTTTTGAGAATAAAAATATACATCACTCATTTCACTAATGTTAGCTGGCTTCATTCTTGTTAAGAACCATGTTTTTTTCCAAGTTTGTAGCTCGAGTGCACTGAGGTAGAAAATGACATAATTCTGAGTTCAGATTTCTGAGTTCAAACGCTGCATTAGAAGCTGCAATTCTAAGAGTCATAGATAAGGGCTGTTGACAAAGCAAATAAATATAAGAAGAAAGGCTTTATTGTGATGTATACATGTATAGTACAGTGAAATTCCTTTCTTTGTAAATCCCAACTTGTTAAGAATTTAGGGTCAGAGCTCAGGGTCAGCCATGATATGACAAGAACCTTGCTCAAGGACCCGTCAGTGGCAGCTTGGCAGTGATGGAGCTTGAACTTATGACTTTCTGATCAATAGCCCATTGAGCCTCCACTGCCTTTGTCTCGTTCCCGCTCATATGGCTGATGCTTTTATTGATGCTTTAACTGAGACAGGATACAACTGAGCAGCTGAAGGTAAAGGGTCTTACTCAAGGACTCAACCATGGCAGCTTGGTGGTGCTGGATTCTGAACCTTCTGATCCCGAAGGCTTAGCCACCGAGCCACCATTTCCCCACTTTTACCAGGATAATTGGCAGGAATGGGGGCATCAAGTGCTGAAAAACATGTGAGATTGCTTGCATTTGTTTGGACTGAACGTGAGTGGACTTGGATCATCAGGGAGGGTGTTTTTATCTTTAAAACTGGGGTGTGTTGTGATATTATACCACTTAATAAAACACTTGGGGGTGTGCTGTTATAGGAAAAGAATCAACAGTGAGGTGGTGTGCTGAAGTGGTATTACTGTCACCGTCTGAACTTGATTATTTTCCTACATAATGTCCCAAAGTGGTTTATTCCTCTTATACCACAGCAATGTGCTAATGATTACAAATGTTTTAATTTAAAAAAACAATGACACATTGTACTTTTTATCCAGTTATAGTTGTGTTTAATTGCATGGAACCTGTTCCTGTAATCACTTACAATACAGTAGCTATAAATAGCCGTCCCCTCACTCTTTCTGCCTCTCTTTTTCACTCTCTTGAAGTTAATAAGATGCAATTACAGTTTTACCTCTGACTGTTACAAAGTGCTGACACTGAAGACTCCTTTCATAAATGTTAAATAAATGTCTCCTTCGACCTTTTTAATCCATTTATGTGGCACGTTCACCATACAAGTACCTATGTACGGTATTACTATAGAAACGATAACTCATCAGGACGAGTTAATTAATACAAACCTGCTATTTGCGGTTGCACAGACTAGTTGTTACTTGTGGAATCTTTTTCCCCTTTTGATAATCTCAGCCCCGTAAAAAAGAAAAAAAAGCAGAATTTCACCCCTAATTCGTACCCCAGATCAGCTTCATACACGTCTGTCTCTCTGTCTCTATTGGTACAGTTGATGCGTTCATTCCTCCATCTTTAATTTATGTCTTCATAAAAGCAAGAAAAGTCGACTCAAAGAACCATTAATGTCTTTTCTCCTTTCCTCACAGTTGCTATTTTCACCTCTCTCACCCATATCTTTCTCTTACCTCTACCTTTTTCTCTCACTGTCTCTTTCTCTTCCTCTCATCTCCACAGCACACCAAAATCTCCATAAATGCTCTTTCCCTGTTCGCAGCAGGACTGCTTGTATTAAAAATGGAAATATATCTAAAACATTTCATGGTAGGACCTTTCCCTGGTCTGACAATTTAAATAATTCATCTCACATTCATCCTTAATACCTGGCTGAGTGGTTTTATTCTCTCTACTAAAGGAAAAATCTGGTATCTCACTCATCCATTACGTGGGAACTGATGAGCCAACAGATACAGGGGTTTGGAAAAACACACGAGAAAGACACACAGATACACTTTTGCAGGATCAGAAGATTGCGATCGCTAGTTAATCGGTGATATGTATCATGACCTCAATATTATATGGTTCTATATGGTTAAAAATGGCTCACTGTAAATATGAGACGTGATAATATTGGGGTCCTGTAGGAGTTATGATAGGCCATTTCTGCTGCTGACATCAAGGTCTAATGCAACTCAGTGTGTGTGTGTGTGTGTGTGTGTGTGTGTGTGTGTGTGAGTGTCTGTATTTTTGCTGAGGCAGTGTGGATCGTATAATACTAAATCACCAGCAGTCTCACTGATATTCTCTCAATCTAACTGTATATCTCTCTAATATGAAGCTACTGTTCTGGATGATAAGCTTCTATTCTTTTTTAGGCATTAGCACAGTTTAAAAATGAGTATTTATTAACGAATATTAAAATTTGAACCTTCCATAAATGTTATACAAATGTCTCCTTTCAGGAAGGATCAGGATTGGGAACTACAGTATTATGCTTACGAACCTTGGAAAAACCACTGGCTCTCATAAACTGCACATAAATGCAAGAAGTAATAATAAGTTTCGATAAACGTCCCCAAACCAATGGCGCATTAAAGGAGTAAATAATGGTCAGTGCCTAATCCTATTTCAGCAAATGTTTCTAACCCTGTTGGTTTCCCACTTTATATACTTTATATACTGTTTAACCTGAACACGTCTGCCTCTTCCTCGACTCCAGCTATGAACCTTATGATAATGATAATGATTCTGGAAAAAAGCCTGAAATGGACCCACACGGCTCTCCAGAGTCCTCCATGTTACAGTCATCACAGAAGATGTAATTTAGAAACTAGTCTTGATTTGTGGATGCATTAAGGACAGTATCAGTGGTGACAGCTGTTGTGTATAAGCTGGATTTAAAGAGATAAAAGGAGGATCAATCTGGTTTTACGTGTATACTAGGAGCCAGAACAGATATTAAACAGAGACAGTATGTCTGCCTCTCTCTCTCTCACACACACACACACACACACATGCACAGGTTCAAACGAGCCATGGATGTGAAGATAGACAATGATGCGGTGATAGAGAGAGAGAGTGAGTGACCATCACCCCTCTGTTCTTCTGTCAGTGAGACCAGACTCTTGTCAGCTAATGCAGAGCTAATTTTTAAAAAGCTTTTTTAAATGCGTCAGAACCTCTTTGAAAGTGTTTTGAAAGCATTCGCTTAGCGCTGTCGGAGCATTATCGGAGTGCTGTTTGTGCAAACACAGCGCCGTCAGCAGAACAAGCAAGCGGATGTAGGGTTCTCTGACTCTCTATACACGGGACTGTGATAATGCTCAAAGCATCGATCCAAATCATTACAAATCACTTACACAGCAATTTGTGTTGTATTGTTTTCATTGCAGGAGATCAAAAGGACACAACAACATATATAATGAAGTAATGGAGAGGAGGTGAGAGTGCAGTCACCTCTGGTGCTGTTAAAAAGTGTGTGTGTGTGTGTGAGTGTGTGTGTGTGTGTGGATTTAAGGATTTGTGCAGAAGGTTCTGTGTTCAAATCCCAGCCTTAACACATGTTAAGCTTCCTTCACTGGGAGTAACAAACACAGAGGCCACGCCTCCTTCACCTGGACATCCATCTACACTTGTCATCATCTATTTATCAGTGTCACTTGGGTGTTTTTAGGCTGGTCTGTATAAGTAGACTCTCAGCCTAATCTACCACATCAATTATTCAGTGTCTATACTGTTATTTACTCTTATGGCCTGCACTCTACTTCCTGTTTACTTTTATTCTGGTTTGGATTTGTTTGCAATTCATTTAACTATCTCTCTCATCCTGACAGGAAATACAATGTTGGTGCAAAGTCTGCCACCCTTATCTTTTAGCTTTTTTTTCCCCAAACCATGGTCCAGATAAAAATCTCTATTTCTCACATACACCTTTATTATTTTTCTTTCTATCCCCGAAATATATGTGCAGTGTTTATCCTCCTCTAGCCCAGACTTCTCACGCTATTTACCTTACCTTGCTTGCTTCACTTCTCTCCCTCTCAGCTATGTTGTGTTGTGTATCTAACAGAGACACGAAGCAGAAATGTGAGAATAGTGACAGAAAAACGGGGAAGCAGAATAAACATGACACAAAAACCCACAAGACATACTAGTAGCAAAAGAAAAATCATTTTATTGTATAATATCCCCAGTAACAATAATCTGATTTTCATCACATTATTCCTGTCTCGAGAGTGATAGAAAAAAACCTCAACTATTTCACAGCAACTTTGTCTCCATTAAGGCAATTAAAAAGTGACATTTCAAGCTAAATAAGTATTCATTTATACTATAGATCAGCAAACTATGTAAGCTGATATTTAAAAATGCTTCAAAGGTTTTTTGCATGTGTGTGAGGCTTAGGAAGAAATTACGTACACTGTGTAAACTCGATTCTGTGAGTTTTGAGAAAGATGTAAACATTACATTGTGAAATAGTTCAAAGCTGCAGTGTGTAACACACGTTCACACCTAGGGACAATTTAGCATAGCCAATCCACCTACTGGCATTTTTTTTGGGCAGTGGGAGGAAACCGGAGAACCCGGAGGAAACCCACATAGACACTGGGAGAACATGCGAAACTCCGCACAGATCCGAGCTCATGTTCAAACCAGGGACCTGGAGCTGTGAGATGGTAAGCAGGCTGGCTATAAGAACAGAAAAGTTGCATAGTGCAGCTTTAATTCTGGGAGTACAGTGGAGGTGCAGTGCAGTTTTTCTGACTTAAATACAAATTTAACAACATTTGCAAAAAATAAATGCAAATTGAAACAGCAAAAGGTAACTCATTGCATGCATAGCACTTTAGTCCATTTACACACTTGGAAAAGTTCAGTAATACTTTCTATGAAGGTCCTGTTCATAATGAACTATGAATACATTCATAATTACTTCGAAAAATGGATTATACATTACGGCTATCTTTATTACGCATTATGAACGGTCAACCCGATGCATTATATGTAGGGTTCATAACACATTACAATCACTAATACCAAAGAAACTAATCTCTACATTTTTTATTATTATTTTGTCCCCTTAATAAATTCATTTTAACAAAGAAATATTGAGAAATCATACTACAAAACTTTACAAATTTTGTAAATTTAGTGTTCTAAATTTATATAAAATTGCCATTGATTTAATAAACAGTACTTGTGTAAATGCTATTTGTTTTTATAAATAATGTGTATAATGCCTTATTAATGCATTATAACATATTCATAGGTCATTATAGTGTACAAATTGCCTTCATAGAAAGTGCTATTAGGTTCTTATGTAAGTATTGCACAGTGTATTTTTCTGAAATATAACACACATTATATTTTTTGCCCTCTGGTAAAATCCTGAACCTTACCAAACAATACACAGTGATGCATATATATTTAAATTGTAATTAGCCTAATTGAAATAAGTTAATTTTTTATTCGTTTTATTGTAGACATTCTTAAGATATGCTAGTGTTAGCCTGGCCCTAGAAACAATTCTGAACAATTCTGGTGGAAATTAGGATTATTGCAGTAGGAGTGATGACAAAAACTGACTACACCAGGGGAACTGAAGGGCAGTTTTGTAGGCAGTAGGGTGGTATCATGTCTCTGTTAGTTTTCACAGTGCATAAATACAGTTCTGAATACCCTGATTAAGCGATATCAGTCATCACCTTCACATAGCTGCAGATCTTGGCAGGGGCTGGATGTTTCACACCCGATCAGCGTGTGTACGTGTAGTGGATCTCTGTCTTTTATTCAGTATGCTTGGTCTCACTGTGACTGATATGTGCTCTGATATCTTCTGTGGTTTACCCAGCATCTGTTTATTAAACGCCATAGCTAAAACAGAAAAAGAAAGAGTAAGAAAGATTAAAAGATTTGATTTGATCATCATATTCTATGCCTCGCTCACTCACTCATCTCTTGCTACAGGTGTGTTGTAGCTCTGGAATAGCGGCTGGACGAAGAGGCCGAGCGTTCCGATCAGACACACCAGGATGAAAACCCAGAGAAACAAACGGTCGATCACCATGGCGACATACTTCCAGTCCTCAATGACCTGCAAAATCAGACAAGTGCATGGTTAGGGTGTTGCTAGGTGGTCGCTCTGCTAACCGATTTTGTTGCTAGGGTGTTGCTAGTTGGTCACTCTGCTAACACAGTTGGTTGCTAGGGTGTTGCTATGATATTCCAAGTGGTAGCTAGGGTGTTGCTAGATTCCCCATGTACTACGTAACGATCAGGTTTCATGTCTGTAGCTCCTACAGTTTGGTCTGCAAGACCTTCTGACTAAAAATAAAAGCACTTTAAAGTCTTCCCTATGGAAAAATGACCCACTTCGGAGCGTTGCTACGTGGCAACACTACAATCTTTCCCAAAAGCACAAGCAATTCTACTTTTCATGTTTCTACATGAAAAATTGTGACAAGAAGATTATGAAGAACAGTATGTTGGCTCTGTCAAGCCAACATGAATACTTGCTATGTTTATAAGAACATTACTAAATAATCAATCAAAAAACAAATGCAAAAATTTTTGTCTGTTGTTCGCAAGATGTCACCTAGGGTCTTCCTCACCCCTTCATAATCATCCTCGTTCTTCATGTGCTCAGCGATGAACCGCACGCCATCTATGGCCTCATCCACCTCTGAGTCATGCCTGACTCTGACCCTCTGCCCAAACTCTGAGCCCTCAGGCAGCTCTGCTGTCCTCCAGGCTCCCAGAGCGAAAGTGTCACCAGAGAACGACTTGCTCCGGTGTTTCCTGCGAAATCTTTCACGCATGTTGGAGCGACCTGGTCGTCGCATTAGCAGGAAGACGGGCAGCTGGTGCAGGAAGACGCGCTGCACCCAGGCAGGCATGTGGTGTGTGGACGGCGAGCGGTGATGCACGTTAAGCACACATACACTCGTCACGATGGAGAAGGTCACCAGCACCATGGTGAACATCAGGTACTTGCCGATGAGCGGCACAGCCAGCGAGGTCGGCGGAACGATCTTGGAAATCAGTAAGAGGAAGACGGTGAGGGCCAGTAGCACAGAAATGCACAGAGTCATTTTCTCACCGCAGTCTGACGGCAAGTAGAAGACAAGAACAGCGAGAGAGGTGATGAGAACGCATGGGATGATGAGGTTGATGGTGTAGAACAGCGGCTTGCGTCGGATCACGAAGTGGTACGTGATGTCCATGTAGGTGGCGTCGTCTGGGTCTTCGTTCTTGCGGCCTGGCAAAGACACAATGTCCCACTCACCACTGGGCGTGTAGTCATCACGGCTAGCGAAGTCAGAGATCAGCACAAGGTCGAGCTCGGTGCGGTCGTACGTCCACGAGCGGAACTTCAGCGTGCAGTTCTGCTGGTCAAAGGGAAAGTTGCGGACCTCGATGGCGCAGGCGCTCCTGTAGATGGCTGGAGGAAGCCAGAAGATGTCGCCGGTGTTGGAGACAATAGCGTTGCTGTAGAATGAGACCTCATACACACCGTCCGCACTGGGATAGACAGGAAATGACAGAAGATCAGGTCTAGTAAATTTTTTATTGCTGATTTCTGTACACTAGGGCTGCACAATTAATAGATTTTTGGTTTGTTCTAAAAAAAAAAAAGTAACATAATCAACTGCAATATGGCTGAGCTATAGTAAATTACAAAACTTTTTTAGGCACTGGAGCACTAAATCACCACTCGACCTAATTTTGTTCATATTTAGCATTTAATAGATCAACTCAATGAATGTGACTAAGAAGCAGTTTTATTTTTACTCAAAGATAGTTTTGAAGGAACACATATAATGTAGAATATGAAAGAACAGCATGTCTCCTGTTTACTGAAATTAATAAATGCATTAAATAATTCACATGTAATTAATATTTGCATATATTTTTAGCATAAACTGGATGCATAATTGTGATAATTGTTATTTCAATAATGTGCAAATTTTAATTTTAATTATCTTTTTTCAATAATGTTATCAATAATTATTTTCACTTCTCTGTGAACTCAACAGCTTTACTGAGACATTTTCTTATTTTGCTGTAGCTTTGTATTTTAATGTTACCTTCTTCATTGATTTTTTACACTGAAATTTATATCATTTAACTACCTTGAGTCGTTGCACACTGCTACAGTCAGTATCTCACTCCTGATGTGTGTGTGTGTTAAAATGTGAATAATATGTATAAACTAAGCTATTGTTAATCTGTCCTCTTTTTCCCATATACAGTTCCTCAATTAAAATGAGCATTAGCTTATTTTAGTAAGGGATTACACGGACTGCTGAGTCTGTAAAGTATCATCGAGATGCCTCTTAATCAAATTAGCTCATGATCACATGCTGTAATCGCTTTTTACTTTGTTTATTTATGTCTTAAACATCTGTTTCCGTCCTCCCCCTGCTGTCTTTAAGAATCTTGCTTCATGAACTAAACGGAGCGTTGAATCTCCATATAAAATTAAACAAAAGATCAAATGTAATCTCGGTGGCCTAGATCTTGCAGCTCAAAACACCTGAGTGATAGCATTTATCAGAGGGTTTAGGACCTGACAGAAAAGCTACATGATCTCATTTTATAGCATAATTAGTCGTTTTCTTGCTAAATACCATCATTTATAAACTGCAAAATATATATAGAAAAAAAAGCATGTCAAGCATCAAAGACTGTATCTCTCGGAGAATAGTTTAATAAATAAATAAAAAGACACTAAATTTTAATGTCTAAATTTTAAAGTAGCATAAGCATTGCTTCATTGTGTTAGTCTGGAAAATATGGTAGTAGGTTTCATTTTTTATTCTTGACTTATGTTTGATTTCATTTTGATTTTAGATTTATGATTTCTGCTTCCAATAACAAATGTGTTTTTGTTTATTTGCATGATTATTAAAGCATGGTTTTACTTCATAAATGAGTCAGGTATGTTATAAAAACAAGCAATTTAGCCAGTTTTATTATTTAGCCTATACTTTATCTAGAGAAACTTTGAAACTTGTAATTTTGTCTGTAGATATTATTTGTGCTGTACAAATAGAAGTTGTGTGGAGAACAGGCGGAGTGAGTGGGTCGGGCTTTACAGCATCAGCATACTTGTTGTAGAGCACGATATCAGGAAGCCAGATGTGGTGGGAGGGGATTCGTAGTTTTTGGATGCCGTCATAGTTGTCCGGGTCCCAGACGAGTCTGTAGTCATTCCACTCCTGCAGGTCGGTGAAAAACAGCAGACGGGACAATAGTTGGACAAGTTGCTTTGTTTTTGATCTATCAAACAAGCACAAATGTGCCGAAGAAGAAAAACTGAAATGCTGCAAATATAATATATAAAGATTTATATGTATATTTAGCTGGACTTTTCATTTCTTCATGTAGGAATGTTTCAATCCCAAATGTTTTACTATTCACTATAGGTGCTTACTACATAATGCACTAGACTCCAATTAGAAAGCCATTTAAAATTCTATCCCAGAAAAAGTGTGTCTTTTATAAGAAAACGTAAAATGTTACATGGGATATCATTTTTAGGACACGTACTTTAATATTTGTTAAAAGAATAGAAATAAAATACACCATAAATAGCAGGCATTTAAACAAAACCTTTTTCCTGCCACAGTGACACAAGAGTCATTTATTCAAAAAGTTCAGAAAGCCTATCTATAACTATAACTATAATTATAACTATAACTATAGTAAAAGACAGGATCTTTTCTGTTTGAAATAGAAATTAAACAGTAAATTCATTCTGACTCTCAGAGTGTCTATGTATACTGATGAGCTGCAGGTAAGCTCACCTGCGTGAGCCACACGTTAGTCGTCATGATCTGTTCCCTCTCGTTCTGCAGTGAGGAGAACAGTGAAACAGGATTAGGAAAGTGTGTTTAGTGTTCAGGTATAGTTTGTGAGCAAGGCGCTCTTGTGTGTGTGTGTGTGTGTGTGTGTGTGTGTGTGTGTGAAGCACACACCACGCTGATCAGCTGAGCCAGGGACACTTTGATGCCGATGGCGACCTGCTGACTCTTGTTGATCGCCGGTCTGATTAGTTTATTGTAGCGATCTGAACTGAGGAGAAAATCCACCAACCTCTCTTCAGCATCAGCTGATAGGGAACCTAACACACACACACACACACACACACACACACAAAGTGCACACAGGACACTTTGAGCAAGATCTGTTGCACAGACGCAAACACACAAAACAACATGGACTCAACATACATCATTCACTTAAATGTGAGAGAATCCAAGACAGGACAAAAATAATTAATTTCCAGTGGTGGTTAATTCCGCTTCACACCATCATAGTGTTAATCATCGTGAACTTTAAAATCATCGTGAACTTAAAAACCCTTAAAATTTGCAAATTCTGAAAGTGTGAGGCAGTAGAAAACACAAGAGCAGGCTGTGATCTCCTCTTTCTCTCAAAAAAAAAATTTAAATGGAGGTACAGCTAATTATTAAGTAGCTGTGACATAACTTTTGCTGCTTTGCTGTTTTCTTGCTGCTCACGGTTGCAAAAACAAGCTAGCTAGCAAACATCTGCACTAAAATCACATCCCACTGGGATCACATAATCGCCTTATTTTGCTATCACGAACACAGAAGAAACACTGTAACTGCTGCTTTCTACAGCAGAGCAACATATACAGTGTCTAGCGTAAGTATTCACCCCCTTGAACCTTTCCACATATTGTAGTGTTACAACCTAGAACTGAAATAGACTTGATTAGAATTATATATCATACGCAAAAAAGCTCATAATATTGAAGTATTCACCCCGTGTTGTTATGAAACCCCTAAATTAGCTCTGGTGTAACGAGTTGACATCAAAAGTCATACAATTAGTTGAATGCAGTTGACTTGTGTGTATTTGAAGTGTCACATGATCGCAATATAAATACACCTGGAGTTTGTTAGAAAACATACCTAAACAAATGGCACCATGAAGACCAAGGAGCTATCAAAACAAGTCCAGGACAAAGGTGTGGTTTGGTTATAAAAATATATCCTAAAATTTGAACATCCCACGGAGTACCATTAAATCTATTAATAAAAAAATATGGCACGACCGCAACTAAAGAGAGTAAAGAAGGCATTAGTCCAGGAAACAACTAAAAGGGCCGAGGATTAGCGTTGCACATCTGTTAGTGTGTTTGGTAGGCACATCCCCACTTCAGAGTTTATAGGAAGGTTATCGAGAAGATACAGTACTGTGGCAGAATCGTAACACTGAACAGTCTATAAGGATGTAAGTGAAATTTAGCGCTACTATAGCAGCAGTGTTTGGACACGCAAAATGTATTTAAAAAGTGACGGATTAGGATGCAGTAATTAAGCAGTTTCCAGACCATTCTGACTCCTGAGCACTCAGCACTCCATGATGCTCACTCACCAGCACACTTAATCATTTAGTTCACTGTGTTCACTGTGTCTCATTACTCTTTGGTTGCTAGTCTTTGCTAAGTCACTTTGTGTGAGTTGTGTGTTCACAAAGGGAAATTTAATAAGATGTGCTGCACAAATAATACCTGGATAATGATTTTGGATTATAGACCGTTTTTTGTTCTTACTAAAAGTCTCAGCATTTTGTGACAGCATTGCAATATAATGATGTCTTAATGAAGACATACTTACAGACTGATTTCTTCCAGGCATGACAGAGAGATTAGAATGAGGACTATAGCAAAGGCTTCAGCTCAAGAAACAATACAGTGCTGAACTTTGGCAATACTAATGGGACAAACTAGACCTGAGTATACGAACAGGCATATTCAGAGGAAAGACAAACATTATACTGTAAGACAAACATTATACTGTATGAAATATAAAATTACCTTGTACATTAATGCAGCTTACACAACAATACATACAGTGTATTGACAGACTCTTATACCCTGCAGCAACAGAAAACCAATCTGATATTTCTCAAGATAAAAGATCAGAAAGGTCAAAGTGTCAGTCAATCTGCATGCAGTCTCTTTTCTCCAGAAAACATCTCATCAGCTACAAAAAAAACATACTCTGCCAGTCCACACCACAGTGTGTGTGTGTGTGTGTGTGTAAGTGCCAGGTTAATGTCTGTTTTTTCTCGGTGAACACGATGCTCATGTCATGAGTCCAAGATGATGTCACATGTAATTGTTGTGATTTGTTCTGCTCAGCTACACACACACACACACAAAATCTTAAGTCACAGTGCTTGGCCTTGAAGTGCTCACACGTGCTTCTTAACAGTGTGCGTGTGTGTGTGTGTGTGTAAGTGCAACACATTCTGACTGTTGCTCAATTGTCTTAACACAGAAACAGGACTATATACATTTACGAATGAGGTGTATCAGAAAAAAAAAACATCCTTAACAGTCTTTACTTAAAGTAAAATGTAACAGATGTCAGAGACACTCTGGGCAAACATACCGATTTAACCATCACTATGTCTGCTCGACTCATACCACAGTGGCATGGTCGTCTCCACAGAGAGATTTGCAGGTTTTGGAGAAGGTGGCCAGAGATTAGTACCGAAAGCTACTGCTAGGATCGAAAACAAACAAACAAAAAAAAATTGTATTGTATTGTTGACAGATAGTGAATCGTGCCACAAACTTAAAATATGTTTATATGATATATAAAATAAAACCCTTGGGCATGCTGTTATAGAAAATTAATCAGTAACAGTTACTGTTACCATCCCAGAATTTATTATTTTCCTATAATATCACTCCCCAAAGTGCTTCATTTCTCCAATACCACAGTAATTTGCCAACATTTTTTTTTTATTTATTAAAGAACAACATGTAAAATGTTTTATCACATTTAATGTTGTGGGACGGCCATAACTGCACTGTGATATAAATATATTTTAAATAGGTTAACCAACCATCCCTAACACAATGAACAAATGTTCACAATAAACAAATGTTCATTGTCCATGTCCTTTATTTAAGACCTCAAGCGCATATCTGTGATTATTTTATCTTTTCCTGAAAGAGGAAATGCTATAAACCATCTGCAGAAAACCCTCTGGTTTTTTTTTTGGTTTTTTTAGAAAACTTACAATCAGTGTAGACTTTAATCCCCCTTGCCCCATTTGACACATAAATCTCAAAGTGTTAGATGGCCAGAATCAGGGCCAAATCCTTCTCCGTTACAGTAGAGTACATTCTTTGATGCTGATTTAACTTTTTATAAAAGTAGGACACTGAGCTGAACAAACCAGTAGCACTTCACCTTCCACAATATCACAAAACTGCCTCAAAAGACGTTCTGCTTTAAGCTGCTTAAATGCCACCTCAAAAGATGGTGTCCACTTCACTTTACTTTAGAAAATTAGAAAATGTCAGTCCAGTCACTGGGCAGATCGACTGGGCAGATTAGGGCTGTCATTATTGATTATTTTGATAATTGATTAGTTGACCATTTCCTTTGATTAATAATCGAGTAGTCGATATCATATGGCGCCTTAAAAATTACTTGAACAGACAATTGTTAACATTGTTTTTTTGTCCTAAATGACTGAATTAAAGTATCCAAATCCATCATATCCAAAATGTTCCCCAACGCTGACTTGTTGATGTTTGTCAGGGACACAAAGACATTAACATTAAAAACTTTCAGGAGAGGATAAGGACTATGGCTGTGCAGTCATTAGGTTCATTTATGTCTGTATTAATGCACTTCACTAGCTAACCAACTTGCCGTACTTGGTCATTACATCACCACATTTTGGCCTAGATAATTAGGTTTCCAGGCAATCAAAAACATGGCACTGGGCACTTCGGAGCTTCCACAAGCTAATTAATTTCATATTAATTATTAAATTAACCTCTGTGTTTGTTGTTACAAAATCTGGCCTTTTGCTACTTAGCTCTGCAGCTTGACTTTTATGTAGTCTACTCCAAGATTTTTTTTCTATATATGATTATTCTCTGTGACTAGTCTAAACTTACACTGATTTCCCCATCCTTAATCTCTCTCTCTCTCTATCCCAAAACCATTATCATTTACTTTTACTGGTCTAACCCATAATCTGGACTATGAGAGAGTGAAGGAGAGAGAGAGAGAGAGAGAGAGTGATAGCTGAGGCTCCTTTTTCCATGGTCAATGCTGCACCAGAGTTGGAGCCAACCTTTCTAAATCCATGTGAAGCACAAAAGCTGCTGACCAGCAGGAAAAACCAATATTTCACCTGCTGAGGATTCAGAGAGATAGAGAGCGAGAGAGATAGAGTGAGAGAGAGAAATACCTTCCTAGTGCACTTCATATGTTTAATAATTAAAGAATACACACTATTCCTGTCGGCTTGTGACAAACACAAACACTGACAGCATTGCAACAAAAAAGCTGACATACAAATCAAACACAAAATAAAATCAGTAGTACGTGGATGGACACTACACACGTAGCAGTATAGAACTGAGTGCAGATACACAATCATTTACCCCCCGTGTGCTCAAGCCATCCCAATCCTACCACTTCCCTCCACTACCCTGGTTACGCTATGTTATTACCCATGGCATACTGACCTTACAGTCTAAAGAGGAGATGTCTCTCTACCAAGATTGGAGAACTGCTAACATATCAGAACTGTAGTTAGAGACACTGCTTGCTGCTCCTGTAACAGGCAACTATAGCCACCATTAGCACCAGTCAGCTACCAAAACATTTCCTGCTACCACATTATTGAGCATATTTTGTTACAAACCTCACAAATTGAACACTGAGTGGGCGATCATGCTTGTGCAATGGGACGTGCCTCCAGCTTCCCAGAATGAATGAACAATGGGATGGAATTCAATTCATTCATTCATTCATTCATTCATATACACATATGCATATAATCATCATATACATAGAGCCAATACTCACCAGCTGGTTTGTTGTGAATGTCTATGCTTATTTTCCTCCTCACTGTGTTTTCATGGTATATTTTTTTGGACCTTATAATCATTGCTGATGTCTTTTGCACTGTGTGTGATTTGTTAACATGTGTTGAATGTATAACTTTGTCTAGTGTAGCACCTAAATTTCCCCTTGGGGATCAATAAAGTACATCTATCTATCTATCTATCTATCGATTGATCGATCCATGTAACTATCTCTCTCTCTATCTATCTTTCTACCTATCTATATCTATCTATAACAATGCTTGGCCTTTGCAGTAAATGTTGTTGTGTCGTTTGTTCCCACCTTGTAACCTGAGAGTTTTAAACACTCAGAGGCATGTGCGACTGCTTGCAGACTGATTAAACAGTCTCTCCAAACTACTCACACTTAACAATTAATGACTTAATGATTTTAATCCTGACAGATCAATCGAAGCCGAAATGTCTGCTGAGTAAGCTGATGAGTTTATAGATAATAAGGCCCTGATTTACAAAGATACCAAATAATTAGCAATAATTTAATGTGTGTAATAGGATAAATTGTGCATTGGAAAAGTGGGCGTGGCATGTAAATTAGGCCTATGTCACATGCAAAGTAGGGGTGGAAACAGTATGTAGGATTTTTGCATGGTTACTATTGGTTACTAATTTCAGAGATGTCAAGGAGACTCCCTGAAGAGTAAACAGAAACTTGCCAGACGAACATAATGGACCTTTTTTACACTTCTGTGTTTTACAAATGTGAAAGTGTAAATAGTAACGTTTCGAAATGTCCGGTGAGAAAATGAACAACGGCAACAAATCCAGCTTGCAATCGCTACAGCGTCCTTAAATGCAAAAATCAAAACAGTGACTACGCAGAAGTTCCTCCTCCAGAAAAGTAAGCTAACTAAATTTATATATACAGTAGGTGTGTGTGTTAAAAATACTATAAAGTGACAATTTTCATCGCAGCTTGCACATGCTCTGATTGTTGCTAATGCTAGCTAGCTAGTTTGCTGGTGCTGTGTTCACTAGCAACTGCTCCAGGTGATTGACTTAAACAAACTAGCTAGCTAGCCAAGTGTGGAAAATGTAGCTAGCTATTTACTAGCTATTTTTCATCAATTTCAGTACCTAAACGATTCATTACCGGATATGGGACACAGTCGTTTTCAAAAAGTTTCACCGCCTGCTCAATATAATAGTAAATAAAGGTGTTGAACAAAATTAACAACTTGAACAAAAAGAGCGTACATTCTGCAGCACCACGTTATATCGTATCAGAATGTATCCTACTAAATCACAGTCTGCTTTGAATGTATGTTTGATACACTACTGATGAGGAATCAAGATACAAATCATACACACCTCTAAAAGACAATTAAATGTGCTGTAGCTGTAATCTGAGTTATTGACTTATTTACTTAAAACTTATTTAATTGGCTTTTAACACACACACGCACAAGTTTTAATGGCATCAGGATAGCTCTGAGGATTATTCATTTCCATTTACATCACCGGAAAATCACACACACACACACTTACCAGTAATATATGAGTAACCTGATTTTCACGTATTTTCATGTATTGCATTTACGTAAACATTATTCCTCGAGAACTATACGAGTCATTGTTATGATATTGTGATGGTATGATTATATTAATTATACATTACTGTACTTCAGATGATAACAAAAAAACAATTCCTTGTGTCTTATATAGCATAAAGCAACTCCTTGTGTCATATTAAAAATAATTATAATAGGAAGTATAAAGAATTAATGGTTTGCTATTAGGCTAAGTGATGATAAGTGACCTCATGGTGGTTTGTTATTTAATATTTATTATGTTAAAGTTATGTTAAAGAAAATATTTTGTTGGTCATTATAAATATTTAAGCCTCTTGGTTTTCTATTCTCTGTTATAGTAAGTTGATCAACAGAGAAATAAAATGAAAACTAAATGAACTAAAACTGAATTGTAAATTGCAGAAGGTGGAAATAATGACAGGAATAATAAGGAATATTTGAAAATTTCAAGCAGTGGATGACAAAAACAAACAAACAAACAAACAAAACCATTGTGAATTGTCATGCTAATTGCTAATTTTTGAAAATGAACCTGTCACCTCACCTCAGTTACCTCAGTGTACTTACTGCAAGCCTGAAGGAAAAACAGAAAAAGTCCCAACAGCCAGTTCGCTGCCATCATCCGACTGAGTTCCTCTCCTTTTCTTCTCTTTCTCCTTCTTTTTTCTCTTCGTTTTTTCTTCCTAAAAATTGGAAAAAGAAACCAAAGAAAACACTTCACTACTAGCTGAAGTGACCGTTAAACGGCTTGAGAAGAGAAAGCCGCGCGCGCTCTGCGTGCACGAGACGAACAACAGAAAAAGAAAAAAAAAACGCGGGAAAAACCTTGCGCGCGCTCTGCTCTCCCTCTCACTCCTTTCAACCGCCGGCAGATTTTCCCTCTAACATCCTCCCATTAAAAAGAAAAACAAAGAAAAGGAAGAAGAGGGGAAAAAAAACCTTAACAGCATCTACTCCGGTCAAGGAAAAAGCCAGAGTGCTGTTTTTTTTTTCTTTTTCATGAGTGAGGTTGATCTCGTGACGTCCTGTCAGTGTCTTCGTGCCAAAAAATCTCCCGCCGCACTGACACAAGAAGTCACGTGTCTTTTCTAATATTAATAAAATGTTATTGTGTAGTGGGAGGCTTAGTGGTGAGCACACTTGCCTCACACCTCCTGGGTTTGGGGGGTTGATTCCCGCCTGTGTGCACGGAGTTTGCATGTTCTCCCCATGCTTTGGGGGTTTCCTCCGGGTACTCCGGTTTCCTCCCTCAGTCCAAAGACATGCACTGTAGGCTGATTGGCATCTCTAAATTGTCCGTAGTGTGTGAATGGGTATGTGCAATTGTCCCCTGTCTAGGGTTTCCTCCGCTTTGTGCCTTGAATCGCCTGGGATAGACTCCAGGCTCCCCGCGACCCTGTGTAGGATAACCCAAATTCAAAATGGTGCCCTCTCTATTCCTTACAAATAGCAAAGTGCACTATGGGTAATCTGTAGGCTAGGTTCCATCAGGTTTATTGCAGTGCATTGTGAGACCTTATGAATGCACTTCATATTCCCAGATATGGTTGTAAGCATTCATATTGGGAATTGGGAGGAAACCAGAGAACCCAGAGAAAACCCACATGGACAGGATTGAACTGGTATCGGCTAATCATTAAGTTTTACATTCTGAATTTCTACAGCGAATAAAAGATACTTCAAAAGATAAATCACTTTCCATGTGAAGAAGTGGCCTGAAGCCCAGACTTTTTATATACAGTGCTGAAGGGGGTTAGTTTTATGTAAAATTACTGTAATCAAAGATTAAGATTCAAATCAAAGATTTGATTTTTCAAAGATTTATCAAAGATTACAATAATAAGAATTTTAGCAAAAGAAAAGAAACATTTGGAGCCGTGCTTTTGTAAGTAATTATGTTTTATTTATTAAAGACTGACATACCATGTTTTTTTTCCATTTATATTTACAGTTTCTGTTATCACTTATTTTATAGCATCTATAAACTTCCTCACCAGCTGCTTGGTTTTCTCTCTCTTGAATTTAAAAAGACAAAAAAAACAGCTTTTCATGGTACTGAAAAAACCCGGAAAGCACAAACTCTGCAGTCTTGAAGACTTTCCCGTGTCGGAAAACTTACTGACTGTTACAAAGTACTGACAGTGGAGACTCCTTCCATATCTACTAGATAAAACATATTAGAATGAGCCATCTCAATAATTACATATTATTCTTTGTTAAATAACAACACTTTTTTTATTATTAGACTTATTATTAGTCCGTGTGAATCACTTGCCACTAGAGAAACTATAACGTATTAGAATGAGGATATTAATAATAAACCTAATTATTTGAATTGCTTACTGTCAGAGTGTCTTCTGACCAATCAGAGTCAAGGATTTAACAGCACTGTAGTATAACAGGAAATATTTAAGTACAGTTTTCTCCTTTTTTCAACATAATTCAAAATACCACAACACTGCTATCACCCCACAATCAAATAAAGTTGTGATATGACCACCATTAACCATGTTCCTTTGCCAACAAAGATGACACTAGCACCATAAAGTTTTAATAAAACAATGCAATATGTTTAACGAGCAGAGAAATTACACCATTAATCATGGAGTCCTGTTCAGTGTTAGATGCTGCATACAGAAACGCATAAACACAAACAGCTTTTATATGGAATGATGGCATTTAAAACTATAAAAGATGGATGGTGTGTGTGTGTGTGTGTGTGTGTGTGTTTGCATGTGATAGATTAGTATAATGTGTGGATGTGTTTTTATCCGGTTTGCTGAGTTAGGTCCAAAAATTATTTTATGCAAATAAAATGTGACGTGTGTGTGTGTGTGTGTGTGCATGTGTGTGTGTGTGTGTGTGTGTGTGTGTGTGTGTGTGTGCATATTACCAATCGCAAATCACTTAGGTTAATGATGTGGTGCTGCAAAGATTATTTTTATAGCATGTAAATGCATGTCAACAGCTACAGCACACACACACACCCAAAAAAAAAAAAAATCCTGTGAAGATTAGAAGTCAAATAAGCTGTAATTATTTACAAATAAATATATATGGTGTGTGAGTGGAAATAACTATTCAGACACTTTTGTTTTTGTTATTTAATATACCTCCAGCATATATCCACTTCAAATTTCAGATTTATACAAACACCGTATACACACACACACACACACTCAATCCTTAGGAATGAAAGCCTAATATACAATATAATGAAGTTAAAGTTAATGTATACATGTATTATTTATATCTGAAACAAAATGTATTTCTTGCTAATTAATTTTGCCTTTTTTTTCTGACACACAAGTATTTTTAATTTAGAGTGTAGGAGAAGCAGTGAGGAACTCGGGTTATTTGTGAAATTTCTCCTCAGGAAGCTGGTTGAGAAGATGTCGAGTGTGCAAAGCGTCATGTTAAAAATGTAAAATATAAAACAGTTTTGAATTGATTAACATTTTCTTGTGGTCACTGCATAACTCCATATGTTGTTTCATAGTGTTAATGTCATCATTATTAATAATCACTAAAAATGATGACCTTCTACTAGCAGGGGTGCACAAATTTTTGACGATGAAGTGACACACACACACACACAGGCTTGCTTGCCACAGTAAATCAGTTTTAGCTTGATTTGTCTGAAGCAGCATGAGTTTTGACTCAGATTGACCCTCATAGGCAGATGGCTCTGTGTGTGTGTGTGTGTGTGTGTGTTAAGCATTATTCAGCAGATTCTCATCTTTCCTTCTTTCTGTCTCTGTCCATATCTGTCAGCTCATCATTTTATATGATAGAGAATCCTCTCCTAATAGATCAGAGGTGTAAGTGATAGACATCTCTCTATTTTTCTCGAGAATAGATTTCAAGCCTAAGCCATGGATTTTTGAAAAGCAGGAAAGCATTTGTCTCCAATAAGCAGCCAATAAGGATTATTACAGACGGATTGGATAACAATTCCCAGCCGTGCTGTCAGAGAAGATCGCATCAGTGTTGTGGATGACACCAATATGTAGAGATGTAATCAGAGTCTTATATTACCTGGGAGAGCTGAATCTTCAAGAACTGTTTTTTTTTTTTTCATCATTTATCTAAAGATAATGCAAATAAATAAATAAATAAATAAAAATAAAAAACTGACAGTTGAAATTATCTTTAGCTGTTTGAGAACTTGTATGAAATTAAAATCTATCCTAATGTCCCGTCTCTATATATTTTTTAAATTGCTGTGCCACCATTAAAACCTTTTAACTGAGACCTATTTCTAGATATATTTATTCATTTCAAGCTAATATAAGACCATTTCAAGCTTGAAATGTGTAAATATGTCTGGAACTAGGCTAAATAATCTTTGTACTCATAGTAAAGTTGACGTCAAATCAAAATGGCTGCTCACAGCATGAACAGTACGCAAAGTAGCCCTGCTTTACCTTTAAATAAGTTGTGCATGTTGTATATACCTGTATTTGCTTTAGATCAGTCAACATACAGACATATTCGTTTGGTAAATCTGACTCTATATTTCGCTGTTTTGAGGAGGTAAATAGGCTATACATCACTCATCACAGTTAGCTGGCTAGCTTGGTGCTAACAAAAGGCGAACATGGAGGCGTCCATGTTTTATTCCTCCACTCAAAAATGACGTAGTTCCGACTTCCTGCTTTGGAGGTAAGATGAATGCACAATAAAAAAAAATAATAAAAAAACATTTAAAATGTGCAGGTGCTTTTCACATGTGCTTTTTTAAAGACTTTCACAGTGCTTGTATTTTCTACACTATGTGATCTGTACTATACAACTAAAAATCATATTTGTTTAATATTAGTGCTTTCTATTAGAGTTAATGGAGTGCTATGGAATCAATAACTTAACAAAATTAGACTGAAAATTAGACTGAGTCTGAACACTATCCGGGAAAACACTGGTGAATTGAACAAAAACAAAGCACGTTTTAGAAGCCTCCAGAAATGACATCCAGATGAACCTAGGGTACAAACATACACGTGAAATTCTGAACGCTTTTTCTTTAAGGCTATACCAGAGATATACACTCACTGTGTTTAGATTATTAACCTGCCATAGTGGTGACGGGGGAAATAGTTTAGCTCTGATATACACCAAGGTGAATAGAGGGATGACCATAGATTAAATGAAGGTCTGGATGGATGTGAGGCAATAAAGGGAGGAGTGGACGACATGTGAATCATTTCTGAGTGGCACGGGATTAGGACGGAGCCGTCAGTGTCAGACAAAGAATTTTATAGAGCCTGTAAAATGAGGGAGAGGATACTGGAAAAGAGAAAGAGAGAGATATAGGGTGAGAGAAAGAGAGAGATACAGTAAGAGGAAGAGAGCTTTGTACAGGAAGAATTTAAGAGAGAGAGATATGGGGAGTGAGAGATACAGGTGGAGAGAAAGACACACAGGGAGAGAGAGATCTGGGGAGAGAGATACAGGGAAAGAGAGATACAGGAAGAGGTAGAGACAGGGAGAAAGAGATACAGGGAGAGAAAGTGTTAAAGGCTGAAAGAGACACACAGGGAGAGAAAGAGTGACAGAAAGAGATACAGGGAGAAAGAAAGCGAGAAAGATGCAGGGAGAGATACAGGGGACAGAGAGAGAGAGAGAGAAAGACAAAAATACAGCAAGGAATACAGAGAGATACAGGGATCGAGAGATACCGAGAGAGATACAGGTAGAGAAAAGGAGAGAGAGACACAAGGGGAGAGAGAGATACAGGTAGGGAGAAAGTGAGAGAGATACAGATGGGAGAGGAAGAGAGAGAGCATGACAGGGAGAGAGACACACACAAGGAGATAAAGAGATACCAGGAGAATAAGAAACTGTTGTCTTTAGTAATAAGAACAGCATTTTTGAATTGTATTCCTCTTTCTTTCTCTCTTCTTTACTGTCAGTCTCTTGTTTTTCTCTCTTTCCCATATTCCCTCTCCTTTCTGGCTCAGTCCTGCTCCTGTCTTCAGCCACATTGATGCGAACCCTTCACCCTCCACCTCCAGGGGCTCATCTAATGAACTTCACTTGAATTGATAAAGTAACAGAACTCTTCCCTGAACTCTTAATACTAACCCAAGGGGAAAGGATGAAGGGAAGTCGGCAAAGTCCGGCATCTCATTGGCTCACCCCAAGGTCATATGCTAATTTGCTGTCTCTTGGCCAATGGGAAGAGTTGAGAATGGGGAAAATTGAAATTCAGTGTTCAGTCAGTGTGAATGCCCTGCCACATGCTTTTAGCATTAAGGTCGCACTCTGTTTACTGCATGTTGTGTTTATTCAAGAATAAGTTATAAGATTATACAACGGAAAGACGCTTGGAGGACTTCTCTTCAGTCAGCGTTAATGTCAGAGAGCCAAACTGAAAAGAGCACGAAAATCCAGAATCATGCCAAACCATCAACAATCCGCTTGACTAAGTTTTATTCACATACAAAGAGTTCAGTTCTGTTTTGGGAAAGTTCAGAAACATATGATGGAGAAATGAGGAAAAACAGGGAGGTGGATGGAAGAAAAGGAAGTAAACTTATATGGCAACTAGAAGAAGAAGAATCTGATAAACGTATGCTTACATTAAAGTGTGTACTGAGCACTAGAGGTTGCGTAGATTAGTCAATTAATACTCTATAAAGAGGTCTCTGTTGATGGACATGAGCTTCCATGCTGCGCGCTCTCAGTTCCAGAATCAACCATTTCAGCTGAGCTTATTCACACGAGCACATTAAGACTTGGTACATCCTTAAAGAGTGAAATATGATACACGGATTTATCATTTTGCACATTTATAGCACAGTATTATTTGTTTTTATTGTTAACAGTGTAATCTAAAAAAAGCATTGAGGCTGGAAATGTAATTTGTAAGTAGCCTGTGTTAAGGCTGTTAACTGATATGCGTTTTGATGCGTTCTTTGCTGTTATCAGAATTTAATATTAATAGCCAAAAATAGTGAAGTCCTGAATCAGTTTTTGCTTAACCATGGAAAAGACAAATAGTCAAGTTTTTTGTCAAATTTACTGGTTGAGTAGTAAAAATAAAAATAAAACCGATACCTTTGAATGCGATTTTATGGCTTTATGCAGAACTAAAGAACACATTTTTATAGAAGCAGCTCTTAACCTCTCGAGCAAAACACACATCAACGCTCTGTATCACAGTAAGGAGTTTGATCTCTTAGATCAGAGGGCCAATTAAGACTCAAAAGCTCTAAACGAAGCTTGTTAGCCTAATGAGTTTATTACTATTCATAACAGCTCTGTTTGATGAAGGATTCAAAGGCAGTTGTGAGTGGATCAATCACATCTGAGCTCATTGTGAACTCAAGGACTTCGATTAAAAGGAGTGATTTGCATAAACAGCTGCAAAACTGAGCAAAAAAAAATAACTGTGTGTTTGGAGGGAAAACGGAGGGAAAAAGACAGAAAAAGAGGAAAACATTCAATGCTTGCATTAGATCTTTATTAATGCTTAATATTAGAGCATTTCATGAGGTTTCTTCATTCCTTATTTATTTATGCAGCTAGCATATGTGTGTGTCTGAGAGAGTGAATCATCGAATTATACAATATCCAGCCAAAGATACTGGATATGTAGCTATAGCAGATATATGTAGATATAATAGATATGTATTGTGAATGTCTGCATTTTCTCTGACCAACAGTTTTCTTTCATTCACCTTCAGACGCATGTTCTAGAAACCAAAAGACCCAAATATGTGTATGTGTGTGTGTGTGTGTGTGTGCCAGGGCATGAAAAAGAGATGAGACGTGATTGGGTCAGAAAAGTGTGTTCTCAACATCACAAATCACTTTAGCAGAGTGCTACGTTTCACTGAATCTCTCTCACACACACACACACTTCATTTCAACTTGAGACCACGGGGAGATTTTTCTTCTACTGTGTTCCTTCTATTTCAGGATAAAAATCCAGACCCTTTTCTAATATAAAAGAGCTTATTAGAATATTAAGCCACGCCCATTAGGACAGTTCTCAGATCATAAAAAAGTTAAAGTATCTTTTATTCAAATATTTCCTTCATATTTAATATAATTCAATAATCAAAATTTTCATTCAATAATCAATTCAATTCACAACCTTATATGTTAAAATTGTGTTGCCATTCTCAAAAATTAAACTTCGAAGAATTGAAGAACATATGCATTTAAACTTTCAGAAAATGTGTTACACATCTCAAGAAACAAAGGTTTCCCTGTAGTCTGGAACTTGTATAATAGCCATTTGGGTGCCAAAGTTGGCCCATTAGGGCCAACGTCAGCCATTTAAGTGGGCCACCAATGCTGACGGACTTTTATATCCAAGGCTACCCACCTTTATATCCACCTTGCCAACGGTTGGCCAACATCAGCCATATGTTTGGGGTAAGGTTGGGTTCCAACATTGGGCCACTAGGACCAACGTCAGCCGTTTTAACTGGGCCAAAGATGCGCCAATATATTTTTGTCCTTTGGGTCGGTGTTGGGCCACCAGGGCTGACCGACTTTTAGCCACCTTTTAATCCAACTTGCCAACATTGGGCCGACATTAGCCATTTGACTGGGTGCCAACATTGGGCCAATGTTGGGCCACCAGACTTCAGGCCACCTTTAAATCCACCTTGCCAACATTGGGCCAACATCAGCCATTCCACTGGACCACAGTTATGCCAACATCATTTTGTCGGATGGGGCAGTGTTGGGCCACCGGGGCATAAAGAATTTCAGCCTCTAAATCCATCTTGCCACCATTGGGCTAACTTAACATCCATCTTGCTAACATTTTTACAAAGTTTCTTTGCTGATAAAGACTGTATTTTCCTCTTTAATGAGTAACAGTGTTACGTTTTTTAGCATTGAATTAGGAAATGTACAAAATGTGTTTAACTAGCATCTATGCTGATGGCATAAGAACATTACGGACATTCTAATGATTTATTTATTTTTAATCAATAATTTACTTTCAGTCTATAATTTGAGTAGGAGTATTTCACTTTCCAAGTGACCTCGTTAGTCAATATGACAATATCACTGAAAATAAAGACAAAAAGAACAAGAGAATGTACTCTTCTTCTTTCCACGATCCCCAACAAAATTTGGATGACGATGTGAGACATGACTTGTGGAATGTTCCCCATATTTCACCGAGGTGACACTGTAACACGGCTGAGTCAGGTATTTTAATGATTAGATTTTAAGGTAAGGTCTAGTTAGCGGGCTGGGATAGACAAAATGCTCTGAACCATGCACTTAAAATGTCTTTAACCTTTACATGCATACAGCATTTGTAAATGTAAAATCACTGGGACACAAACAGCAACCTAATCAAGGAAACATGCTTCAATATTTCTTTTTGCTGCTGTTACTATTGCTGTATATCTTGTAATTGCTTTGAGAACATTGCATGTTAAGCAGTTTTATAGTAGCAAAGCCCATTAAACTGAAACTGACTGAGAGATGCTCTGTGTGTGTGTGTGTATGTGGGGCTGGCTGGGATCAGGCTGGTAAAAAGCCCAGTCTTGTAGTCATAGAGAGGAATATGGTGTCCTTATATAATCTGAGATCGTCTCTCTGTCTCAGTGACATATGAGCTTAGTACAATAGCCTCGGGTGGAGTTATATTTAATTAGCATCTCTCTTTTCTCTCTCTCTCTCTCTCTCTCTGCCAATATTTTTTCGAATGTTCTGTTTCCAAAAATATTAAAAAATAGTTTCACAAAATTTCACCAAAAGTAAAATACATAAGCTATTTAAACTTGACACCGTAATCTGTATATAAAAGTGCAGTAACTCATCACGAATTATATGATTTGAAATCGATCACGTCAAGGTTTACATGAGCTAGTCTTCGGTTTTCCGAACCTACAGGATTTTCACGAATACCAAATTTCTTATGTAAAAGCTCCTACGAGCGTTTTACAGATAAATCCATTCGTATCCAGCCTGATAAATGAGGCCCAATGTGAGCAGACGACAAATAGCTAACATGGCCGAAATGTTAGCCAAAGACTTGGTGACTTTTTGTTGAAGACACAAACACAATGTGCTACATCAGACACTTACTTAGAAAAAGGATAATGACTTATAGCTGAGTTGTCCACTATGCCCTATGCAGAAATTTATATACTTGTTACATTATGTTAGCTACACTTTTTTACAGTATTGTCTCTGCATCTGCTGCTCTCGGGTTTGGGGACAGATTACATAAGATGGACACTAGAGAATCCCTCTACACACAAACACACACACACACACACTGTCTCAAAGTGTGCATTAAGTCTCAAAAGCAGATGTTTTTGCAGGGTACAGCCTGAAAATGTTTTATCATGCTATAGAACATACAACAGATTTTCTCCAAATTGGACCTGACTGAAAAGTTTCAAAATATCCTGAAGCCATGGTTAAAACTTGCGTTTTCTAGTGAAGTGGTTGTCTCTTAGACTGGGTGAGCCATTCATGAATAAAATATGAAGCAGTGAATTCATGCAGCAGTGTGTAGATTTGAGCAATATTCCATGTTTCTTGGGGAAATGGTTATGTAAGAGGAGTCTCTGCAGAGTTCATACATCCTGATTGCGCCAAATGAAAGGTATTCTTGGGTCAAATAGGGCAGAGCTTATGGTAAATACTGTATGTTCAGCCAATCGTAAACTTGATCATGTGACATCACTAGAGTTTCTTTTCATCTTGAGAAGCACTAGCTAACTTGTCTCATTTTGCAAAGTCAGATAGCAACAGCTAAAAAATGTGTTAGGTGGCTAACTTTTAGCACAGTGCTGAACTACCGTAAATAAGTTAGCTGGCTAATTTATCAGAAGCTCTACTAGTATCTCGCTACCTGTAACATCAAAACGTGCATCTCTCTTCCTCTCTCTAATCATAGATGCTTTCAAGAATTTCATCCAAGGTTACTTCCTTCACTTTTCCCTCCATATGCAAATAAGTCTAGAGCCTGGTGAGCTCGCAAGGTCCCTTTTAGAGTCAGTATGACCTAATTATGTCATGTGGCTCTTGTGTTGTTTTAAACATGGCTAAAATGAGCTTAGATTTTACAGCCTGAAGGACTTCTGCCTTAAGCTAATCAAAATAAGCAAATCTACAGTATATGGTATGGTATACTGTATATATACAGTATACAGCTGTTCAAAAAATAGTCAGAGTAGAACGATGAACTTGTGGTAGAGCTGCATCATAATAAATCGATTTCAATGTTTAAGCTGCTTTATGGCCTGCTCGGACAATTTCAAGTCATTTGATTAAGCACTGCTGTAAAATTATGATGCAAACATTTATTCCACATATTATTAAAGTGTTTGAGGGCAGTTTATGAGTCAATTTGACCTAATTACACTACATCTTGTGCCCCTTATGTGGTTTTAAACATGGTTAAAATTAGCCTCTGCTGGCTGTGATGGCCATCAGCTAATCAGACAGAACAGAAAAGCAGTGTATATGTATAAGCAGTGTATAAGGCCACTTTTTCTAAGAGAAAAGCCTAGTGTGCAGAGAGAGAGGTGCCTGAGTACTTAATATTTAATCTTTAAAAAGCTTTTTGGAAAAAGAAAAGCTGAGCAGTCTGAGTTTATAAAACTGTTCTCATGTGTAAAGCTTCAGATGGCAGCAATATGGAAACAGGAAAGCCAAAAATTAAGCTCTGCCAAAGGTCTAGTGAGGCCTGTGGTGGAGCTGCATCATAGAATCCAGTAGTGTCTGTGGTAGTGCAGCATCGTGGGTCCCAATGAGACCCGTGTTGGAGCTGCGTCATGGGGCCCAGTGAGGCCTGGATGGAGCTGCACTTTTGGGAACAATAAGATAATTTGTAACATTCAGAAGTAACATGCAGATCTGTTGGCCCCAGTGAAGCCTGTGGTGGAGCTGTGTTGTTGGACCCACTGAAAACTAGGGTGGAACTGCTCTATTGGGCCCAAGGAAACCTGTGGTAGACCTGCTCTTCTGGGCCAAATGAGGCCTGTGATGGAGTCACCAGTCAATTTCATGCAGTGACATCTGTGGTGGAGCTGTGCAATGGGCCCTAATAAAACCTGCTGCTCCATTGGACCCAATAAAGCCTAGGGTGAAGTTGTGCTTTTGGCTTAATTAGGCCTATGGACGAGCTGCACCATGGGGCCCAATAAGGCTGGTGATGGAGCTGAGCCATGACACCCAATGAGGCCTGTGGTTGTGCTGCACCATATGGCCAAATGAGGTCTTTGATGGAGCTGCAGCACTGGGCTCAATGAGACCTGCTATGGAGCTGCCCAGCTGCAGATATGAGGCAAAATTATTGAATCTAAAATCAAAGTGAAGCTAAAACAATATACCTGGAGAAATGTATGTAGATAGCACAATGTGTGTTTCAGCTGTGTGCACTAAATGTTGTACAATTCTCTTCATTAGACTGAATATTTTCAGTCATTCAGTTCATTTTGAAATGTCTAGCATTGATAGGTCAGTGTCTGTGGACCTGAGGTGTAGACCTCGTTATAATATCATGCTTGGATATAAAGGGAAGTGTGCATCTCTCATTTATTTACAAAGTTTACCCCAGTGCTTTCAAAGCAATTTACACTCCAGAACCGTGAGGTCACGTGAACCTGGTGAAGTTCTTCTTCCCACCATTCAGCAGAACTAATGAAGCCTTTCCATTGACTTGAAAGTTGTCTAGTTGCCTTGACCTACTGTTTGTCCTTTTCAAATTATTAACAGAGAGTACAGTGTGCAGGTTCCTCTTACTGACAGAAATTCTGTAACGATGAAAAGCACAGAAGCTTTAACTGTGTATCATGTCGCCCTCTGCTGGTCATAACTGAAATTACAAAAATTAATATAGAAAAACAATAACATGCAAAAATTATTTTGAGCTAAAACACAGGGACTTTATATAGTTTTATTTACAGGTCTCTTCATTTAAATAAGTGTAATTATTTCTACAAAAAACTGGTTTTATGCCTATCAATTAATATTTTTTGCTACCTGCCCTGGAGAGAATTACAGCTTTTTGCTTGTATAGATGTATCTCTCATGTAGCAGCTGTATGCCCTTGATTCATTATAATGGAAAATTGAACCTCAGAGAAGAAAAAAAAGTCAGTTTGTGGAAGAGAACATTATACATTTATTACTGAACCACCCTTTGAAATCCAAAAGACTGGGAATCGGGGTCAGAGAGGAAAAAAAACAAAAACAAAAACAAAATCATTGCACTACTTAGTAAAGCGTTACTAGTAATAACTCTCATAGAAAATGTACAAATGTTTGTTAAAAATTTTTATATCAAGCCTTCAAATGATTTTGGTTACAGATATTATACATAAGAAACTACATGTTAAACGATACAATTGTATTTTTAATGGAAAACAAATTAAAACCCATTAAAAAAAAAGGATCAGAAGCTCTCATATTCGTTTAGCAAAAAATAAAAAAAAGAAAAAAAGAACACCATAAATAGTAAAAATGAGGTAACTGCTATTGTACCAAGCAGGAGGGAAAATACATACATTATAAAGTAAAACGTCGGGTTTAGTAAAGTGATCCAAGACAAACGAGAGGAATATCGTGATGTTGCGATCACTGTATCAGCGATACGATGCGGCGCGATACATGACGCTGAACTGGACGATGCTGGAGAACGGCTGAAAGGCATCTGCAGTTAAGACACTACGGGTTTGCGAGCTACGAGAGCTTAACGATGTAACCGTTTATTACACTTCGCTCACACTTTCACTGGCGCACACATACCCAGGTCGAGGCAGGGATGGTTATGGTTATGATAATCCTATGAAGCGTCTATGGCAGGTTATTACACACACAGAGGATCAGAGACATGAGAGAGAGAGACTGGGAAAGGAAACTAGTTTGTTGTGTGTTACCTTTATAATAAAATGTGATGAACAGGGAATAATGCAAAATTCTAACAACGTGCCGTTCTAATACACACACCCACACACACACCCACACACACCCACACACCCCCACACACCCCCACACACCCCCACACACCCCCACACACCCACGTGCTACCTGATTTTACCTTTATAATGATGTGAGAAAGTTGAACTGCAAATTTTCGTAAACGTTGCTAAGTGCTGAATGATGTAGTGCTGAGCATGAAATCAAAATGAAAGTGTACATCCGTTTCTCTCTCCCAATTTCTCCACATTAACTTGATCTTAAAGAAGCGGTTTGGCAAACAATCAAATTTTTCACCGAATGTAGTCAATCAGTTGAGATTTTTCCTGACTCTTTAGTTTTGCATTCGAGCTACAAGACTAATCTTGAGGAAAAAGTTTTTCCTCAAACAACTTCCGTTTTTTCAAAACGTAACCATGTAGATACATGTTAGAAGATCGTGAGATCGAATGAAGGTGCCACAGACATCCATGGGCCGGGGGTCCAAGAGAGCAAAACTGGTCGTGCTCTCTGAGTGGGAGGGACCTACTCTCTCCCCTGTCAATCACAGCGACACTAGCCAATTGTAGGTGTCTGTGAGCTTGTGTATGCGGAAGAGGGCAGATAGCACTTTCCTCAGCGTGTGTTACGCTGCCCTGTGATGCAGCAATTTGAAAAGATCTAAATGCTCCAGTGCAAAACTAAAGAAGTAGGTGGAACAGCAAATATCTCTTGGCTGATTGACTCCATTTTGAAAAATTGTTGGGCAAAATCTCTGGGCTGTGGTGCATTTTGTTAAAAAGAGCACCTTTCGACAAACCTAACAAGCCGGAATGAATCCAGGAAACTGGAAAGAGCTTGAGGGCGGGGTTGTTTGATCACTCTGAACAAAACAAAAAAAAAAAAAAAAAAAAAAAAAACGACGTGTTTTTGTGCAAGGAGTTGAAAGTTTACAGTTACATATGAAAGAAATGACAAACTGAATGAGAGCTACATTCTTAATGCTTAAGATAACGCCAACACGCGTTTTTAGCAATCAAGATGGGATCGCCATCGACAACAAGGTCTTCGTGTCGTGAATGGATGATAAACGACTTCGTCCTCAAGCTCGCCATTAAGGTTTCTCTCTTCCTCAAAATGCTACGTGGAAATGTGTGACAATAACCTGCCAAAACGAGAGAGGTTCTTTTTCTTTTTAAAAAAATGAAATGAAAAATATAAAACAATAAATAATAAAGACTGCTATGGAAGGAAGACTACATCCTTTTTCCAGGATAACGGTGGGGCGTTTGAAAAGAAAGAAAAACGGACTCTTAAGGCAGGAGAGCCAAAAAAAATAAAATTCCGCTCTTAAGGCGCCTCCTGACCAATCACACGCGAGCATTTGCAGCCAATGAGAGACGAGAGCAGACGTGAGACCGGGAAGCCAGTGTTCTGTACCACACATACAGGATAAATAACACACGAGTAACCAAAAGATACACTGACACACACGTGTGTCAACACTCTCTCTCTCTCTCTCTCTCTCTCTCTCTCTCTCTCTCACACTCACACACACACACACACAAAAGCTCACAGTATTCCAATTCTATAAGACTGCTAGATCATAATTGAGCAAACCCCACCCATCTAAATATATAGATAATTTTTTTTCCTCACTTCTGGAAGAAAAGAACACAATTTCTTTTTTTTTGTGTTATTCTGTCCCTCTATATTGATACATACATACATTTATATGCAATATTTTTATTCGTAAAGAAAAAGGCTGGGGGGAAAGGACATGCACACACCATGGCATTCGCTTCCTCATACAAGCTAAATTCACACGCTCGGGAATGTTAGTACACACACACACACACACACACACACACACACACTCCAAACGCAGAATGATGACCTCGGCCACCCTGTACCCACCTGAAGATAATAAAATATACAAATAAAAGAATAAAGATGAGAGAAATGGCAGTGATGGTGTGTCCGAATTTGAACAGAGAACCGTCTTTGGATTCTTGGGGTTAGTATAACAGATTGTGCGGGTGTGTGTGTGTGTGTGTGTGTGTGTTCAGACATCTGTGCTTGCTTTTTAAAAGAACGACAATGTGATGCAAGAGCTAGTCACAGAACTTTTACTGTTAAGAAAAAAAAAATGTGTGTGTGTGTGTGTGTGTGTATATATATAATTTTTAAAGGAAGTCCAGTGTGTTGAGATGGAGAAAAAGTCCAGGGGAAACTGGTGGGATGGGGTGTGTATGCGAGCATGTGTATGCAACGTGTGTGTGTGTGTGTGTGTGTGAGATGGGGCAGGATTGAAACGGGTCAGGATCGGTCACTCGGAATCACGCTGAACTTCGGAGGCATCGGCTCGGCAGATAGGGCAGGTTCTGTTAGCCTGCAGCGGGGGAAGAGACCAGGTCAAAGGTCAAATCAATACCACCAAACAGAACAGAAGAGAATCTTTTATTAAATCGGTGCTGATTTATAATAATGTACAGGCTTTGATGTACACACACAAACACACACACACACACACCTTGAGCCATTTGTCGACACACTTGGCGTGGAATTCGTGATTGCAGGGCAGGACTCGGAGCAGCTGTCGCGACTCGAAGTCACACATGCACACCACACACCTGAAACACACACACACACACACACACACACAGGTTAAAGAGAGCTAAACTAAATTCTACATTTTTTTCATTATGCTGGTCAGTCAGTACTGTTACACTACATAACATCAATATTTAATATTAAAACAATTAATTTTTTACTGATTCAAAAACTTTTTTTACGTTGCTTGAAGTGTGCTTTATGAATTTTCTTTACATTATCTAATATTAGTAATTAATTGATAATTTAAAATTGCTTTGTTGTACAAAGATCTTTCACAAACATATTTAAATCCAAAATCTCGTCTTATTCACTACCAGTGCTCACTACATGGGGTACAAGACAACAGGACCCTTACAGTACAGTGCACTATAAGCTCAGCAGAACGCCATTTGAGCTTCAGCAGCAGAAAACCTCTTGTAGCACAAAACTGCATTTTAACATCTTTAAAGTTTGCACTCCGAAATTATTGGCACCCTCGGCTTCACTCCTGCAGCATAACACACTCGCTGTGTATTCTGTTCAACAGTAGCTCAATTAGTCGACTAGTCGAACCCCCATCATCACTACTGCTGTTCAGAATGATCATGACTCTGTGTGTGTGTGTGTGTGTGTGTGTGTGTGTGTGTGTGTGTGTTTTGCTCACAGGGTTTGCTCAGACTGGTGGTTGCTGGGGTTGAATCTGTAGGAAGGCAGCTGTTCGATGTCAGCTTTTGTCAGGCCGCGTGGTTTGGCTTCCCCGAGACGTTCGGCGAGGTTCAACAGAGCCTGAACACACACACACACACACACACACACACACACACACACAAACATTAGATTAAAGGAAATAGTAAAACATTGGTGTAAGAAGGCCATAAATAGATATATTTAGCAGCTTATGTATGAAACAAAATCCCATAAAATACACATTTTCACTTGATTTTAGCTACCGTACACAACATGGCTGCCGAGTGTGTGCTTTCAGCACATCAGTGGTGTTGATGTTACAAAAGTTAACGTTACAAATCTCATACTTCTGTACGATTATACACAGGGCTTTTTTTTTTTTTTTTTTTTGTATTAACACTAACCAAGTTCCTTATATTTGAATAAAAAAACCATCATGTAGTCTATAAACCTACGAAAAAAGACGTTCTTCTTAGACCTTCTAGATCAGTAAATGTTTTTAGATGCAGTAGATGATCTGAGACACAGCTCATGGCCATGGACACAAGTGTTATAAAGGACAGAGTCTGTTTATGTCTGTGTGTTTATGCTCCACGCTGCTGCACAGAGACAAAAGTGGGTCCCAGAATAGTTGGCAGTGAATCACTATGGAAACCTGCCATACAAATGTTTCAGCTCTGACCTGCCCCCTAGTGGATGTAGCTTTAGGTGCACAAAAGGTTTGTAGCTCATTGTAAATGATAATTCACCTCGTAATTCTCCACTTCTCCATCATCTACGTCCAGCTCTAAGCTGATAGCAGGCCCCACTGCTGTAGGCTGCACTGGAAGAACAGATCTACACAGAGAAAGAAGCCATATGATCACATTTATCCTCCATACACATCCTGGAAGTACAGCTTTTAATATTTTTGTCCAAAACTCACAGGAAGTACGGAAGGAGGCTGGGATGATACGTGGGTGGGGCCACGGCTTGCTGTGAACGATACCGCCGACCCGTCAGGCGTCGAGGCATGAAGTGTGGATACGGCTGCGTGGAACGAAAGGAGAGACAATGTCGCTACCAGTTCCGCAGAATCATTTTTCAGATTCATGAATATCTCCTTGTGGGTTAAGGAATCAGAGAAATACTTACCACTCCGAAGAGCTCCTGTGGCAGGGGATCGTGAGAGAGGAACTGCAACGGTGTGGACGGAGGCAGGGGGCTGGGGTGGCCCGAGTGGGCGTAGTTAAAGCTGCCTCCTACTGGCAGGTGATCTCCGAGCAGCTCCACCTCATTCTCAATCCTCTGTAGTGGCTACACACACACACACACACACACACACACACACCAGACAACTTATAAGTGACAAATCAAACTATACAGTGTGTGCTCTAATATATGTTAACATCTAATATATATAAACGTCTGTTTGTGTGTATACTTACTGATCTTGACTGTTGCGTCTGGAAGGGCAGGAAGTGTGTGGGCGGGGCCAGGTGTGGCGGGTGGTGATGGTGCGAGAGGTGGTGTGGCGGGTGGAGTAGGAAGGCCGAATCGCTGGAAAGCAGTGACGGAAACGCGTACGGCACGGGTAAGTGCTGCACTGAACACGCAGGCAGCATCTAAAGGAAAGGAAATGGAAAAATGTTTAATATTTTAACACATTTTTTATATACAACAAACAGAAATTAAGAAAAAATATATCAAGCCTGGAGTTCTCTGCTTTGAACACAAGGGGGCAGCAGAGTGTAATGAATGTGATGCTCATACACTGCCTCAAAACACACGCACACACGCGCGCACACACACACACACACACACACACACCGGAGGTGGGCAGACAGGGTAGTGCTGCTGGCTGCTGAAGACCACTGAGCAGGCGGGGACCTGCTGCTGAGAGGAGCATGCTGGGATATGCTGTCCCGTACAGAGAGGAGGCGGGAGGGCGTGGGCTGCCACCGGGGACACGGTGTACGATACGGGGACTGTACCCTGAGGAAGCTACAACACACACACACAAGATCGTTTATCATTTGACACCACACACTAGAATGAAATTTTTGACCATCACAACATAACCGCTATGTTACCTGCTCGTGGAGGTCCATAACCACGGTGCCTTGCTGCTGCGGATGCAGTAACCGTGGCGACAGAGCAGGAGGGTGGAAGGCGCGGGGCTCGTCGGTGCCTGCCGGCGGGTGAGGGGGCACAGCCGGGCCGTACGAGTGTAGAGGGTGTGTGTGAGGGTGAGGAGGGTGACGGTAATTCTCGTCCTGGGGGCCGCCGGGGGAGCCGTGATGGAGCCGAGAGAGGCGCTCGCGCCGGGCACGCTGACGCCGCGCTGGAGGGCTGACACACCACAGAGGAAGATCATCATCATCATCATCAATCCCTAATCTCAACATAGAGCACCTCATGAAAATCTACATCACCATACCTGCGTCTGTGCCTGGCGGGTGTGTGACAGCGCTCCGAGTGGTAGTGTGAGTGAGGATAGGGGTGTGGTCTACGACTGGGCGGGAGCTCCCACGGTCTGATGGGCGGCGAGGGCGTGGAGGGCGGGGCCGAGGCCAGCTCTAGCACAGACTGCTGCGAGAGCCGCTGGCGTTTCGGACTGGGGGAGTCCTCCGTCTGTGTGAGAGTGAGAGAGAGAGAGAGAGAGAGAGAGAGAGAGAGAGACACTGAGTTTGGAGCATGGGTAGTCAGTGTATACAGTCATTCCATAACAAGCTTTCAGAGCGTTCAATACATCGATACTGAAGCTTTATTTACTATTCACAGGTGATGGATATATACAAGTGTATCTGCTGAGGTATAAATGGAGACAGATAGATAATAAATTGCACTGTTACGGAAGTGAAGTGCTAAAATAGAGTACATCCTTCCTTCCATTTAGCTGCGTATAGAGAGGAACACACACACACACACACACACACACACAGAATTCATCCATATACCAGTTTTTTGTACATCCAGTTATAAATCCACCCTTAATGCAGTCCATTATAAATCCTATCCATTCATTAATCCATAGTTAATCCATCCATCCACACATCAATCCATTAAAACATCCATCCATCCATCCATCCATCCATCTACAAATCCAGCCATCAATCCATTCATCCATTCTTACATCCTTTCATCACTTCAGCCATAAATCCATTATCCATTAACTGGTTTATCTATTCAGCCATAAATCCATCCATCTATAAATCTATGAATCCATCTATCATCTATCTATAAATCCATCCATTCATCAGTCCATCCATCTCTAAATCTATCCATCCATCTATAAATCCACCCATGTATAATGGGATCCGTCCTCCCATCTATTTATAAATCTATACATCTACAAATCTATCCATTTATCTATACATCCATCCATCCATAAATCCACCCACCCATGTACAAATCCATCCCTGTCTATCTATAAATATATACATCAACAAAACCATCTATAAATTCATCCATCCATAAGTCCATCCATCTTCTAACCCACCCACCCATCTATCTATTAATCAGTCCATCCATCCATCCATCCACCCATCTATCTATCTATAAAACCATTCATCCACCCATTTGTCTAAAAATAAATCCATCATTTACCCATAGAGCGATCTATCCATCTAAGTCCATCCATCCACGACCTATAAACTCATCCATCCAACATCTATTCCTCTGTACGTCCATCCATCCATCCATCTATAAATCCATCCATTTATTAAATATATCAAGCAGATTCATTGCATGGCCATGTCGCAAATCGCATATTATTTCAGTGTATTTTAGAAAAAATAGAGAAAGCTTTTTAAAAGAAATGTATAAACTGTGCCATTAAAATCAACAGATTATAAACTTGTTAATGAACAGAATCAGATTTAAATGTAATTATGGCATTACAATACACAGACAAAGCGACATTAAAATCATAAATATTAATAGAGAACTGGTCAATAAAAGATTACTCAATGGGATAAACAGCAGCTAAGCAGTACAGAAGAGGATCTGTTCAACAGGACACACACACACACACACACACACACCCCTAATTACACCCATCCAACCTAAAGCCATTTCCTGCCTGCGACATCACCGCCTTCTGTTGCCTTGGGACTCAGTGAGGTCACTTCCTGTAAGTGTGAGGAAACCCTGGGTGTGGGGAGGGGCTGTTGCGCAACAGATGCGCGCACACACACACTCTCACACTCTCACACACACACACACAAAAGCAGGAACACATGCAGGATGAGTAAAATTCAGCTTCAGTGTGACGCTGAAATGACACATTCATTATGCGCAAGCGTTAGTGGAGCGCGACGCACTCTAATCCGCTCCGTCTACAGCACGGCGCGTCGCTTTACGGGAACTCACTGAGTCATGGGGAGCTTTCACAACCGCTCATACAGGACACACACACCCACATGCTCACACACACACACAAACAGAGAGAGAGAGAGAGAGAGAGAGAGAGAGAGAGAGAGAGAGACCAAGAAAAAGAGACAGAGAGACCATACAAGAGACCAAGACAAAGACTAAGAACTAAGAAATTTATACCATTAACGTAAATGGAGAAACACACACACACACACACACTACACACACACGTTGTGGGTGGTAAATTTCACACAGACTGGTAGGGTGCAGCAGTCAACACCACTGAGTGTGCTTGCGCATGTGTCCGTGTTTAATCACTAACAGGAAACAACTGAGGGACGAGATCCAGCACACTCTCCCTCACTCACACACTCACACACACACTTGAGTCAAGCTTTCCTTTTCTTTCTTTTTTTTTTTTTTAAATAAATAAATGTGTCCCTAATCGGGCTTGGTGTAACGTTTCACACTCGCCTCCGTCTCAGTCTGCACACTAACACTCAATCTCTCTACACTTCATTCTCTCTTACCCAGAAGCCTCCTCTTTCCCATCAGGAAGTGCAGAAAAAGAGCGCACAGTCAAACCCCAAAGCAAACAATGTCCTTGGCCTGTGTGTGTGTGTGTGTGTGTGTGTGTGTGTGTGTGTGTGTGTGTGTCCCTGCATTCACACTGGCAATAAATTGTGTTCAGGAACGAGGACCAGTCTTAACTTTAAGGGTTCAAAAGCGGTGCAAGTTCTCGCAATCACAACGTGGTGCAATAAACGTTCACCGAACACATTAACAGGAACCTCGCACACACACCTTCATGCAATTATCTAATCGGCCGGTTAGCGCAATACATAAAGTCATGCAGATACATGTCAAGAGCTTCAAATAACGTTCACATTAAACATCAGAATGGGGGGGGAATTTGACGGCAGTGACTTCGACCATTACAGATAGTCAGGTTTGCATATTTATGAAGATCTCCTGGTATTTACACGCACAACAGTCTCTGGAGTTCTGCGAGTGGGAACCTCTTGCACATGAGAGAGGTCAGAGGAGAATGGCAGGACTGGTTCGAGCATGACAGGAAAGCTACAGTAACGCAAATAACCACTCTTTACACCCGTGCTGAGCAGAAAAAAATCCACAAAAATGTGATACAGCAGCTGAAAAAAAGAGTAGAACATAAGAGCGTATGTTGTAACTAATGAAAACAAAATGAAGTACATGTAGCTTTACTCTCATTGGTCCCTGACTTTTCAGACCCCCTGTAGTTCAGGCTGGTGGTGGTGGCGTAATGGTGTGGGGAATGTTTTCTTGACACACGTCAGGCGCCGTAATATCAATCGAGCAACGTGTGACTGTCTGAGTGTAGCCGCTTGACCACGCGCATCCCTTTACGGCCACCATTTACCCATCGTATAATGGCTACTTCCTGCATGAAAACACCACGTAAGCACAATCCAAAGCTCACGACTGTAGCTTTAAAGTCAGGCACGGTACTGCTCGCTACACTTCACCTGACTGCCTGAGCTCCAGATGAAACACAACCTCAAAGCGTTAACATGACGCGCACGCGGGATGACAGGATGACGAGAGGATAGAGGGGAAGGTGGAACAATATGAAAGCTGGAGAGACGGACAGAAAGGACGCGGCGCAGTCTCCGGGGAAAGAGGGGGAGAGAGGGGATTATTAAAGCTGCTGAGGATGATGAGCTATGAACAGAGACTCAGACACACTCGCCATCCACCCAGCCTCAGGGCATTTATATATACACACACACACACACACACACACACACACACACACACACACACAGCTTTAGGGCATTACACAAAAGCAGCCAGGCCATACACATACACAATGTTACAGTATGAAGCATTTACATATTAATGGACCGTTTAAAAACACACTAACTGAATCATGTGACGTTGCCTTCACTTTTAAACAAAACAATGACCTCCACGATATTGCAACCTCGCTCCCTACCTAGGCGCCCTCCTCCTGGAGGCAGTGTCGATATCATTGGTGTTGAATATCGTGGTGTATCGTCCACCTGCTCATCAGCGAGACACACCCACACACCCAGAGGACATTTCTATACAACAACCTGGACCTGAATTTATCCACACACACACACGAATGATTACACACTCGGGCCATTTACATACAGACACACACACCCTTGAGGCATTTGCACACAACCGGCCCCATCAAACAAACACACACACACACACACACACACACACACACACACACACACACAGCCTTGAGGCATTTAAACACAACAAGCCCTAAATTTAGCCAGACAAATTCACTGCTATGAAGCCAAGTTAGCGTGACAACCCTGAAAGTTCATTATTTTCCCAAAGTCATTTATTCCTCTTATACCACAGCGATTTGCTGCTTGAAAACTTCCAGACACTGGAGACTCCTTCCATAAATGTTAAATAAACCTATTGTGTAATACGCGCAAGATACAGATGTGTTGTACTTTTAGTTGCCTTGACGCAAGTCTATCGAAACTTTTTTTTTGTCTGAATGCACCTCGCTGCATAATGCTGGAAAACGAAGTCCATCATTATGAAAAAACTTTTTTTTTTCCCAGTTCAGCAACAGGACGGTCTCAAAATCAGTAAAATAAGTAACGTTCAGCTAAGTGTGTACTCTATTTTAGCACTTCACTTCCGTAAAATGCATCTAAACACCTCTCACAGCCTACTGTCACACAATTCGCTCGTAGGTTGTCAGATTTGAGACATCAGTAGCTATACACAGCGTAAAAGGCTAACTAATTAAAAACAAATGATCCAAAATAACGCACTAATTGGTGTGAAATTGCATTGTTTGATTTACATGCTCCTCTTCATGTTAGCTTTGTTGACAGATTAGCAAAGCAAGCTACTAGCTATATACACTCACCGGAGACACTGTCGATCTCTGCTACTTCCTTCCAAGCTTAATTTTTCCTTCGTAACGTCTATAGACATTTAACGAGAAGTTGTATATCACAGGATAAGACAAAACCACGGTTATTCTTCCATTCTTGTATAGAAGGAAGTGAAGTTGTGAGTGAGGAATTGAAAAGAAAAAAAAAACGTCAGACCACACACACCACAATAACCTAGAGTTATTGTCGCTGTTGTTTTGTGGTCTGTCATTAACATTGTTTCATGCACTGATAATTTCATTGATTTTTACATTTAAAAATTAGGGACAAGAAAACAAGAAGATATTAAAATTAATTAAAAAGTAAACGCATTTTTGACGTACATATAAAAAAAAAAAGCCTTAAGTGTGTATTGTATGTACTATAGTATACTGTATATAATATTCACACTATATTTATCTAGCCATTGTGGTGGTTTTCTTTCAGTATATATCAGACATCTTTGGAGACAAACAAAAGGAAGTACGGGGTCAGAGTGCAGGGTCGGGCCTCCAGTTCACTTCCTGTCAGTCCTGTGTCTTGAACTTTCTGACCTTCAGACAATTATATCCACATTACCGATCCTAGCACTGAGGTCAGGTCTCTTATCTGTACGCTCGTCCTTACATCAAGACTAAGAGCTACAGTGCAGAGGCTATTTTGTTCGCTCCTTTCTTCCCCCTTCTCTCTCATTATTTTTTGCCCTTTTCTTTCTCTCCATGCCTCGCTGCCCTCCCTCTCTCTCGTGCTCACTCGATCTCTCTCTCGCTCTCTGACAGCCAAACCCATTTTGAGGCCGCCTCTACATTCTGAAGCGAGGAGAGCCTGTTCCTGCCTGTGTGGAAGCCCAGGAATGGATACACACACACACACACACACACACACACATACAGACTGTAGCTTCAGCGCTCTATGTTTCAGGACCTCCCACGAGCCGATCTTCTTTTCTGTGCTGTTAGCGAGAGCAGAATGTAGAGCTTTCAC
>CM040481.1:13281987-13292209 GCA_022758105.1 Pangasianodon gigas
AGAGAGAGAGAGAGAGAGAGAGAGAGAGAGAGAGAGAGAGAGAGAGAGAGAGAGAGAGAGTACACGTGAGCTGCATTTGTTCTGTATTGCGAGCAGATGGTGTTGAACTCGGGGGATTTCGCTGTGCTGAGCTCCCCTCGTTATCAAAGCCGCCTCTTTGATCCCGGTCGATATCTCTCCTTTGCGCTCTCTCTCTCTCTCACACACACACAGTATATCCCTCGGTCAATAGCACACACACACACACACACACACACACTCTCTCTCTCTCTCTCTCTCTCTCTCTCTCTCTCTCACACACACACACACACACAGACACACAAGTTACAGGTGAGGCTCATCTGTGTGCACACAGAATGCAGATAAAACGGCAGAAATGCTTAAAAAAAAGGAAACAAAGGCTGATGACAGGGCACTCACACACACACACACACACACACTCACTCACACACACACACTCACTCACACACACACACTCACTCACACACACACACACACACACTCACACACACACACTCACACACACACTCACTCACACACACACACTCACACTCACACACTCACACTCACACACTCACACACACTCACACAGCTGGTGGACACGGTAGAAGCAGCAGCAGGCAGGCAGGCAGGTATTTCCAGTCTGGGGTTAATTCACCGTGTGTGTGTGCGTGTGTGTGCGCGCGTGTGTGTGTGTGTGTGTGGGGTGCTGTTCTTTCCGAGTTCCTATGTAAACTCTGGTGTGCTTACCCATTGATTGCTTCATGTGACCACACACACACCCCTACATCTGATCTCTAAAGTGGGAAAAGTTGTGTCCGAGTTGGGTGTGTGTGTGTGTGTGTGCGTGTAACAGTTGTGACTCACTATGCCTGGTGAAAGCTGCGTTGCAGCTGGGAAATGTTTTCAGTTTTTTCACATCGGGTGAGAATAACCTTTTAACTCCGACTAACCGACATTCAAAACCACACACACACACACACACACACACACACACACACACAAACACACACAGACGAGTAACTAGAAATAACCACAATCACAGAGAGCGGGAACCGGCCACCTCAAATTTTAAATATACACTTTGATTTTAAACATTTTAAAATTTCGATACCGATCTTTTGCAGGTACGTGAAAACTCCAATAATTTAAAAAAGTCTGTCGCAAAAAGCTGCTCTGTAACTTTCTACACGCCGTCACCTCACGGTTTTAATCAGGGCGGTGCGATATAACAGCATAATGTCGATATTGTGATGTACGATGTCACGATATATTTCTCAGAAATATCGTAGGATTCATGACTCTGGAAGCGAGAACTGGAAGTGCTTCTTAATGTTATCTTTTTTTTTGAAAGCATAATTTAGCCAATTTTTTTATTTTTTTTTTAAATTACCTCAGTTTGTTAGCAAACCTATAGATCATGATACATACCGTGTTTAATAAAAAAAAAAAAAAGTCGTACAAATTTATGTATATCGAGAGAGAAAATGCGATGCAGGGTCAAGACATGACAGCTCCCAGTGTCGCTTTCCTCAGCCTGTATTAATGCACTTAACTAGCTAACTAGCTGGTCATACGTTATTACGTTAGCTACTAATTTTTTTTTTTTTTGGTTTCCAGGCAACCAACACATGTGGATTGGGCAGCTCTTATTCATAGGCTTATAGCAAAAAATATGTATGTATATATAAACTTATATATTTATTATACAGCGGATATAAAAATCTACACACCCCAGTTAACGTAACAAAAAAATAACACTTACGCAGTTTCTCAGCCTTATCGTAAATTTGGCTCAATCAAGAAACATTTAGTGTGAAGTTTTGAACTCAAGCTACGAGGAGCTAATACGTATGCGAAGATTATAAACGACTATTACTATTTTCTAAGCTTAGAAGTGTAACACAGGTTTAATAATGTTAGCGTGATACATTTTCACAAGAGTCAAAACCAAAAGCGTGAACCAACGCAGTTTTAAAGGAAAGCGCAGATTAAACGTGCAGTGAATCGACTTCTGCCAAAGTTTAGAGGCCCAGATTCTATCCAAACGCGTCCACGTCCAACTGCAAAAACCGAAAAGATTTTCTTCCAAAACCACGCCACCCAAAGACACACCAAGAATAGAACAGGAGATTCAGTGATGGAGGATAATCGAATCCAGCCAGCGGGCCAATTATTAACTTAGAGCCAAAGTCACAGCGCAATTGTCTCTGACTTTCCCTGCGAGGGGGGAAAATCCACCCGGCTATATTTGTCCAGCGGGAAATAAAATTAAGCGTCTGAAGTGGGATCGGTTACTGCGGCGTCGTGGACCTGGCGCAAAAAAAAAACAAAAAAAAAAAAAACACCAAGGTCCACTCGTTTCTGGAGTCATTTCACTCGGTTCTGGAGGTTGAGCTGAATTTACACTGGATGAGTAAAAGATAACTTTAATTCGAATAATCCTCGATTCTGATTGGTGGGAAGATGTTGGTTAACTTTCCATAACAGCAAAACGATACATTTTATCCAGATGATATCGAGATGATATCGAGATGACACCAACCAACTCCGGTGTTACTCAGCATCAGCTAACTGAACTGCTTTTTTTTTTTTTTTTTTTTTTTACCAATCATTTCATTTCTTGCTTCTTGAAAAAGTGCACTCCTTTTTTAAATGCATTCATGTTTTCACACACTATATAAAGCGTGACTGTGGAGATGTGGCTGTTAAACAACAGAGCTCCAGGCAGCGGAAAAATGGTATGGGCTTGAGAAAATAAAAAATAAATAAAATAGGTTGTTCCGTCATGACGCTGCATTTCAGGCAGATGCTGTGTGGTCTGCTGTGCTGCGTGTCAAACCGTATTCGCAATCCATGACTACTAGGGACGTCTCGAGCCTTATCAGATACAGCACTCCCCGTGAGCTCGACCCGATACTCAACCCGATACTCGACCCGATACCGATACTCAGGATGAGATCAGAACATCCCTAAACACACCTTCCACTTATCTGAGGAGGTTCATCTCACACAGAAGAGAGAAAACATCTCCGTAATCTCTTAACGGCCGTCACCTGGCAGAACGCGGTCCTGATCCGGACCCAGCAAATTATTTCTGGGGTCCGAACTGAATAACGTAAAAGAACCAGTAAACAAAATGGCCGTTGTTCAGTGACTTCTGTAGCAGATCCTCTGCAGCACCCAAACATTTCTGTACGTTATTTAGCTGAAGGCAGCTCATCGGACCAGCGACTACCTCAGAAAGAAGTGAGTTTTCATTGATTTAAATAACGCAAGTGTTCAAAGGCTCTAACCTAGATGAAAGGAAATGTAACTATAAATGGATAAAAAGTTGTTTTTTCGCAAATCGTCGTGGTATAAAAGGAATAAAGCGCATCAAGACGTGCCGTTACTGAAAAATAATCCACTTCTCGTACGGCATCGTCACACCACCCTGTCGCTGATTCATTTCCTACAACAGCACACCCTGTGATGTTAACGTGATGACAGTTAATAAATAAATGAATGAATGAATGAATAAATAAATGCGAGCTCTACCTGCTCCTCCTGGGCTCCTGTGCGCTCCGGGACCCGGATGCCGGTGTCCGCTCGGGGAAAGCATGCCGGCGGGCAGCCGCAGGTTCTCCGGGTGTCCGTGAGCTCCGATCACTGCGCATGCGCCGCTGAGCTGGTGCTGCTGCTGTTGCTGCTGCTGCTGATGATGATGAAGATGATGATGGAGGTTTGCGCCTGAACTCCCTGCGCCGCCGTTTGCGCCGGCGCTCTGATAGAATCCGGAGCGCGAGCGGGACCGAGTCCTGGGCGGCTCGGTGGCCATGGGCTGAGGCGAGAGCGCCGGGTGAGAAGGGTGTGAAGGGAGAGAAGGGTGAGAAGTTGCCGCTGAGGAGGCGGAAACGCCGTGCACGCTGGGTAGTCTGTCTGCCACTAGGGCCGCCTCCAGGGCGCCGTACTCGCCTTCTGGAGCACGCTTGGGCACGCGCTCGGCGCCGGCAGGGGCGCGGGGACGCACACGGGGCTCGGGAGTCGCTGGCGGCGCACCAGTAGCCGCGATGGGCATTTCCTTTACGCAGGGGTGGGGAAGCAATCTCTCTCTCTCCTCTCTCTCTCTCTTTTCTCCTCTGTCTGTCTTTCTGCCTTTTTTCTCCCTTCTTTCTTACTTCCTCCTCCACCAAAGCAGTAAATGAAATCTGTCAAGAACAAAAACACGAGTCAGGTGAAACTTTTAACACACAAAATGACACATTTGTTAGTTAAAATAAAGAAGGAAAGTAAGTGAAGTGGAATGAATGGTGGGCGGTGGGACTGGCTCCGGCTCTGGCTCTCACTTCATCTGGCCCCCTTTTGTTTTGGTGCGTTTTTAAACGCGAACCCGGTGCTAACTAACCAACCAACCTACTTATAACATTCTGTACTTCTATACATCCCAATATGGAGTGTTTTAGACATCAGAAAAGATGTATAATTATAGAAAAACAGCCCTTGTGTGTGTGTGTGTGTGTGTGTGTGTGTGTGCGTTAGTTTATCCCACACAACTAACGTCGCGTTACAACTAGCTAGCACCTACGCTCTCAGACAGACACACAATAAACAGTTTTATTCTTTATTGTGTTTAATTTAATCTCATTACACACCTACATACATATATATAAATGTATATTTCATTATTTATTCAATTATAACTACGACGTAAGTAAGTTTAAGCACTTCCGTGAAACATTTTTTTTCTAGCTAGCTAGCAGGCTAAGGCTAGTTTGCGTTAGCTAGCATAAACACAGCGCGAGCGCACCAACGTCACCAAAACCAAAGAAAGCTATCAAGAAAACACAAAATAATATATTATTAGTGTTGGTTTTTTTGGCTAAAATTACACCTTAACTAGTTAGAAATAATAATACACACATATATAAATATATATATATATATATGTACATTTAGCTGTGTTTCAAACCGACTTGAACCTTAAACTCAACGGCTATGAGCTAAGCTCGCGAGCTAGTCCATTTATACCGTAAAAAAAACCCACAAGTACCAAAGAAATGTCTTTCTCAGTGCTTAAACAGTCCTTAAAAATGTAGAAATGCCATTTTTTAAAAATGTACCCAAATAGAAATGCAGAAATTTGTGCTTATGTAATCAGAAGGATGATCTAAAATAAAAAGCGTTGCCCGGTGAGAGGTATTTAAAGGGAGGGGGTTTTAGCTTTAACCTCTCTCTCTCTCTTTCTCTCTTTCTCTAAAATATCCCGAAATAAAAATAATAATAATAAAGTGGACACCTAAAGAAAGAAATGAACACTGTATAAAACAGCAGGGTTTCATCCGTCTCTCACTACTGAAGCTAAAAACAGGACAAAACACCCCTTTGAGAAACACAGAACATTACATTCCTATAATAATAATGATAATAATAGTAATAATAATAACAGTAATAAACACCTTACCGATTTTACACAACAGAAACGGAATAAATCCCAATCTTCAGCGTCGGGGTCATGTGTAATGTGTGTGTATATATGTATATATATATAATTTTTATTTTCTTTTTTCTAAAAGCTCCGTTCCTGTGTTCGTCCAGACCGACGGCGCTGATTAAAATGTGACAGAGACCATCAACGGGGATTTTCACGTTTCCAGCCGAGAGAAGACCAAACTAAACGCACACAGAGACAATCGCACTCGGATGTTGTTGTTGTCGTCGCCGCCTCCTCCGAATACACCCGAATGTAGCCGAATGCACCCGAATGAAGCCGGAGGAAGCCGGAAAAAGCCGAACGCGCTCGAGTAGACTTAACAAGTGGGAAGTCGGGTAAATAAAATGGACGCCATTCAAACGCGTCTCAAGCCTTATTCGGATTGGATTAGTTTAGTCTGTAATAATTTTTTTTTTACATGTTTCCTCAGTGATAAAACTCTCGCAGCAATAAAATGACCACAGGAGGAGTGAGTTTGTAGCGGATTGTATTTTCTACAAACCTGGATATTTGCGTCTCGTGGTCATGTGATCACGCTTCATTCATAACATGGTGTCTGGGTGGTCGAAGAGACGCTGGCTTTTATTTCAATTTGGGGCAAATACAATGAAAAAAATGCAATAAAACAATAATCACAAAGTATATGAGAAGCATCAATTTCTCGTTTTGTGACTCAGGAAGTGTTTAATATCAAGGGAGGGTCGCTGATGTGCTCGCTACGAGACTAAACATGGCAAGTAGAAGCAGTCAAATGTTTTTTTTTTTCTAACGCAAGGTGACTTCTGCATAGAGAATCACGAACATGTATCCGGACGGGACTAAAATGATCAGACGAGCGGCAAGTAAATATGTAAACTTAATCCCGCCCGAATAGGGCTTTTGGGGAAGTAAACAATTTGATACACTGCTTGCTGTTTTCGCTATTACTTTACTCAAAGGAACACACCCTGGAACACATTAAATATGTTTATATTGAAATAATTGTGATGGGTTTAGTGATTGTGGTTCTTATTTTAATCTCCGGAGTCCCTGACTTGATCTCCAGCTCGACTCTGTGTGGAGTTTCTGTGCACGTTCTCCCCGTGTCTGTGGGTTTACTGAAGATGAATGAAGATGAAAAGGAGAAACTCAGGAACAAGAAAACAAATTAATACATGTATTCTGTATAACTTTGAATGATGAACCTGGTCATACACGGTCATCATTTTTTTTAAAGCATATGCTTGGCGTAGGCTTTTTTTTTTTTGATTTCTGAAAGTCTGGTCATTTCATCTCTGTGCTTGCTGGTATGGTGTGGGGCATTTTAGTGTCGGGAACAAACCCTGGATTTTAAGATGTGGAAACTGTCTTCATGAATAAGCAGTGAGTCTGAAGTGGTGACAGTCTAGAAAGGCTGTGGTCAATTTAAAACAATTTGTTGTAGTGGGAAAAGTACAAAACATTATCTTGAGCCTATAGGGTTAGGATATATTTAACACAACTAGCAATCGCTACCTAACATCGAAGTGACGTTTTAGTTTAATACAGAGCTTTCATATTGTACAACATTGAAAGATCTGGCTAGCTAGGCTTAGCTAGCGAATGGCTTACCTGTACATGTTTCTGTAGGTTGGATGTTGAGCTGTGAAATGCCGATATCTCAATGGGTTTTGGCTCGCATAAGTTGCAGATCGTTATCACACTTTGAAGCATTGGGCCAGGGATGCTCATCTGTCTCCACTGTCTCAGACATTGCTGCTTTTGACTAAACACTTGGGGCCTGAAGTGTAGATTATTTTTTTTTTTTTTTTGGAATGGGCATATATATTGGTTTGATGGTCAGGTCTCCACATACTTTTGGCCATTTAGTGTAAATGTAAGTGCTGTATCTTGGTCAGGGTCATGGTGGATCTTGGTAACACTGGGCGCTTGAGAATTCATACTGGATTCCCGCCTGTCCTTTGCAGGGCACCCCCCACACACATTCACACCTACCACTGGCAATTTAGCAAAGTCAGTCTACTTACCTGCATGTTTATGATCACAAAGGAGCACAGGAAGAACATGCACAGGAAGAATGCAAAGATTGTAACCCGAGCTCAAGCTCGAACCCAGGACCCTGTAAAAAAAAAAATACTGTGATTTAAATACACTCAAAAAAGGTAGGATTTCGTCAAGGTGGAGAAAGCACAAATGTACCCTAGCTACTCTTTGTCTTTCTTTCTTCTTCTGTCTTCTTGCTCAGTAATTGTAGAATCCTCCTCTTTTTTATTTATTTACTGTATTATGATTTTTTAAAATATTTTTTCTTTTTCTTATCATCCTTCTGTTTTGGGGTTTGTATACGTGGTGGTGGGTACGATGTTCCTGTTCTCTTACATATATATACATATATATATATATATATATATATATATATATATACATATATATATTTATAGAGCGAGAGAGAGAGAGAGATAGACAGATAGCCCTATTCGGACAGGATATATGGCTCTGTGTGTGTGTGTGTGTGTAAACAGTAGCATTACATTAAACCATGTACTCAAGAGCAGTTCATTACTTTCCATTTCCTGTATAGTACAACCAACATTTCCTTATTCTGTACACAGAACACTTATTCAACACTAGTCACTATATTGTCAGTATCGTCAGTAAACCTGCAGAACAGACAGAAAGACAGCCCAGGTGTTTTGCTAAGCTGGGTATCTGTAACCCAGTGTTGGGTTGGAGCTCGGGGTTTGATTGCTTTGGTCTGTTCCACTGTGAGAGGGGGCGCAAAGCTGACAGAGCAGGCGGCGTGAATAATTTACAAATGTTACCAAGCGCTTCACTTACATTTCCCTTTCTCTTTAACCCTGATCCTACAGTTCCCACCTTTCTGCATCATAACATTATTATTATTTACAGTGTTGTGGGTTTTTTCGTTTTACTGGAGTCATCTGGCTCTGTGTGTGTGTGTGTGTGTGTGTGTGTGAGACCGGTTAGCCATTTAAACGTGTGTGTGTGTGTGTGTGTGTGTGATTGGACTGCAGGAGGCAAATTCTCTCTCCCCTGCCCCCTGTGGACATCACACACACACAACCGGCATATCGATTTCTGTAAAAACAGCACACATTTACCTCGGATTTAAGAGATTTCAAGAAATTTGAGTGTAAATAGAAACAGATTTGACTCTCTCTCTCTCTCTCTCTCTCTCTCTCTCTCTCTCTCTCTCTCTCTCTGTGTGTGTGTGTGTGTGTGTGTGGGACACATTCTATAACTGGTCTGACTAGGGTTAATTCAGGAGGGGGCCATTATTTTTGATCATTCCCACCATCCACAGAAATAGATTTGACTCTCTCTCTCTCTCTCTCTCTCTCTCTCTCTCTCTCTCTCTCTCTCTCTCTGGGTGTGTGTGTGTGGGATACATTCTGTAACTGGCCTGACTAGGGTTGGTTCAGTAGGGGGCCATTACTTTTGATCCCTCCCACCAACCATATGAGGGGAAAAAAAACAATCCACACATGTGACTGTGTAGACGGATGCTTTTGTACGTGGCCGAGAGAAACAGTCCATGTGCTAGCAATAAACGTCCCAAACTCTTTCAAAGATAAAACGACCGCAGCATCCACATGTCATTTCAGCATCCAAGTGTCTCAATGGGGATTATTTTGGATGTTTTTCTTTTTTTTTTTTTTCTGGAAGCGATCGCTTCCAACAGCGCTACAAAACTTTGTAAGAAAAACAAACAGCATGATAACGAAGAAGCGAGAATTGATGCGACGCTGCGGCTGATTTCTTTCTAGCCCAGAGTGTAGATTCATACAGTCTTATTCATCCCAGTGAAACAGCAGCAGCGGACTGATCTTTCTCATCCCGCTTCACTGACACATCTGTAATGCGTCAGCAGGAATGACTGATACTGCGCGTATGAAATACAGTCATCTGTAATGAATCCGAACGAGGGGAAATATTCACTCTGTCTTCATTTTTCCCACAAAATTCCTCTGGAAGGGGAGCTAAAAGTAGACAGACTAAGCACACACCGTCCAGGACAAATTACACAAGAGCAAAGATGACAGAACCATATGTTTAGTGTCAACCTTAATAGTTTCATTGTCGAGTTATTGATAGATATTAGACATTTTAGCTTTCCTAATATCTAAGATCACCACCAGCCACCATCTCTTTTTGTTCCCAAGCTGAGATGAGTCCTTAGTTCACAAAACGGGTTCCGTGATTTTATTACATTTTGTTGGAAATCACACCCCATCATTATCATAATTATACTTATTATTGAGGTTTTATAGTTATTTTCTGGTTTTACTGGTCACTTGAATTGAACGTATTTAATCCAAACCTCAAGAACACCAAAAAAAAGTAGCTCTATAAATAACATCAAATTGGATCTCATGTGTTCTTTCGGTGGAAAGTTCAGGAATAAAAAGTCCTACAGCTCTAAAAAAAAAAAAAAATAGACAAAATATTATACGTATTATATTGAAATAATGTTCATGAGCTCAATCTGTAACGAGGAGGTCCGTGGAATTTATTTTACACTTATAAAAAGTTTGATAGTGTCTCATCTAGAGTCATGGCTGCATTAATTTGGTGTTAATCCTCAAACTTGATCTCTAATATAAACACTGTGTAAGCTCTCAGATATGTTCTGGTGTGTGTTGTATGCATTGCTTAAAGGAATACTCCAACCTAATGACTGTTTTCCAACCTAATCTTTATCTACCACATTTATAGACCAATGTGATTGGCAAGAACAAAAATTTAGAC
>CM040481.1:13292309-13302309 GCA_022758105.1 Pangasianodon gigas
ACACACACACACACACACACACCCACACACACACACACATGCTGCAATAGAATTACTAATAAATCTTCTTAGCTTCTTTGTTTTAATATGCGTGTATGAATATTTCATTGCCAATTCCTTAGCAGGAACGGAAAAAATTATCCGGCCTAATTCTCCCAAAATTGCATTTTATATGAGGCCAGGAATAATGGCAGAAATTCACCTTATGCTATTCACACAACCTCACATCAAGGTACAGCACACTTTCAACACGGATGCCGTTAAAGGTGCGGTCCGCAATTTGTTTTCCCTCTGTAATATTTAGTGAAATTTCTCCTCACCTTGTAGCCTCTGTAATAAAATATCCGGTTCCTATAGTGCCCCAGGCTTTGGAAACACAAGAAACCTCAAATAATGTGGAGTAGCAGGATACAACCAATCAGGACGAGGAGGCGTGTCTAACTCGCCTGTCATTCATGTTGCTCTTCAATCATCATGTTGTTAATTTTTTTAGAAAGCTCCCCAGTGTTGCACTGGCTTTCAGGTGTTAAGATCTAGGGTTTTGTGGGTGTGCCAGTTTTGTGGGCGTGGCTTTGGAAGGAACATTGAAGCTACAGGCTCTTCGTGTTTGGATTTTAGGCTTCAGATTGTTGACTATATTTTTGTAGACACTTGAAGGGTCGAATATTTTCAAACTAGACTTGCCTTCACACCGGCAGTGACGTGATGCGACAAAGCTGCTGGAAGTTATTCGTTTTGATTGAGAGTTGATGATTTATAAAGACAGTGTGCAGACAGAGCAAAGTGGGCGTGGCTGGGCAATGTCGTAAAGCTGAGCGGAGTTTACGTCAACGTAAACAATACAACTTTTTCCCGTTGTATATCATCATACAGGCATATTATCACATGACTATTATGTACTACATGTAGCTCTGTACTGCTGTAGTAAAGAAGCGATGGCATCATATGAAAGCTGTGGGACTAGTCTGAGCAGAGAAAGGGAGAAAAAAGGAGAGAAAGAAGGAAAAAAGGAGAGTGATAAAGGGGAAGAGTGAGCCAGCCCAGTCTGAACTCCAGCCAAGCTAAATCTAAGCGACTTGGCACCAGACCCTTGGCTCGAGTACGCAGAGCGAGAAAAAAAAGGAGGCTGAAGTGCTATGCCAAGAATGCAAAGACCTATACGGTCTTCCCCACTCTCTCTCTCTTTCTCTCTCTCTCTCTCTCTCTCGTCATGCTGAGTGTGAGTTTGAGGAATAAACACACCTCCACACTACACACACAGGCCTGCTTTTGATTAAGGCCACACTCCACATCACTGCTTAATAATCACTACCACAGGCTTCGAAAATCGAATAAACGCACACTTTCATGTATTAAAGGTGCAGTAAGTGTTTTTTTTTCCGGAAAGGACAGTAGCAAGGCTTTCACAGCAGCTTAACAAAAACATGTTAATATTTCTAAAATTGGCGGACGCTTCTTGCGGTAGAATTCAATCCAAGCCTGTAGCTTTGTTTAAAATGCCTTCTGAGTCAGTTTGTTAACATATTTCTTTTTGAAACAGGAAGTCACAGAGGAAGGAACTTATGTGTTGATGTGTTTTATGTTACTAATGTTCTAGTTCATAGTATGAGATTTGAGACACAGCTACAGTTTTAGCCTGCTAGCGGTACGATTCCAGTTTCACAGCAGTGTCGTGCCAAAGCCTTCTCAGCTTCACAAACATTGTAACAGAACACACACACACACACACACATTACACACCCTCTCACAGATCTAATATAAATATATAATATACACAACTAAAGGTGTTACTGGCACCAACCTGACACATGTTGCATAACATAGTGAACACACACACACACACACACACACTTAGCCTAGAGATAAACATCAATCAGACATAATGGAAACATAAATACTAAAATATCACTATGAGGTTTATTATTTCAAGAGTAATAATTCATTTAAAATATTCAGAGGTGCAGATCAAAATGTGGCCAGTAGGGGGCGGACCCTAATTTTGTGTACAGCTTTGCTCAAGTTAACTCTTAGCTAACTGTAAACTCAAACATCAAAACTTCACTTCTTCAGCTCAACACAGTCTTTAGCATGAATTACTGTTTTTAATTATTAGCATGAAGATAAATGATGAACAGCCCTAACGACAACGCTGAACATAAAGGGGATTTCTACATGTCTTTAAAGGAGCGGTTTGTAAAATTAGCGCCCTCTGAATCCTCACGTTCCTCCCCAAGCAACTCCAGGAATGAAAGAGGACGGATTCAGAGGATGGAAAAATGTGGGCATTGCTTGTGGGCGTGGCCTGTCAACCGTTTCTTTATAGTTCTAATGAGAACCGGGTGTAGCTATATATAGCTACCAAAGCTTTTTGTTAAACACAAAATAAATAACGCACTAATTAGTGTGAAAACTGGTACCTGTATTAGGAATCGTTTGAGCCAATCGTTTGGATTTGCTTTGCCTAATTTGCACAAAAAAAAAAAAAAAAAATCTTAAATCAAATGTCGCACTGTTACTGAATTCGCTGAAATGAATTGACGCTTTGATACTTCGTAGTGTGAACGTCAGAGGAGGATAAAATGTAAAAACTAGCGAGAGCCACTGCTTGGCAATATTATGACGTATCTTTGAAATAATATGACTATTACATGTCTAGATACGCTTCTGAAAATTACAGACTGCACCTTTAAGGAGAAGGACACAATGTGCTCTCTCTCTCTCTCTCACACACACACACACACACACACACACACAGAAACACACATGGTTTCGGAGAAGAGGCTTCACAAAGACCTTCTCTCTAAAGCCTCTGTCTGGTGATGTCATTGATGAGTGTGTGTGTGTGTGTGTGTGTGTGTGTGTGTGTAGTTTTGGGTTTCCTGTCCAACTCTCCCACACTGGATCTGTGTAATCTGTGGGAGAGAGGAAGAGCGAGGAGGGATGTGCGGACAAGAGAAAGGGTGGAAAGAAAGGAAGGAAAAAAGGGATTGATGAAATATGACCTGATGTCATCTCAATTCCTTTCTCTCCATCATTCATTCATCCTCTTCTCTTTCTCTCTGTCACTTTCAATTGACAAGTATCCATAACTCTGTTGTTACAGTGTAATGAGTATCACTCGGTTACAGGAAAATAATCAACGACAGAGTGGTGTGTTAAATTTTAAACTTATAGCTTTACCTCTGACTGTTACAAAGTGCTGACACTGGAGACTCCTTCCATAAATATTAAATCTCCTTACAGGAAACTTCACTATTTTAACAATTACACACAATTTTAAAAATCTGTCCCAGTGTAAGTCATTACTATAGAAACAATAACCCATTAGAACAAGCACATTAATATAACTAAAAAAAATATTAATCAACAGTTCATGACAAATGAGAAACGGGAATTCAACAGCACTGTGGAATAAGCGTTTATAAATCTCTGGGTGACTTCACACCTTTCTCAACATCGTCTTTGATTTCTAACCGCAGGTATTACGTGTGCTAAATGAAACCCCACGTTCAGTTCATCATCACATCCTCACACCTAATCACGCCCCACGTTTGCATCGCTCGATACTGTTTTTGTTTAAATGTTGTTTTTTTTTTTTTGCTTCCTGTCAGCCAGTATCTCTTGCCACATCCTTTCATGCGTTTCAGAGTGTTAGCACATTTCCTGGGTCTCGTGTCGAGCCTGTCAGACTCCGTTGCAGCCATGGTGAGCTACTGCCCTATCTGTGGGAAGCCCGTCTACTTCGGTGAGTCCGTTTAGCTTCGTACTGTTTTTTGACCACTTCGCTTACTAAGCTAGGTTTTTCTTTTCCTCTTTTTTTTTGGGGGGGGGAGGGGGGGGGGCTATTTGTCTGCCTCGTAATCATTTCTGCTCTATAGTCACTTTCTGAGGTTTTTTTTTTTAATCTTTGGGAATAGACCTTGCATGAGTTAGGACATTTCCAACCGTTGTTCAAACCTTTTATCGAGGTTAAAAGTCGCAAAAGAGGAGCACGAAACAGCGTACTCGCATAATACTGAGCTATCGTAATAACAGAAAGTCACTGTATATACATTCATCTTGGTTCACTCCCTGGCAAAAACAAAAAAGCCATATGCAGCTCAAAATAGCCAAAACCATAACCTTAGTAACAGCTTGAGCCCAATCCAAGGCTTTAGAGGGGTGCTTGGCCTTACGCTTGCTCTTGTTTAGCCTCGATTTTCAGTGTGTGATGGATCTGCTGCGCCAAAGCCCTTCCTTCTTTGAAGTCTTACTTCAAATATAAACTCATTTGGGTGGCCAAATGTAACTGACAGCTTAGAAATGACTTCATGGTGAAGTTCTAAAACTTTCCACATTGCAATTCTAACTGACTTTCAAAGACTGGACAAAAACCTTTTTATAAATGTTGGCTTATTATTGCATGTAGGCTATATATGCGTGTGTATGTGTGTGTGTGCGTGAGAGAGAAAGAGAGAGAGAGAGAGAGAGAGAAAGAGGGAGAGAGAACGAGAGAGAGAGAGTACCTAACCGTTCTCAAACTAACTCTCCATGAGTCAGCCGGTACAGGAAGTGAGCTGGAGGTTCGGGTTTGTGGCAGGAAGTGGATTTGGCTTGAAACAGCATAAGACAGGCAGAAAGAATGAGAAAAAGAGAGAGAGATAGACAGAGAGAGATTGTTTAACCTGGCAGCTGCAAGGCTAAAAGCCATGGCTGCTTAAAGAAAGGCCGCTCTCCAAAGCCAAGCTCTGCTAGAAAGTTCTGGAAACCCGCAACCGACTCGGAGCCAGGGATGACTGGGACAACGGTTTCTGGCCCAATCCTGTAATCTGTGTTATAGAGTGAAGACAGCAGGCAGCACAGGACATGTTGATTCTGCGTGAGAACGGAAAGCGGGCCAAGACGAAGGCCAAATGTGGATGTGAAACTGATCCAAGATGGAGGGAAATTGGGAATGTTGGACAGATCCAAAATTGAGAGCTCACACGCTTAAAAAAAACAAGCACTATTTAGTTTGTCTATATGGGGGGGAACCCTCCAGCTGAGGCTTTCCCTTTCACATTAACCATTAACCATCCAAAGATCCTCTGTTGTACAGTCCTACCTAGAACCTTTATGGGGTTCCCCAAACCTTAAAGGTTCTGTGTATAACCCTACAACAGAGAGTTTCCATTTGAGAAAAGATCTCAAGTAGACACCTAGAACCATTATCCATCTAGAAACCCTTTGTTGTACAGTCATACAGTACAAAGGACCTTGAAAGGTTTCCACATATTAAAAAAAAAAACCCGAAGAAACCTTAAAGTTTCTATGCAGAACTCAAAAAAATAAAGGGTTTCCTTTAAAAAAAAAAGATCTTAAGTACAGACCTAGAACCATTAACCATCCAAAATCCCTCTGATCTAGAGTGCTATATAGAACATTTAAGCTTTCTTCAGTTTTCTCTATGAGGAAACCCTTAAAGGTTCTATGTAGGACCTTACAACAAAACCCCTTTTATAAAAAAAAAAAAAAAAAGTATGTAGATGGTGTAGCAGGTAGCACTGATGACTCTGGGGTCTGGGGTTCAATCCCAAGCTCAGGTTAATGTCTCATGGGTTTCCTCCAGGTTCTGCGGTTTCCTCCCACCTCCCAAGTAGGTTGACTTGGCTATTGTAAAGTGCATCTAGGTGATTAAGTGAGTGAATGTGGAATGGATGAGTGTCCAGACCTCCAGATCCACCGCAACCCTGACCAGGTTAACTAAAGATAAATGAATGTAGGTGTTCACCATGTCCCCAGTAAGAAAAATGGCAGAAATTCAAAGAACAACCAAACATCCCAGGTTCTAGAGTCTGCCTTTGCTTATCATTTGGATGAAATGTTTATTTCCACCAACGTGGTACTGGTTACCAATCCTGGATCAGCTGTTGATTCAGGGAACCAGCAAACCCTTTTAAGAACCAGGTGCATTTCCACCAGTGTTAGAGCTGTATCTTTATATACTCAGATGTCAGAGTCAGAATTAATTGCTACAGCAGTAGCGGTCACGCCACACGTAAGGGACTTGACCTGACCTCTTGATCTGTGACTTCTTCAGGTGAGAAAAAGAGGTCGCTAGGCCGGGATTATCACCCACTGTGTCTGAAGTGCCACAAGTGCAAAAGGCAGCTAACGCCTGGCCAACATGCAGAGGTACCCACCCACACACACACACATACACACACATTATTAAAGGAATGAAAATCAAACTGACCCAAATTTTCCATTATTCCCAAATCTCGCCACATAGCTATGGCATGTTAGGTGTTTAACGCTAGCTTCTTCAGTTCTGCACTGGCGCTACAAAGCCAAGAATCTTTTCCATAAATATCTTCTTCAAACCACCCAGTGATGTCACACAGATGTTGCACTGATGTGCAAACACGAACAAAACCTTATCATGAACACTGTTACATTATGGAGGCCATTTTGGAAAATCGAAGTCTTTCTTAGCGCTGCTTGCTGTCACTCCACCCCCAAATAGGCCCGTCTCCTAAAGTTTGTAGATGGACTTGTATTAAAAAAACTGGAAGAAAGCTGGATGAATAATATATCTATTATTTTATTCCTTTTTGAAATGAGAATACAGAGCTAAATGGCATTGTTTGAAGCACTAATATAAATATTTGGTTATGTATTTATGAAAAAAAAAGAGCTTCGTAGCTGGAGTGCAAAACTAAAGAAGCAAACGTGAGACGTTAATCAGTGACTGATCGAATTTGAATTAATTTGATTTTTCACCCAAATGTGCGCTTATCATTCACTTCAATCTAATGTGGTTTATGCATGCTTGTGTCTAACATATGGCTGCATTACAGGCTTTTTCGTCACAGAAGTGTGTGTGTGTGTGTGTGTGTGTTTTCCAGCATGATGAGAAGCCCTACTGCACTAACTGCTATTTGAGAGATTTTGGGCCTAGAGGTGAATCTCTTTCTCTCTCTCTCTCTCACACACACACACACACACACACCACCACCACCACCACCAGACAGTGCGGCACATTGCATAATACTAGAAATGGCAAGCTACCACTTTTATCTTTTCTGCTACGGATCCTGACACTGAAACTGTGTATCATCAGAGTATCAGCACCCAGCCAATATTTTTTTTTCTATAAAACCTACTAGCTTTAAAATGAGTAAAATAAATACAGGAAAAATGCATAGCTAATTCACACACACAATTTCCACAAAATAAAATAATAGAAGAATAAATAATGTAATAAATATTATAAAAAATCAACCCTAACAAAAAAGGAGTTTATTTGTATGCAAACATTTCCAGTCCCAAAAAAAAACCTTTTCCAAATCCAATTCCAATCTTTTCCACTTGTTACAGGATTGGATCAAATTCATTCTTTTTTTTCTCCGATATCCGAGCCACCACTATTTGCTGGTATTGGCCTGATACCAATCCTGGGTTTCAGAGTGGTGCTTTCTATACATAATACTGTGGAAAAAAAAAACCTTGGCCAAGTACCTGTGTCTTTTTTCGGGTTACATAACAGAACTCGCAAAAAGTAGGAGGAGTTTCTCTGGAAGTTATGCGATGGAGACTAGGGATAGGCACAATTAGTCAAATTTATGTTAAGTATGGGGCACTGTCATCTAAATACCTAATTGGGGTAAACAAGGAAGTTGTAAGTTGTTTTGGATTTAAAAAAAAAAAGTCTTGCATAATACTACAGATGGCGCAATGCAATTTTTTTAAATGTTAGTGAACCAAACAACGCTGGGAGTGCCAATACTTTAGCCTTCTTGGAAACAGGGAGACTGTCAAGTGTATATAGTAAATAAGTTTATGTTTTATACATTAATTATGGATTTGTTATCGTGCCATGCCATACTGCCTGATGGAAAAGTCTCTTGTTCTAACCTCCACTCCCATATTTTTTTAGCTCAATCCACCCATCCTTTCTTTCTCTTTCCTCTCTCACTCACTCCTTCTCTCCCTCTGCAGGTACCAGAGCACCGGTGCCTCGTACCCGTAGCACTGCTACCTCCTAAGAGCACTCTCAACTCCAGCCATGTTCCCAAATGCTACAGTCATGTATATATCTGCTAGATCACCAACTCCAACTGATAGATCTCCATCTCCAACTGGTAGATCTCCATCTCCATCTAGTAGTTCTCCAAATCCAACTGGTAGATCTCCAACTCCAACTGGTAGATCTCCATCTACATCCTCATCTGCTACCTCTTCAACTGATAGTGATCAGGCTCCACCTGCAAGATATCCATCTCCCTTGGCAACATCTAAATGGTCTCCATCTTAAACTGTTAGATCTCCATCTCCAACTGCTCGATCTTCATCTTCAACTATTAGCTCTCCACCTATATTTGCTAGATCTCCATGTCCAGCTGCTTTATTCTGCTTCATCTGCTAGAGCTCCATCTCCAACTGTTAGATCTGAATCTCCAACTGCTAGACCTAGACCTGAGTTGCAAGATTTCCATCTCCAAATGCTGCATCTTGATCTTCAACTAGTTAGATCTCTATTTCCATCTGCTAGACCTCAAACAGCTAGATCTCCTTCTCCAACTGCTCTATCTCCAACAACTGGATGTTCATCTTCTGTTGTTAGGTCTTCTAGATCTCCTCGTTCTCCATGTCTAATGGCTTGACCGACTTCAAATGTTAGATCTTTAACAGATAGATCCTCATTGCCAACTTTTATAATCCCATCTCCAAGAATCTCCAAATGTTAGAATTCCATCGACAACTGCCAAATCTAATCTAATTTAATGATTAGATTTCGATCTCCAACTGATAGTGCCACATCTACCTCTCGAACAACACCAACTACTGGATCCCCAAATAAATCTTCTAGATCTCCGCATTCAAGTGCTAGTTCTCCATCGTTTCCTGCAACATAGCCAGAGCTCCATCTGCTAAAGGTACAGCTTCATCTCCATTGGATCCATTTCATCTCCATTGGAACTACTAGCTCTCCATTTTCTTCTCTCCCTGTCATTTTGTTTTGCCTCACTTTCTCCAAACACCAACTCTGGTAGAAAGAAGGTCGGGCCTCTGATGACCCCTAGGCAAGTAGCCTCCTTCTACCCCAAAACTCCAGACTCATTCCTCCCTCCTGCCTCCTCCCCTCACCCCTCCCCCCCACCCCAATTTTGTATACCCTCGCTCCTGCAATATTGGACCGTGTTCAAATGTGGCCACAAGAGAATACATGCAACATTAAACAAAACTGCTTTAAGGGCGTCCGTGCAGCAAATCCACTTTCTGGCTCCAGACGCTCTGTCAGATGGTTTTAGTTTGGCCTATGGAACTTCAGCGCACAATTCATTAATCGATTATTTCAAAACATGCCGTGACCTTTCTGGAGGTCTCTGCAAAATATTTAAGCAAATTATTATTACAAAAAAAATGGGACAATGATTAATATGTGTATTTTAAATATTGGTCTAAAGCTGACATCCCAAACAGACAGGTTTTTTTCTATTCTTAATTTTCATTTAAGTGTATTTTTCTTTAAGAATCTGGAAAGTCATTATGATTGTGAAAAAGATTTCACCATTCTGTGTGTGTATGTGTGTGTGTGTGTTGTTTTATTTTGTTTTGTCATATCAACCATAATTATTTCTAACAGTGAGTGAATTCACATATAATCTAGAGTTTAAGATCTCAAATGTGGTATTTTTAAGGGGAACCAATATTATAAAATGTAAGCTGTATAATAACTAACATGCTAAGAATATAGTCTATATCCAGCTAGCAAGGCTAATCATGAGCTAGTTTTGAGTTTAAGCTAATGCTAATTTTTATGCTAATTCATAATTCATAGCTACAAGTTGTATGTGTGTTCTAGCTTGCTATAATGCTAGCTTGCGAATTGGTCTGTTTACTAAAATGCTAGTTTATCGCTTAGCCAGTTTGCTCTCATGCTAGTTAAGCTTTTAGTTAGTTAGCTAGTGTAGTTAGCTTTTTTTTAACTATATAACTAGTCCCTGTATTAGCTGGGAAAACATGTATTATTTGGGTT
>CM040481.1:13304809-13309111 GCA_022758105.1 Pangasianodon gigas
ACTAAGTGCTTATCAATTACAGCACGAGGACGGGAGTGTCTAGTGGGACGCAAATCGATTCCATGTAATTCAAGTGATTTCCTCAGTGACTTGTATGGTCTATTTCCTTTGTACCACATACACAGCCACACTGTCTTGCTAATTAGTTACCTCGCTAATTAGTTTATTGTTGGTTTGCTATCTAGCTAGTAAAATATAGTTCCCTATTGACATTAAAAATTAAATTCAAACCAGAATATTTTTCGACTGATAGTAAATCATTATCAGACCATAAACAGAGTTTCGACATCTGATCAGTCACTAACTGCTTTTTTCTCACAGAGTCTCTAAAGGTAATGTCTTCAAAGCTAATGGCTAATGTTATGAGAAAATAAAATACATCCACACGGAATGACTTGCATATCAATATTTATAATTAACATGTGAGCTTCAAATGTGCAAAAGATTTATTTTGTAATGAAATTCTGAGTTGAATTTTTGTGAATTTTTTTAAACATCCTTAAAAAGGTCTGTTTTCCTACATTTCCTACATTACCCACAACGCTGTTTAACTACTAAAGCACTGCTGCATCGCTCTAGCTAAAGACAGCAATGCAACAGCACTTTAGTCCTTTATCCTCCTCATTGGTACACTCAAACAGTTCAGCTTCCAAAGCTTCAAATTTCATGCCAATACCGCCGTTAACACCATCGCGCGCATCATCTCGTAGATCGCTGTCTAGCTGAGCCGAGTCTCAACTGCGTTGTATAACTGCATTGCATTCTGGGACTTTGAGTCCAGCGCCAGCACCAATGGACCGATATCTTTCTGACATTATATGTCATATAAATGTGTTAGCTTAATCACACGCGTTTCTGTCATGGTACTTCACGCAGGATCGTAGGCTAGCTAGTGGATTTTTTTTAATCATTAAACACTTAAAAGTCGTTGGACTCAAACAAACCGTATAGCCTATAGAATGTCAAATAAATTTAAAAATCACTAACGTAAGTAATCACTTGAGAGCTGCAACAACGATAACAAGTTGTCGAAGTTGACGAAGTTGGCTAAGAGTTCGTCTGCCATTTTTTTCGAGCCGAGCGGCTTCAGAAAATATAATGACGTCATTTCCAGTAAGGGAACATACTGAGCATGGATGCTGCCTGGTTTTTGCGGTGCATTGTGGGATTTTACGATTGAGACAGCCCTTAAAATGGCCGACTCCCTGATCAGTGCCCTGAATGCTGAACTAGGGAGCTGATTGAGACGCACCCAATGTCTCCCTGTGACGTCAGAGCAGCACACAACCACTAACTTCCTACAGGAATAAGGAAATTACCACACCTTCCAACAAATCAGCAACTGACTTGCTAAACACATCAGAAATAGTTTAATATAAGCATATTTAATGTGTTTCAGGGTGGAGGTTTCCTTTAAATCAGTGTTATGTTGCTTTTATCTGGTTTTCTGTGGTAAATAAACACAGAACAGACAGGGTGCTGGGTTTTATTTGCTGTGCAACAGCGCCCTCTTCTGGACGAATACATGAATTTACAGTGCAGTTCTTCATTTCTGTCACCAAAATATCAGCTTAAATATCACTTAAAGGACAACACACACGCCTTCAAACACAGTAGATATTTACACGAAGTAGATATTTAAAGATACGCTTTATCCCAAAAAAAAAAAGAAAAGAAAGAAAGAAATGTACATGTGTGAAATTTGCCTCTTTACTTTTTACACTAGATGCTAATGTGGCTAACAAGCAATGGAAGCTCAGAGCCTCAGAATATACTGCTCGACTCAGCAACATTTGTACATAAACACATAAACCACTTCCCAGTTTTTTTAAATTTTGTTAAAAATTAAACATACAAATGAAAATTTTAACTTTAGTCTCATGCTGGTGTGGATTAACACCAGACTATGTGCCTGAGGCAGAAAGTCATATGACTTCAAAATGGTGGCTGTTTTTTTTTTTTCTCCAACACATTCTTTTAACATTTTTTAAATGTTAAAACCACACAAACAAATCCCAACATGAAGACTGAACAAGGCTAAACTGGTAGCTACACAGTTATTGGTTTCCAGAACTGACTTAGGTGACCAAAACCAAACAAAAACACCCAAAACAAGCAGGAACAAAATGCAAACATTTGGGAAACTTCGACTGTTAGCTTTTGTCTATTTGCCTTCCAGTTTAAAACTAAAGAAGCTTAAGACCCCAAACATCCCTGCTGAAAAAAACAATAGAAACCGTCACAGAATTTCTAATGGTTTCCACCACAAATACCATTACAAACCATCAGCTAACCATTAAAACCATTACCATTACTATTACTGGTCCTTAATGGTATCCACTAGACAGATCACCAATAGAAGGCAACAAATTACCAGTAGAGACCCACAGGGACCATTACAGCTTCCATTAAAACCAATACAACTCCCATTATAACCATTAAAACCAATACAACTTCCATTATAACCATTAAAACCAATACAACCCCCATTATAACCATTAAAACCATTACAAATTCTATAAGGGTTTCTATTGTTTTTTTCAGCAGGGATGTGTCATGACTATGTTTGGCATGTGTGTAAATATAATTATCAGCTGAAATCAATTTTATTTACTGCCCTTAATGTTTGAAAGCACATCATTTTGCCCAACTGAAATTTGAATCTGAGTTTAAAGTTTGGTGCAACTTGATTAATAGGTCAACTTTGATTGGATACAGGTTAAAGCTTAGCTTTTGTCCATGTAGAATAACTAATTTCATTCCTGTATATTTGTTCATACAACACCTACAGGACTTTTGGTTCTGCAGCAAGGGGTACTAATGCCCCAGATCAATCAATTGCACTAATTAGTCAGTTAACATCTCCCTAATTAGCACAGCTCTTTCTGATTGGACGATGAGCTTTTCAGGCTCTGTCTCAGTTCAGATAAAGAACAGCAGCTCACTAAATTTGTTTGTTGTCTAAGTGTTTGGTGTGTTGGTTCCTGGCTTTGTTATATCGAGTTTATTCTGGCATGTAAGTGGTTTGTGGCCTTTCTAAATTTGAACTCCTTTGATTGTAAAGTAATTCATGTTCTTTGGCCTATACAGAAAGTTCAGCTTCCTGCATGATGGCTGACAAACCTGACATCAGTGAGATCTCCCACTTTGATAAATCTAAACTGAAGAAGACTGAGACTCAGGAGAAGAATACCCTCCCTACCAAAGAGGGTAAGGGTGTCTGGTACTCTAGTTTGTCTTGGTGTGTAGGTTTGTAAATGTAGACATCATCTAGATCTCAAAACTATCATTAAAGCACTGGGTCCCAACCTTGATCCTACACATTTTAGTGTTTTTCTATGCTCCTAACACACCTGTAGCAGGGTTGAGAACTTGTATTCGTATGTCTGCAACCAAGAACTCTTTATGCATTCTTGTTTGTTGAAAATTAACAACTGCAATGTAGGTTTCAGGATTTTTCACTCATGGTGGCTTTGGGTAGTTTGTTCTGTTTTCTCTCCTGTAATGCCCTTGAATGTGACTTGATGGTGGATGTCTGTCTAGTCATTGTCTAAAACTGATTATGGTGCCACTTGGTTGCCCTTTTGGTCTGCTCTGTCCCTTTTAAAATGAATTGATGTTATGTACACATGATGTGGACACACTGGGGAAAATGTTCTGTGAGTAACTTGGCCTGAGTATTGTCTTATTAAAAATTTTGGCTAGCTAGTTTTTTCAAATACTAGCTAACCATATTTTCTTGCTAGACAAGCCAGTTTGGGCTTCACACTAACAGTTGCTGATGTTATCTTTTAATGCTGAATTGCTCTTTCCTCTCTTCCTTGCAGTAATTGAACAGGAGAAGCAGTGTGATTCATAACAACCTGCTCCTGTTCATCACCAGGAGTTCAAGTTCCAAGGTTTTTCTAGTTCTTCCCATGAGCAAGATGGTTTCTCAACCAGCAGAGCTACCTGGACAAGTTTTGAAGTTGCTCCCTGAAAATAAATGGGGGTGATGCCATGTTATTGAACTTGGAATAAAGTTATGGACATGCAGTCTGTGTTCTTGTGCCCCTTTTGTTATGGTATTGTCTTTATGGTGTGTTGCATGTGCTTGGACCCACCACTCTGGTGGCACAAACAGCACTGCAACAGGGAATTTTGGATCCTTGTTGGGTTTTCTTTTTTTTTTTTTTTTTTTTTTTTTTTTTTTTTTTTTTTTTTTTTTTTTTTTTTTTTTTTTTTTTTTTTTTTTTTTTTTTTTTTTTTTTTTTTTTTTTTTTTTTTTTTTTTTTTTTTTTTTTTTTTTTTTTTTTTTTTTTT
>CM040481.1:13309211-13332007 GCA_022758105.1 Pangasianodon gigas
GCTGTTAATTAGGGCTGTATTGGCCCTGATGCTGTGCTCATGTATTTGTACACTCTGATGCAAGATTAGGACATTGCAACAGATGTTAGCATCATGTGTCCTGCTCTTGAACAGCAGCCATGATGTGACCATGTGTGATTCAGCTTTATCAAATGACTAATGATCACAAGCAAAGCAGACTACAAACTGTGCTCTGTGAAAAGATCAAGAAAAGGAGCTACACCATCTACAATACAAATAACCTAAACCAACATGTTTATGGGATGTAAACAGTATCTTTAATCAAGAGTGCAAGGATGACCAACTGCCATGCTGAGTATGCAGAGCAGTATCAGCGAGTGTGGTTATTAAAAATGAACATGATGTTTTATGGAAATAATTGAGGTGGTGGGATGTTTTATACCATGGTGAATTTTTCTTACTAAAAAAGACTCATCATAGTTTGTATACATTTAGTGTAAAAAGAAAAACCCACAATGTTACAAGTTGGAGTGTAAGACAGCAAATCAAAGACCTTACTGTTGCATAGCATTGACACCAGAGACTCCTTCCATAGGTGTTAAACATCTTAAAGTTTCTCTCAATCAGTAATTTTTTTTTTTTTTTTTTTTTTTGCTTTTCCTGATCATCAGAGAAACCAAAACAGCTTTAGAGGAACTAATTGGAAAGTCGGTGTCAGAGTGTGATTCTGTCCATATCTTCATAATAGAATAGATCATGACAAATGTGGAAAAGTTTTCAATACAAAATGACATTGTTTTTTGATCTAATTGCTTAAACTTGGCAAACTATAAAAAAAAAAAAAACCAAAAAAAAAAAAAAAAAACTAATTCTAGTCTGATACTAGTTTAGGAATACTACATACTTTTTTCGATCCTCTTTCAAAAATACTAGTTTTATTTATTGTAAAATTTAAATAAATCAAGACATTAAGTCTACTCAGTAATAACATGCATAGCTTAATGTGTGGGTCCTAATTTTCTTCATAATTTCACTTTTAATCAAGCTAATTAACAGGCGCCATGACTATGGATTTACTCAACTAGTCAACTTTATTACTTATAATTACATACTGTTTTTATACACAATCTATAAACATTATTCGTGCGTCGCTTCTTTAATGTTTTAAATTTGTTTTAATGACATTATTTGTTGTTTTCAGCGAGACTTTTATTCTAAGCGGAAACAGGAAGTGACGCAGGACACGGAGTGGTAAATTCAAAAATCTCTTCGGCGTTTGGGTTGGACGGATAATGTTTGTATAGTTCATTTCAGGTTATTATTATTATTATTATTATTATTATTATTATTATTATTATTATTTAAAGTTTCCGCGTGTTTTTTGTCCATAAAATTACGTGGTGAAGGATTTAAATTCAGGATACGAACGGTGAGTAAAAAAAGAAGTTGTTTAGCTGAATAATTAGCTTTACAGCTGCCATGACAGTTCACTTTGTCATTTATTTAATGTTAAATAAGATGTCTGTATCAGAAACGTCATTATTTCTTTTCACTTGAAGAAGTGCTCGTTATTATGCACGAAATTCAGTAAAGACTGCTGGAAGAGCTGGAAAACTTAGAGCATTTAGCAAAACTGGGAGTCGAATCGATACCACAGAGTCGATTCTCCGATTCCCAGGCGCTGTGAATGGCGAGTCGACTCTGAATCTTTGGAGTCGATTCCACAAATTGAAATAGATTTGTAGCAAGTTTGAACACAGACGATTTAAAATTAGAAATCAGAGTTGAACTGAAATGTTAGCGCGGTTCATTTAGACTAAAGGTTCAACGCGAACCTGAAAGAAATACTGCTTAGAATCGTATTAACCGATTCCCAATACTCGGAATCGAGTATTGAATCGACTCCTAAATATCTGTAATAGAATATCCATATCATTTAACTAGATTTAAAAATCTGAAAGACTGAATCTCAAATGTCTCCTTGTTCTCTACATCCACGTTCTTTCAAATAATGAACCAACCAGACAGTTTTCTTCTTTGACCTGCAAGAAGTAATATATACAAATATCAGTGTGTACTAGAATCATGCATGTTATTTATTAATTATTTAAATATAAGGAGAAAGTACAATATGATTACTTGAGACCATTCAGATGTCGTATAAGGATCTCTTGGATTTTCACTCGTGTTGTTGCAGATAAAACGTGAGAGCATGCCTGTAGACGATGCCTCCGAGCTCCTCAAATACTATGAGGTTTACGAAACCATTGGATCAGGTAAGTTTTCTCCCTCTTGTTGTCCCTGTGTGTGTGTGTGTGTGAGAGAGAGAGAGAGAAAGGGAAATGTCTTTGGACACCATGGATAAGTCTGATTTCAATCCCTCTGCAGGTGGTTTCGCGAAGGTCAAACTCGGCAGACACATTCTGACAGGCGAGAAAGTGGCCATCAAAATCATGGAAAAGAAAGTTCTTGGGGTGAGTTCTTCCCAAATGAAACGTAATGAGGACGTAAATACATCATGGTTTGATTTAAGCACACTGAATGCTTCGTATGTAAAAGTGACAACTCATTGCAGGATGACCTGCCTCGCGTGAAGACGGAGATCGAAGCGATGAAGAACCTCAGTCATCAGCACGTGTGTCGCCTTTACCACGTCATTGAGACACCCAGCAAGATATATATGGTGCTTGAGGTGTGTGTGTGTGTCGTTTGTTGGAAAAAACCTATATATTATATATACAGTTGTTTGGTGTAGAAATATCTCCATGTATTGTGCCACTTTCAGGCCCTCTGCTCCTTTATTGAATGTTCCTCATATGCTCTGTGGCTGTGAAGTATATTTTATATGGATCTCTCTTTCCTTCTTCCTCAGTATTGTCCCGGAGGAGAGCTGTTTGATTACATCGTAGCGAAAGACCGTCTGTCGGAGGAGGAGACTCGTGTGTTCTTCCGTCAGATCGTATCGGCGCTGGCCTACGTCCACAGTCAGGGATACGCCCACCGTGACCTCAAGCCTGTACATACGCCAGTCCATCCATGTTAAAACTATGTTCGCTTTAAGTTATACTTTTATGCATCTAATATGTGTTTGATGTGGTTTTTTTTTTGTTTTTTTTTTCTTTCAGGAAAACCTGCTGATTGATGAGGATCACAATCTGAAGCTGATCGACTTTGGGCTCTGCGCCAAACCAAAGGTTTCTCTTTAGAGGTTTCTAAAGAGTGTGCTTTTAATGATGCAGTCATGGATTTGGCTCAAGTGCCAGTTTTGTTCAGTCGTGGTGTAGATTTCTGGCTGTAATCTATGAGCACAGTGAAATACACACATTACACAATGTCCCGCCTTTCAGCTAAGATATGAAGATTGATGTTATGAGGATAATGTAGCTGAAAAGAAAAGCATTCATATCTTATGGCTACCAATTTAGCTTTATAGATGTCTAAATAATCACACGGTCACTCATGATTATATGCATTTTCAGGACAGCTTGTAGTGTATTTGTTTAAATATTTCCTTTCTCTCCTTTGTTGAATGCTGTAGAGTGAAATTGTATCATGCATGATTCAGTAAATAACAGTTTGACCTCTTGTTTGTCTAATGATGATATTTTTCTGTAGGGCGGTCTCGGTTATGAACTAATGACGTGCTGTGGAAGCCCCGCCTACGCAGCCCCAGAACTCATCCAGGGCAAATCATATATTGGTTCAGAGGTGAGTGTGTGTGTGTGTGTGTGTGTTTCTAATAGTCACTTGTGTTGTAGAAGTTTATTTTATATATATATATATATATATAATGTGACCTTTGTTCTAGGCGGATGTTTGGAGTATGGGCGTGCTGCTGTTCGCTCTGCTGTGTGGCTATCTCCCCTTTGACGATGATAACTGTATGGTGCTGTACAGAAAAATCACAGTAAGTAAAGATACACTGTACCTATACACACATCTGATTACGACAGGTGACGCATCACTTGGTAAACAAGGGCGGGGCTTCAGTTACAAACAACTAATCTCAAAATTGGCTGTTTAACATCACAAGTGACTACTGGTTTTATTTGCACAGTATAATAGTTAAATGTTAAGCACCTGGTTAGTGAATTGGGCTCTTAGTTGTAGCTCCTGGTGGTAGGGTAACCAACTAGTTATCTAGTTAAGGGCTAAGATATTAGACTGATGTGTATGTTTTAAATAATTATTCATATGCTAAGCACTGAAGAAGTGAAATGAAAAGTTAAGATGTGACTGGCTGATCAAATTCAAACTGTTTTGTGTGTGTGATGATGATGATGATGATGATGATGATGATGACTTTCCTTGCCTTGTGTTTTTTCCAGAAAGGCCATTATAAAAACCCTCACTGGCTGTCTCCTGGAAGCATACTGCTCCTTAACCAGATGATGCAGGTGTGTGTGTGTGTGTGTGCGCGCGCGCGCGTGCATAAGTGTGAATCAGTGTCTGGTCTCTCACCTTTTTTCTGATCCTCATAAATATCCATCCTCAAACAGAGATCTTTACACAGTTAAGCTGAATCCCAGTTGAGTGCAGCTCCTGTGTTTGTCCTGTAGGTGGAGCCAAAGAGGCGTTTAACAGTCAGGCAGCTTCTGGCTCACCCCTGGGTGATGAAGGGATACAGCAGCCCTGTGGAGTGGCACAGCACGCGTCCGGTAACACACACACACACACACACACCATACAGGCTGTGTGGCAGCGAGTTTAGAGTTGGGGTTGAGAGTATTGCATCTGCTATTTGGTGTCATTGTTTTTGCCTGGCACTACACTTCCCCATCACGCATCAAAAAAATATCTCACACAACCAGTGGGAATCCCTACTGTGCTGCTTCAGCAAGCTCTAGTTGTCTCTGTGTGTGTGTGTGTGTGTGTGTGTGCACCTTCAAAATTGACTTCTACCTTCAAGCTGAATCACCAGGAGGGTTTTCCCAGTATGCAACCTTCCAAATATTATATCTGTAGCGAGTAGGCATGAAGCGAGTAGGCATGTTCACAAGATAAATAAATGGTTCAGTTTCAGATTTTGGCCAAAGGAAAAGTTTAATGCACTGCTATGGGAGGAGGACAACTGATCTCTGGTTACAGTTGTGTCATAACCTAGACTTTAAGAACTGCATAAATATACACACTAATAGCTGTATAACCCTGTGTTCACACTAGCAAGTGAATTCCTCGTACCAAACCTATGGTGCATGTGATCTGACGTTTCATCAGTTCCCCACACACAATAAAAATGAGTTCCCATTTATAAACTTCGAAGAGACAGACTATATGACATCAGCAACCTGTCGCCTGCTAGTGTGACCGTAAATTAAGAAAATTCGATATTGTCAATGGTGATATTGCAGCCGCTTTGCTAATGTTCACCTTCTTTTGCTGTCTCTCTCTCTCTGTCTCTGTCTCGCTCTGAGATTTACTTTTCTCTGTGTTTGTGTCTCAGCTGGGACATATCGATGAGGACTGCATCACAGAGATGGCTGTGACGTTCAAGCGGTCCAAACAGAGCACCATCCAACTGGTATCAGAGGTACGGTTTGGATCAGCATTAAAAAAAATCCTCTTAACTGGACCATACATATTATTATTATTATTATTATTATTATTATTATTATTATTATTATTGACCCACAGGTGGCAGTAGAGTATAACTAAACAGACTCAGCTGTAGCAGATGCTCTTCTTATCTAGTCAGTCATACATGTGCCTGAGTATTTAAGGGTTAAACTGGGCATTTAAATAAAAAAAAAAGAAAATGTCTCTGTATTTCTCATTTTGATTGGCTCTCTCTCTCTATATGATCATCCTTCCTCAGCTGTGCTTGCAAAAAAATATATATATATATTAAATAAAAATTTACATGTGTGTGTGTGTGTGTGTGTTTAGTGGAAGTATGACCAGACCACTGCTACGTATCTGTTACTGCTGGCTAAGAAGCAGAGCGGGAGACCCGTGCGTCTCAGAGCGGATGTGACTGCACACGACCCCACAAGCTCCCCTGTACAGGAAATACAGGTACCTCACACTATGCACATCATGCACATGTTTAAAAAAAAAACCTCAAAATAAATATCTACAATGAAAAGAATTCAAGCAGGTTATAAATTTAACGTGTTCGTATTCTGTAACAAGACAAGGACCCAAACCATGAGGCCAGATGAACAGAAAAATAGTTTTCCCCTGATCCTCTTGATTCAAAGTTGTGACAAATATTTCACCTGAAGAGTTCAGGACTATTCAGTGGAGGTTTGAGACGGTGATGAAGGCAAAGGCTGGGTCTACTAGAGAAACGGAAATGCAAAATGCAAACTCTTTTTCCTGCAATATTAATATCTTAACATACTCTATTAGTCCATTTGAAACCTAACAGGCTAAATGATTCTCTGCATTAATTTCATTTCATGGGTGTGCAAACTTTTGCACTCGATTGTACATTTAATTGAGATAATTTATGTAAAGTTTAGTTTTTCAAGCTGGCTAAAAATTTTATAATTTTATATGTTGAATTTTCCTCGCTCGCTTGCTTGGTTCGTACAGGAAGTCAGAATGCACAAACATGAATTTATCCATATGATAAGTCGGTGAATTACAATCAGTTCAGTGTGAGCTTAACTGTAATGTTAATCGTTTGCTTGGGCTGAGTTCTTGTCTCAAGGTGCAGTGAAGAAGCTAAAAGAAGCTAAAATTGTTAAACTCTTTATACTGTCCTGGTGTTATAATGCTTTTACACCTGAGGTTTATGTATAATGCAGGAAAATTATCTAGTATTATCCACGTAATTAATTACATTGTGTCTGCTCCAGATCTTACTCCATCAGCTCAGTGACTGAAACGTCACTTTTTAAACCTTGTTTCAGTGCTTTTTGTTTTTTTTTTTCTTTTTCTTCTTCCAGTTAAAAAAGAGCCTGCATTTCAGTGATGGTGAAGATGAAGATGATGAAGATGATGATGATGTTGAAGATGAAGGCACACAGAGAGCCGTGCTGGGTTCCATGGTTTTTCCTGCCGAGTGCTACGACGACGACAACGCCTGGCTCCCGTTAACGCCAAGGAACAGGCAGAACACACACACTCCACGCAAGGTTAGCACCATGCACACATGTATAACACTGTATATGTACATAAACACAACATTTCATTCCTCTATAGTTACATTGCACTTGTTGCTAAGAATTCTTGGCTTTTCTCTTATTTGTTTTTTTGCAATTTTTTTTTTCCTCCTCTCCTGAAGCCTACCTGTCAATCATCCGAGAAGAGGCGGGGCGAAATAGGCCAGTCCCCTATCATAGACCAAGCAAAGCCACGCCCACGGAACGGTGAGAAGCGTGAACGGACCAGAGAGAATAAAGAGAACTTGGCAGTGCCCAACGCAGACGGCGGCGTTTTCGCTCTGCCCGCCCCCATCACTCCAGCGTCCAATCGGAAAAGCCGGCCCAACAAAATGGCTCCAACAACACCTGTTAATAACAATGTTATACAAAAACCAGTGGAAACACAGAAAGGTGAGTGTGTTCAAGGTGGCTGGGTTTCTGAACTTCTCTCCCTCACACACACACACACGCACACACACACACACACACACACACACACACACACATACACATACGGTACACACTGCAATTCACTGGAAGAACATCCTTTTCAAAAAAGCTCTTCAGGACCAGTTAAAATAGATTTTTTTTTTTTTTTTTTAAACATTAGCCTCATTGATGGCTTGAACCTATCGTATATTCCTGATAACAATCGTCTCATATCCTCCAACTCCAAACTCTACACCAGCCACACCTCCTCCATCCTTTAAAGCAAATAATCTCATTTAACCAAATCTTTTTTTCCCCCCAAAACCCTCATTGTGTTGCCTGTCATCTTGATCATCATTATCTTGAGGTTCTCTGGAGTTTTCCAGCGAAGACTGGCAGGAAAATGAAAAATCACACAACAAAAGCAATCAGGTCGTTTTATCAGGAAGAGCGCTAATATGAAATGGCTCGTTATTAATACGGTGTGAGATATATCAGCTCTCTGGAGAGCCTCGTTCTGTCTGTGTTTTTTTTTTTTTCTTTTTTTTTTCTGAACGCTAACACGGCTGTAATTTGAACGTGATTAAGTGCTGCCTTATAAGCGTACGTATCTACTGTCTGATTTAATTACACTCTTTGGCTAATAGGCTTTTTTTTAACAGCTAATAGGCTGTTAAAAAAAAATTGGTCATTTTTAAAGTGGACATTTAATGAAAATGATATACGAGCATAGAAATTGTAGCCAAATTGTAGCCAAATTGCTGTCATATGAGAGGAATCAATCACTTCTGGATGTGCTGATATAGGAAAATAATCAACTTCGGAATGGGAACAGTAACTCCGCTTCATCTCTCTCTCCGCAACATTCACAGTGTCCATCTCGTTACTGTCACACACTCGCTCCTCTCACACTGGAACAGACAGGAACTCACTGGGGACTCTGTGTGTGTGTGTGTGTGTGTGTGTGTGTGTGTGTGTGTGTGTGTGTGTGTGTGTGAGAGACAAATCCCAAGGTGCGTCCTGACAGGTGTATATGTCACTTTGCCTAGTACTGATTGTTGCGTGTAGCATGTAGTGACACATGTTTGTCCTCTGTGTGTGTGTGTGTGTGTGTGAGAAGAAGTGGTAGGCCGGAGGGCCGGAGAGCAGCAGCAGCAGCAGGGAGTAAAGGAGATCCTCGTCTTCAGCCCGGAGAGAAGGTAAAGAGAGAGGGAGAGAGGAGAATGGATATAAGAAGTAAGCTATAAGAAAAGTAGAAATGAAACTTGAAAGAGAAAAAAGATAGGTAGCAGAAGAGGAAAGATGGAGGACAGAAGAAAACAAAAAAACTGAAAGATAGAAATCTAGAAAAAGGAAGAAATAAAATGAAAGGTTAATAAAGATCAAATCAGGAGAAAAAGAAAGGGGATAGAAAGAAGAGAAAGAAAATTGGAAGCAGTAAGAAATGGGGAGAGAGTGCACTCGAGAACAAAATGTAAAGGAAGGTTAATAAAGATCAAAGGAGGACAAAATAAAGAAAGCTAGAAAGAAAGCTGGATGAAGGAGTAAGAAATGGGGAAAGAGAGAAAAAGCAAGAAAGGCAAAAAACTGGAAGGAAAAAGATAGAGAGGAAAAACTAGCAAGAGGAAGAAATAAAGAAAGAAAGAAAATGCACTGGGAAAAGAGAAGAAAACTGGAAGGAGATAAAGGAGAAAGAGAACAAGAGAAAATAGACAGCTAAAGAAAAAGAACTGGAAGGAGGAGAGGGATGGAGGAAGCACAAAAAGAAGTGGTAACATACTAGAAATAATGAGAGAAATAATTGAAGGAAGGGATGAAAACAGTGATGAAAGGAAAAAGGGGGGAGTAAGAAATGGGAAGAGGACAAGACAGAAAGAAAGAAAGAACTGTAAAGGGATGAAAGCAATAAATAAAAACAGGAAGTTAGAAAGAGGGATCAGGAAGGATGGATGGAAGGAGAAGAAAAGGATAGAGAAAGGAAGAGGAAAAAGTAGTAGTGGAAAGAGATTGGGAAATAACTGGATGAAGAAGAAGTGATGCAAAAAGTGATTTTAAAAAAGTGGTATAAGGAGAAGGAAGAGAGAAATAAAAGGACTTGAGGTAAGAGAGAAAGAACCGAGAAGAGAAAAGAGGGTGAATAAATCAACAGGAAGTTGGACAGAGGGATAAGGAAGGACAGCTGGAAGGAGGAGAAAGGGGGATAGAGAGAAGGTGCTGGAGATATTGAAAGTGAGGAGCAGAGAGTTTGAGTTGAAGCTGTTTTTAGACGATGTGAAGAAAAAGAGGATGTGTTATGAGTCCCTCGTTCTCCAGGTCTCGCTCGTTGGACATGGCGGGGTGTCAGGTGGACAGCGGGCAGAAGCGAAAGGCAGGGAAAGTGTTCGGCAGTTTGGAGCGAGGCCTGGACAAAGTGATCACCATGCTCACTCCGAGCAAGAGGAAGGGGCCGAGGGACGGACCACGCAGGATAAAGGTGTGGAGTATTTCCTTTAGTAAGACACCCCCCTCTTCACTTTTCCTTTCTTTTCATTCCCTTTCTCTTTTGTTCTTCTGCCTTCTTTTCATCCACTTTCACATCACGTCCTACTGTTTGCTTTTCCCCTCTTGCTCTTACCTGTCTGCTGCTGGCTTTCCTTTTCCCATCATCCTAGCCATTATTCCCATTTTTTCCCTTCTGTCTGCTTTCCTATTCTTCCTTCCTTCCTTCCTTCCATTTCTTCCTTCGTTGTCTGCTTTTTTTTTTTTTTCCTATTTTACTTCCATTCACTTTTCCCTTCCCTCTTTGCTTCCGTTCATTTGCTTTCACCATCCTTTATCTTTATCCTTACTTTTGTCCACTTTCCTTTTTAAAATGCGTTCTTTCTCTTTCCATTCTACAATCCTGTTTTCTTCCTTCTGTCCACCTTCCCCTTCCTTTCCAGCCATCCATTTGCTTTCCTTTTCCCTTCATACTGCTTGCTGTTTTCCCCTGTTTTCCTTCCATCACTTTCCCAGTCCTTACTCCTCTCTGCTTTCTCTTTTCCTTCCTTTTGTCCGGTTTTGTTTTCCTCTTTTCTTCCCTTCTGTCTGCTTTCCTTTTTAATGGTTTTTCTCTTCCTGTCCTTCAATCCCCTGTTTTGTTCTTTCCTGCTGTCTGATTTCTCTTTCACTCCTTTCTTCCTTCAGTCCAATTTCCATTTGTCCACGTTTCCTTCCACTTTTCTTTAAAATCTTTTCTTACTTCTGTTTACTTTCACTTGTTCCTTTCTCCTTCCACTTTCTGCTTTTTTTTTTCTTCCTGAGGTCTGCTTTCCTACTGCCTCTTTTCTGTTTCTTTTGTTTTCTTTCTTTTCCTTCTGTCTGCTTTCCTTTTTGCTTGGCTCCCACACTTTTCCCTTTTCCCTTTCATTCGTCTCTACCTTCTGTTCTACATTTTTTCACCAGATTTTCCTTTATTTGCTACGTATTTGATATTTATTTTGTTTTCCAGTTTCCATACTTCTATCCCACTTCGCTACCTTTCCCTTTTCCTGCCATCCAGTCCCATTTTTTTCCTCCTGCTGAATGATGAATAAATTGATCACAATCCCTCGATCAGAAAGCTCCAAAAGCATAATGATGCACACAGCATGAAACATGCAGCTTGTATTAAAGCGTCTGTGTGTGATAATTTAGGCGCAGTACAACGTGACGTTGACCAGCCAGAATAACGCAGACCAGGTACTGAATCAAATCCTGAGAGTTTTACCAGAGAAGAACGTGGACTACGTGCAGAAAGGGTGAGTCGGCCATTGTTTTTGTACATTATCATAAACGGATAAAAAGTAAAAATCGTAATCGTAGTTACGATTTTTGGTATAAGACAAATAAAACACTTCAGGACATGCTGTTATAGGAAAATAATCAACCTTAGGTGGTAATATTACTACATGAAGTGGACTTAATCAACGTTGTTGATTATTTTCCTATAACAGCACTACCCCAAGTGTTTTTATTCCTTATATGCGGAATATAAATATATCTTTGTACTGCAGTTAAAGGAAACCCTCTCTCTCTCGCTTGCTTTATCTCTCTCTCTCTCTCTCTCTCTCTCTCTCTCTCAGTTACACACTGAAGTGTCGCACGCAGTCGGACTTCGGGAAGGTGACGATGCAGTTCGAGTTGGAGGTGTGTCTCCTGCAGAAACCCGAGGTGGTGGGAATCCGGCGACAGAGACTCAAAGGAGATGCCTGGGTCTATAAACACCTGGTGGAAGACATCCTGTCCACCTCCAGTGTCTGAGCGAACATGACCTCACTTCCTGTGTCCACTGTGCGCCGTTACTGCATGTCACGTTTCGCTGACATTCGGTGTTTGACGCAACCCGGGTTTCACCTCACGTCTTATTTCCGATCACTTATTTTGCCTTTCTTTACCTGTGTCGATTGTTGACAAGAAGATTAATGAAAATGAATGCTTTCTGTCCAGGACAGAAATGAATTGCACACTTTATCCTGATTGGCTTTCCGGCATCATGCGGGGCCATTTTAATAATCAGCATACTTGAGTTTACGTTTTAAGTGTGAAAGCATTATTCTGCTAATCTTAGTTGTCTTGTGTTGGAACGTCTTGTCCTGTTTGTATTGTTCACGTATTTTACTTTCTTCTAAAACGTATTGTTACTTTACGTCATGTTTCTATGTCTGTCTACAGTCCAGTTTTATACTATTAAAATAAGCAGTGTTTGTGTGTAGCAGAATAAAGCAGTTTACAAAAAAGTTGTGTGTCATTTTAAATTGATGGGATTCTGAAAATATCCAGAATTCATGCTTTTGAGATGAGGTGAGATTTATACACAATATACTCACTGTTTAATTGGTTAAAGGTGGTGGGGACACAATGAACAGACCAGGGAAGCTAGCTAATAACTGAGGCAAACAATTTACACTGCTAGCATGTTTCTGTTTTAGATTTTTATATGCATAGTGTGAATAGTGAGTGTGAAAACAAGACAAAATTATCAGGAATGTCAACATTTTCCTCAGATACGGAGGTGAATTATTAAAAAAAAGATTCAGTAAGTCTAAAATTCATCACACTGTCATTACACTTACCAGAATATTGACACTGAGCGTGGAAGCTAGCTAAAAACTGAGGCCAACAAGTTACACAGCTAGCATGTTTCTGTTTTAGTTTTTTATATGCATAATATGAAGGAATAGTGAGTGTGAAAACAAGACAATTTTTTTTTTTTTCAAAATTTTCCTCAGATATAGTGCCAAATTACAAAGAAAAGATTCAGTAAGTATAAAATTAGACTAATTTCACTCGGCAGAATATGGACACTGAGCGTGAAAGTTATTAACTGAGGCTAACAATTTAGATAAGTAGCATCTTGCTGTTTAGTCTTTATATACTTAATGTGAAGGCATAAAGAGTGAAAAGAAGACAAAATGTCAACATTTTCCTCAGATATGGAGGTAAATTATTAAAAAAAAAAAAAAATTCAGTAAGTCTAAAATTCAATATACCGTAATTACACTCACCAGAATATTGACACTGAGCATGGAAGCTAGCTATTAACTGAGGCTAACGATTTAGATAGCTAGCGTGTTGCTGTTTAGTCTTTTATACACATAATGTGAAGGAATAAAGTGTGAATAAGAGTGTGAAAATGATGAAATTGTCAGGATTGTCAACATTTTCCTCAGATATGGTGGTAAATTACTAAGAAATGATTCAGTAAGTCTAAAATTAGACTAATTACTCTCACCAGGAAGTTGGATGCTGAGCAGTTAGCTATTAACTGAGGCTAGCAATTTAGATGTTCGTTAAGACTTACACAGGTATAAAGGAGTGGAGAGAGTAAAAACAAAACACAACTGTCAGGAATATCAACATTTTTCTCAGATGTGCTGTAAATGATTAAGAAAATGCTCTGAAGTTACACTTAACACAAACTGTGTTGTTATTGTTATTGTTATTGGTTAGTTTATGCAGCGCGTCCACCATACAAGTCCCTGTAAATGAGTTACTATAGAAACCTGTGATTTAAATTACAGCTGGAACCATCCTTAGAGCTGCTGTTACAGAAAATGAATCAAAACCTTCTGACCAATCAGATTCGAGAATTCAACAGCACAGTGGTATAAAGGACAATGCAATATTGATATCGTCTCCTGCTTGTAATCAAGAGCTCCACAAATCCCGACTCATCAGCTGGAATTCCAGATCATCGTCTAATTGCACAACACACACACACACACACGGTGATTGAAGTGTGATCTGCCTGTGTGTCGTTCCTACTGTGCATATCAGCATAACAACAGCCATTATAATGACAGATAGGAGGACCAACCCGCTTAGCACAGGATGAGGTAGAAGTGTGTGTGTGTCATGGGGGGGGTGGACGGTTAATGGGGGGGCCGAAGTGGTAATATAGGGGGTGAACTCGCCCCCCTACTGGTAATGACTCCTGCTGCGCTTTTAAAAAGGAGGGAGGGCCCGGGGCCAGCTGTGGGAACAGACGCTAGCTGTCATATCTCTCGTCTGTCCTTTTTACCTTTCCTCCTCTGCCTCTCCATCCCCCTCACTCTGTCATTTAAACAGTTCTCGCCTCTTTTATCCTCATTTAGACTTGTCGTCACTATGCACATTAGACCAAATGTAATTGTACATCTCATTGTTCATATTTCTGTAAATAGCCCATTGTTTCCCTGATCTAATAGTGATCATCACTGGGTGCTTGGCCCATGGCCAAGGACAGAATATGGACTTTACATCCGTAAAAGGAATAGTTTTCAGTGACAAAAATCTAAATTTCTACTTACCCCAAGAACTCAATCAGCCAGGACATGTTTGGATTCAGATGTTTGCTTCTTAATAGAGGTAATCTCACCCAATCTCACCCAAACTCTTTACTGTGAATGCGAACAAAACATTACCACACAGCTGAACACTGTAAGACTATGTGAGCGGCCATCTTGGATTACCAGATTTTTTTCCTTATTGCCCACTAAGCCCCACCTCCCAAAATGTGAGCGTGAAATTGATCCTGAATATAGAGATTACGAAGCTTTATGGCAAGCATATGAAGGTTTGGGCATTCATTTATAGAAAGGATTAGACATTGAGATAGACGTCCGTTACTTGTTAGCTACACTCGCAAAGCGAAAGAAGCAAAGATGCTAAACATGTCATGGCTGATCGACTACGTTAAGGGTAAGTGTCACTTGTTATGAGCACACCAATGAATTTCATATGTTGGTGATAATGTTTTGCGAAAGTTCCTATCGCTTTTAGTTCACAGTAACACTGAATGGATGCATACATTCCACTGAATTTAGCTGTGTAGCTAAAGTTTATCCTATTGTTTATAGACATAAATAGAATAATTTTGGCAAACCTCTCTTGTGGGAAATATTCAGAGTTGGGTTACGCAGCTGCTCAAGCTAAATTTCTGAAATTCCTGTCCAGATTATCAAAATTACTTGTGTTTGATTCACACTTCCAAGGTTGCCAGATTTTAGAATCTTGATTAGAAGTGTCCTAAGATGTTTAAATTTTTTTAAAAAGTCTAATATGATGATAAATGAATGAGAAAATATTAGAATTGAAATACATGTCTAATAGGAGTCTGGTATATTGCCAATTCATGCTGCATGAATAGTCCTAATTGTAATGATCACATTAATCATGCAAGCAATATGGCTTCCACACGCATTATTTAGCCACTTATAGAATAGCACTTGATGTAGCACATCGTGTTATTTCGCATTTTATTTTTTATATGGTTTGCGTAACTTAATTAAGCCACGAGATAATTGAGCAAATTGAGGTCTTGAAATCTTTTACACTTACAGCTCACTTTGTTTATAATTTATAAATTTATTCACAAATAGTTAGGTCCTCGAGATGATGTCTCTAATTAAAACCCAAACATAAATTTCAATGTGGCATATTCTGGTTACGTCAAACTGACAGACTTAATACATCACACAAAATAAACGCGCATAGATTCAAGATCAGAATCGTCCGTAACTAAGACACGCCTCTGTTTTACGCAAACTCCACCTCATGTGTGTAACTCTCACGCAAATTCAGAATAGCGCTTCAGTCTGTAGTTACGTCTGAAGTCTGAAATTTCAGTATTAATTGGTCACAAGGCGCACATAACCCTACTCTGAATACGACCCTAAAAGGACATCCTGTAATCATAACATGTCAAGGCCATGCGAAGCTACAGTGATGTACAACCCCTTTTTTTTTTTTTTTTGCACTACTCCTTCATAGCTTCAGCATCACAACACAGCCAAGGTTCATTAAGAGATCGAGCTTAAAATTCCTGGAGTGTGTAACCTCACACACACACACACACATGCAGCTAATGGGGATGTAGGCTTAAGGGAAGCCGTTGGCGTCAGTGACAGGATAAATTACTCGCCGCTCCGTTTCGTTTCGTTAGCGTGCGGCCGTGTTGTGTGTTCGTTCGGTTCCAGTGGCTGAGGAGCAAATGAAGAGCTTTACTCTGACACATAGTGACCTTTAAAAAAAAGGAAAGAGGATCAGTTGTGCAGTGTGCTAGTGTTAAACGAGAAGTTCAGCAGTTCAAAGTGTCAAGCCAAATTATCTGTATTAAAATGACACTGGATTGGATTACAGTTTAGATTTAAATAAAATATAGTGAATATGGTGTGTGGTTTGGGACGCAGCCAGAGTGGTCTGGTAGTGTTGTGAAATTTGTGTTGGTGTTTATGTGGCCTATATAACGGATAGAGAGTGTGGTTTAGGAAATTATGGTTTGGGTCACGTCCATATTAGACTAGTGAGGATGAGATGATTGAGATGGTGTGTGGTCTAGGAAATTATGAATATGAGACACAGCCTCTGTGTGTAGTTTGGGACATGTCCATGCTACTCAGATAAGGGGATAGTGTTTATGTTACTTATATACAGTAGTCAGTCTGGTTTGTGGTTTGGGACATGTTCCTAGTGGACTGATAGTTATGCTAACATAATAACATATGTTTATATGGCCTATATAGTGAATATGGGTTATAGTTTGGGACACATCCAAAATACAAGGTGAGACATTTGTGATGTTTATGTGGCCTATATAGGGTATTTCGGTTGGGACATGTCTACAGCGGACTGGTAGTGGTCAGACATTAGAGGTGATGTTTATGTGGCCTACAGAGTGAATTGTGGTTTAGGGTTTGGGACATGTCCAAAGTGGACTGATAGTGATGTTTACATGGCTACATAGTGAATATGACATGTAGACTGGGACATGTCCACAATACTCTGAGAATGGTGTGACATTTCTGATACGGTTTATTTGGCCTATATAGTAAATATGGTTTGTGGTTTGGTACGCATCCATGTTACTCTGACAATGGGATGGTGTTTATGTGACTTACATGTATAGTCAATCTGGGTTGTGGTTTGGGACATGTCCACAGACGTTTATGTGGCCTATAATAAGTTTCATGGTTCTGATAATGGTGTGACATTTGTGATGTTTTTTTTTTTTTGTAGCTTTAAGAGTGAATCAGGTTTGTGGTTTGGAACACATCCAAACTGGGCTGATGAGGCATTTGTGTTGGTGTATTTATATATGATCTTTATAGCGAATAAGGTGTGTGGTTTGGGACACGCCCACAGTGGACTGATAGTGGTCAGACATTTGAGACTGTTTATGTAGCCTACATAGTGAATAGTTTGAGACACATTACTCTGATAATACTGAGATATTTGTAATGCTGTCACAAATGTCTCACCGTGTCCCAAACCCCACACCTTATTCACTATATAGTGTGGTTTGGGACATGTCCACAGTGGACACTATATTAGTATACACGCACCTACGGATTACACGGATTCTGTATAATATGATCCACTTTATACAGTGTATTCTGTATAATATTAAATAAGTTGAATTGGCTCATCTTTCAGAGGAACTCCTTTCTGTATCCTCTAACACACACACACACACACACACACTGAAATTGGACCAATCTTGGAGATAGGCCGGAGGAGCATTCTGTTCAGCGGTGAATTGAAGCCGTTTTCCCAGATGCCGCTCAATTTCCGCCGAGCTTTTGTCATATTGGTGTGTTTGTTCCCTGTTTACAAGTGGGATTTCTCGCTCTGTGTGTGTGTGTGTGTGTGAGTGTGTGTGTGTTTATCAGCGGTCTGTCATTCTGAGCAGCACACACACACAAAGAGATCTCAGAGAGAAGGGGCTTAGGTCCTTAACCCTGTCGGTTTAAGCTGTAATGTTCCTGACAAGTCTAAGAGAGAAGCAGAGAGAGAGAGAGAGAGAGAGAGAGAGAGAGAAAGAAAGAGAGAGAGGAGATTCAGTTTGGTGTGCAGAAGGTTTCATCCTCCTCACCTCAGATCCACAGTGAAAGAGGAAGAGAATTTTAACATCTTTAAAGGAATAGTTCGGCAGAACGTCATATTTACACAAATGCCATAACGATATCTCGGCAGCCATCTTGAAGAACCGGACTCATTTTTGTCCTACGGCATTTAGGAGAAATTGGCAGGATGGGAAAACTTCCCATTACCCTGCATTAACTCTAGCAAGCGACATGTCTCTTTAGTTTGTCTCTCATGGGTGTGTAACAGCTGCTACTGTTGTCGCTTGTGGGCATGGCTTTAGTTCTGATAAGAAATGGTAGTAGCTATGTATATATAGCTTCTAAAGCTAACAAATTAAACAAAAACGAAATAGCATGCTAATCAGTGTGAAAATTGGTTGTTTAGTTTCCATGTTACGTGCTTACTAGCTTCGTAGCTTCGTAGCTCACTTAAGGCGACAACGATTTCTGCTGTTTGCTTTCAAAGCTCAGTTTTCTTCATAATGTCTTTACACTTTTAACGAGAGGTCATATATGACAGGATATGATGAAACCACGGTTATCGGTTCAAGCAGAGCTAATTGCAGGTAGGACCTAAAGTTGTAAATGAGGAACTGAAGAAATGTCAGACCACACGCACCATAGGATCAGTCTGAGGAATCATTCGAGCCAATGGTTTGGATTTGTCGCTTGTCCATGTCATACCTAATTTGCATAGAATTGAGAAAATCTTGATTAACATGTCACCTGTCTGTTTGTGGCTTGCTAGTCTTTCATTTACTAGATACAAGCTAGCATTAGCAGATAGCTGTGTTCAAGTTAAACATTAGCACAACATCTCCGACATCCTTAATACAGCGGAAGCAGGTTGTGACACACAGCTATCAGAAAGATCCTGACTCTGATTTTTCACTCACAGGTCACCGCGGTGTCAGGTCGCTGAGGTAAAAGGAGAAATGAAGACGTGTAAGACGGAGAGAGACGGAAAAGTTGAGACAAGAAGAGAAACGTGGCATGAAGCGAGTCACGGAGATAGAGAGACAGAGAGAGAGAACAGGCGAGGGGGTGACAGCACAATTAGGGATTTTAATTCTCTGCATGAGTGAGTCAGTCCAGTCTTCATGATAATGAGCAGACTCCATGCAATAAATCTTTATGATACACCGACACACACACACACACCCCCGACTCTGCCACATCTACATTGATAATGAGGAGAACTGCACACAAACTTCATTCCCTTTTCATACAGCAAATAAACACAGACTTCTGAGAAGTGCAGACAAACTCGACGGGGCCTGTTCGAATTCACACAGGAGTATGATGGATGTGTCCCAATCCATGCCTTATTCACTATATAGGCAACTCAAACACCATGTCCCAAACCACACACATAGCTCACATATAGGTCAGTTTGTGCCATGGACAGCATTTATAGTGGAAGATTGGTGTGGTTTGGGACACGTCCATAGTAGACTTGATCTGGAATGGTGAGATGTTTGTGATGGTGTCTATGTGGCCTGTATAGTGAATATGTTGTGGTTTGGGACACGTTCACAGCAGAGTGATGATGGTGAGGCACTTGGAAGAGTGTTTATGTGGTCTACTTAGTGAATATGGTGTGTGGTTTGGGACACGCCCACTTTCTTCTGATAATGTATAGCGATAGATTAGTAATACTGTTTACATGGCCTATATAGTGAATATGGTGTGTGGTTTGGGACATATCCACAGTGGACTAATGATGGAATGGTGAGATGTATATGATGGTGTTTATGTGGACTGTACTGTATAGTAATTATGCTGTGCGGTTTGGGACACGTCCATTAGTGGACTCTGATGCTGTTATGCTTGTAAGTATGGTTACTTGGCCAATATAATAAATAATGTGTGTGGTTTAGGGCACATCCACTTTGGATTGATGATGTATAGTGAGACATTTGTAATGGTGTTCATTTATGTGTCCTATATAGTGAATAGGGTGTGTGGTTTGAGACACGTCCACAGTGAATTGATGATTGTGAGGCATTTATGATGGTGTTGATAATGGTGAGACTTTAGTGATAGTGTTTATGTGGCCTATGTAGTAAATATGGTGATGATGGTGAGGCATTTATGATGGTGTGTGTACACGTCGCTTATACAGTGAGTCTGGTGTGGTTTGGGACGCGTCCACATTGGATTGATGGTGATGAGATGTTTGGTAAAGTGTTTATATAGTGAATAAGGCATGTGGTTTGGGACGCTTCCGTATTACTGGTGATGGATAGATATTTGTGGGTTTTTGTGCCCTGTAGAGTGAATAGTCACAACAGGTTCACTAGACAGGCCACAATATTATGTCCGTGTCCCAAACCATGCCTTATACACTTTATAGGCCACATGAGCACCATCACAAACACATTACCCTCATCAGTCCACTGTCCAAACCACAGCATGATCGCCATGTAGAGGATCACACAGAGGTTTGTCCTGTGGACAGCTGGACGTTGCTAAATCAGGTAAGGACATGTAGTTAGCTTCTTAGCTTCCTCCAAATTTCACCTCCCTCTCAGTCTCAGTCTCTGTCTCTTTCCTTCTCTCTCTAATTGGGTCTCTGGGATGAGTTTCTTTCGACAGGTCCATTCATCATGAACTCGACCAGAAGGACAAATCCACTGGGAGAAGCGGAGAGAGGGAGCGAGGGAGTGAGGGAGCGAGGGAGAGTGAAGGAGGGAGGGGGTCAGACAGCTGGATCAGAGAGTCGTTTGCTTGTCAGCTCACCTTTCTCATTTTTCCTCCCTCGTGCCCTCATGAGTGGCGGTTATGAGACGAGAAGTAAAAAATAAGAATGAAAAAAGAGAGAAACACTTTTCGACCATTTTGCATATGTAAGAGTGTGTGTAAAATGAAGAAAGGCACTTGAGTGCATGTCTTGGTGAAACACTGATGAGTAAAATATGTTTTTTTTTAAAACACACAAAGCTCAATTCATTACTAGTTAGTTTCTGGCTAGAACATCAGGCCCAAATGCAGTGGCAGCTCATCCATAGAGGCAGGTGAACTAACAACTCCATACATTTTCAACACCACTGAAATACTAATTACCTCCTTTGAGCGACCAACGATTTTAAAAATGTTGCTATTTGAAAGATATAAGCTGATGTTCCATTGATTTAGTCGCATTTATAGATGTTGCACAATCGTGGGTCAGCGTGCTCACTGCACCATTTAGCTCCTTATGGTTACAGTATTATTGCACCTAGTGGTGAAAACTAGGAACTGCACCATGTGCTAATAGAGGTCCATTAGGGCAGCAATCCCGCTGCCCCATGCTTGAGGGAGAAGCAGCAGACAGGACAGTTATTGATAGCATTGCCAGATTTTTGTTTAAAAACGCTCTTGTTCTAGATATTCTTTTATAGCAAATAATCAGTTTCATCATAGACAGTGTGTCTATGATGTACAGAACTATTTCTATTGTAAGATATATTGCAAAAGAAAGGGAGGATTATGGAGTGGATAATGTCCGTACATTAGAAATGCGTGTGCACCACAGTGACCTTGTTTCCCCATGCAAAAGGCTAAGATATAAAATATGAAGAAAAATATCTCCCTTTTCCAATGTGCAAGTTTTTTTTGGAGTCTTTTGTGTGGTTTCTGAGATGTAGTTGCCTGGACCTTAGCAAACACACCTGCTGTATCAAACGCAATTGAACAAAGGTAGGATTAAAAGCACTCAAAATTTTGTCCTGTCCCATCAAATTTGCTGTTGCTCAATTGCTAAAACTGCTGAAGATGCTCTAAAAAGATTTCCTGACAGTCGTTAACCTTGAAGTCTTCTTTTAACAGGAATTTCACTGATTGAATACACTTGGAGGTACAAATCAAGTGGGTTTTATTGTTGTTGTACTGGGACTAGTCACATTTTATCAGTATTAGCAGTTAGCATAACATTATTAGCTGTAAATCTAGCCTAATGTCACATGAGTGAATAGTACAAGGCATGGAGCATGGTACAGAGCACAGATCACACACTGATACCAACAAATTGCAGTCCTACCTACTGTGTTAACCGGGTTAGTATATTGATCTATCTAGTGAGATAACTAACAATGAACCTTTAGTTCAATTTTATAGTTAGAGGAGTTGTTGAGAGCAATTTATTTATTGCTGTTAACATTTATAAACAGCTTCGTCATTTATTTTATTTATTATTTTATCAGTTTGGTAAAGAAATTGTATCGAATTTTAGTGTCTTCTGCTCCAGAGGTCTATACGTATGTTGACTCGGTCAAGGGTTCATCAACATAATCTAAGATCATGAAGGTTTGGGATGGCCCATGACATGGCTATGAGGAGTTTCTCAAAAGGAAATTCTAAGTTAAAAAGTTATTTTTAGCTAAACTTCTGCAAATGTAGCCATATAAAAGTTTAAGACTTTAGTATGAACTTCTACTTAATTACAGCGAGAAGTTCTTCAGTGCTGGGAGATGCTGTTCACCTTTTACCCTCTACTGTGTGTGTGTGTGTGTGTGAGTGTGACTTCTTTTACTAATCAGGTGGTGAGGGTGTATATACTACACCCCACATGCAGTTCTCAGAGTAAGAATGAAACTGTGTGTGTGTGTGTGTGTGTGTTCACCTGAACATTCAGCCCTGTCTTAATAAGACTCTTGCAATTACGTCCCTATTACACCCAGCACCCGGTTGGTGCACACACACTCGGTGAGTGACGTTAATTTGCACGGCTTCCTGTCCCTCTAATGGCTATTCCTTCTGCTCCCTTTCTCCTCGCGCCGAGCAAGTGCAAATAAAACAGACACGAAAAATGGAAATGTCTTAATTATTTATCTAATCAGGCTTGAAGAGCGAGTTTAATAAGGGAACGGGGCAATTTGTCGAACTTGGATGATTCATTTTAGTCCACAGAGTAACTCTCTGTGCTGCTCAGAAGTTTGGAATGCAATTAATACGTTTTTTTTTTTTTTTTTTTTTTTGCAGGAAGGAGGGA
>CM040481.1:13332107-13389517 GCA_022758105.1 Pangasianodon gigas
TTTCCAAATACAAGCCACTGTCAAGCATGGACGGTTTTCCACCAAATCATAATCCGCCATGTTTTCCTGATCAACGCAGACTTTGTGTCCAACTGAAATCATATTTTGAAATACAGTATGTACTTGAAGTAAAGATAAAAGACATTTTAAACATAGTAACCTTCACAACAACTTATGTTAAAATCAGCAGTATTTTTTTCCCGTCCCAGCCTACTATAACTACACTTCACCTTTCAAATATAATCATCAAAATACTTCAAAACTCTTATTATTTTTGCGTTAATGTATAAATCCATTTAACATCTCACTCTTGAAACATCCTTTTCCACAAGTCGTCCATTAGCATAATCGGTTATGGAAAATGTGCATTGTAGTTCAATCAATCAACCCTGTTACCTGAACACATTCATCCCTATAAAATATTTGGACTATTCCACAAGGTACATGTCCAACAGGAACTTGCATCATCTCAATTTCCTGTAGATCATAGGAAGAAGAAAAGTAAGCTGCTCTTTGATCTCTAAAGTCATGTTCACTTCATGTGCTTTTGTAGCTCTTCTACACTTGTCTCTACCCCATCCTGTCATTGCTTGATTATCCTAACGTGTTCACCTGTTCTGTGTTAAGCCTTTGATTAGTTTGTTGATTTATGCCCTCTTCTTTCTTTACAGCCTTAATTTCCCATGTTCCCTGTCCTTTGTTTCTTATTGTACTTCCTGGTTTTGACCCTTGTTGTTTTCCTGTTTTAGGATTATGAATTATTCTACTTTAATGTTGCCAATCTGTTCTCTGAACCCACTATGATTTTTAGATTGTCCCTAATAAATACCACGCTGGTTTACACACTTGTGTACTGCCTCATCTAACTGCATGTTACATAGGCATTACATTAAAATGTTCTCAGAGCATCATGACAACTTGACAATATGAAACATCTGCACTCTTAGAAAATAGGGTTCCTTAAGGGTTCCTTGGATAGTTATGGGTTCTTATGGGGTTCCCTTATGGGTAACCTTCACACTGAAGAATTGTTAAGAGTGCTAGATGAGAACTAGAGAGCCTGAAATTATTAGCTGGAAAGCCAAAAACACACACACACACACACACACACACACCAGTCCAATCCCTGTAGAGTACCTTCTCATCATGAGTTTTGGCTGAGACCCAAAGTGCACGGCAATCACAGTTTGCCACTGTCTCCAAACTGGGCAAGCACCCAAGCATGGGAATTTCTCTTGCTAGTGCCACTAAGAAATCGGGCACTGACCCAAAGCCATGTGTACTCGTGTGTGTGTGTGTGTGTGTGTGTGTGATGGTAGTCTGGGCAAATGCCCAAATCCCAGCCCATTGCAGCGTTGTATCCAGCTGGGCCGAAGCTGTTTTCCACGTGTGTGTGTCGTGTTGTCAGTGTGTCGCTGCTTGTGACCCATTATCACCCCCCTGTTCTGGCCTCCTGTGGACTGGGCCACCAGCCAAAAGAGCTGGGTGGGCAGGCTCCATTCTCCCAGCACAGGGGAGCGATCGTATCCATACTCAGGCTAGATGACTTTAATGTCCCTTAGGTCACACACATACACCAGACATGGACTTGAGAAACACTGGAGAATTTTGGCTTTGAAATGATATTTTTAATTAGCATTGTGTTCCCTGCATCTTGGAACTTAAGTATTCAGTTTTATGAGCTCACATGGTTGCTCATGTCAGTGATACTGTTCCATTATCTTTAAAGCACAAATCATTCAGTTCTGGCCCTGTTAGTTAATCCTGGATAACCCAACAATATTATTAGTACTATTAATAATATTTTAAGAATTATTAAGTAATAAAATAGTACAAGTTGAGAAGGAAGGAAATAAATTTAGTTCTGTAAATCATTTGACATTAATTTAGTGAATCAGTGGATCATATTACTTGAATTTAGTGAATTAATGATGGATTGACATGAATTTAGCGGATCAGTGAATCATTTGACTTGAATTTAGTGAATCAGTGAATCATTTGACTTGAATTTAGAGAAGCACTGAATCATATTATATGAATTTAGTGGATCAGTGAATCATTTGGCATGTGTTTAGTGAATCAGGGAATCATTTGACATGAATTTAGTGAACCAGTGGATCATATTATATAAATTTAGTGAATCAGTGAATCATTTGGCATAATTTAGTGAATCAGTAAATGGTTTGTCCTGTCTAATTTAGCTGAACTTAGCAGTTAAAAATAGTTTATGATCTTTATTCTGTTTAAGGTTCTTGTTGTAGTTAAAATACAATATAATGTGAGCATGAATAACACAGAAAGTAAGTCATATAGCTGTGGTTATGCAGCTCAGGCACAATATTAAGTTTCCTGAACAAGGATTAAGTTCTGTGAGTTTTAATTTTAGTCTAAGGCTGGGTATTTTAATATATTTTATTGATATATTTAAATTTCAGGACTGTAATAAATCAACGCAGCAAATACTTTTATTAGTATTATTATTAATATTATATTTATAACACAGTAAGCCCAATACACAAGCTGTAACTGATAACAAAGTGCATCAATTTATGAAAAAGGTAGTATTTATTAATAATTATCCTTTAATTATTTTCCATTTCCAATGACTTGTTTGGTTTCTATAGTTTGTTAATGTGCATTTTTGCTTTCCTCCTATTTTATTGATGCATTAGCATTAGTATGTTTATTTCATTCCCTGTCTATATTCAGCTGCTAATTTGTGATTTGGTTTGTTTGTACTTTAATCAAATTGTAGAATTTTATTAGGTACAGTAACTTGATCTGTTTTATTGTCCTTAAATATTGTAGTTAAAAATCATCCCTTCATCATATATCCACTTATTTGCCATGTGATATACCCAGAAAATTATGAGGTGCAGTAATATCGCTACAGAAAAACTGTACAAGCAAAATGCGTGAACTTGTGAACTTAAAAAAATTACCTTTATTTTGATGAACCAATAAAATTATGTCAAATATTTACAAATAATTACTTCTTCATTTCACATTACAGTTACATAAATCAATAATGCACAAATAACACTCACTCGTCTGCACGTACACTTAGTAGCCTATTTACCCTGGACTGATTTCAGGGGTCAGGACGAATGCCAGATAATTCAAACATAAAATAACCCTGAATCTTTGAATAATTAGAATCATAACATTAGCGATACCGAAATTATTTTTCAAAAAAAAACAAAAAAACAACAACAGCAACAACAACAAAAAAAAAAACATACTATCAGTAACAATTATTTCCAGTTCATGGGCTGACTTGAAAACATATAACATATAAAATATAAAGAAATAAAAATGCTGAAAACTGAAAATAAGTGATATGGTATCTTTGGCAAATTTTGTACCGCAGTAAATACATTCAAATATTAAGACGACACACAGCACGCAGAGGAAAAAAACATCGAGATTTGTTTGTAACTACTAGAAAATTCAATAAAAAACATACACATTTCTTAAAGAAGCGATTCATAGTTTCAAATTCCTCCGTATTTTGATGGTATGTCACTTTTTCTTTTCTTTTTTAATGGGTATCTCTAGCTTTGGTGGACGCTACAGATATGTTTCTACACTGAGTGTTTTTTTTTTTCTTGTTTTGAACCGATTGCCATGTTTCAGAGCATTTTCACAGCAACATCCCAACATTTAATCTTTTTTAAGATTTTTTTTTTTAAATTTATTTCAAAAAATCGGTAGAAAAATTGTATCAATCCCACAGGAAAGAGGAAAGGTCTATTAGGAAATAATTACAGACGGAACTTCGGATTGTACACAGAAGGCCACGATAAGGTCATTTACCAAGTCGATTTTAGTCTGCTAAATTTGTCAGGAAACCTTAGAAGTTGACTAGCGGCGGTGTGAAATTGGTAGACTTGGTAAAAGTTATTTTGTTAAGATTTTTAAAAAGGCTAAATTTTTTTATTTCTAAAAACCCAAGCCCTCGTTTTTTTGGATGGCTGCACTGAATTATGGGATACTATTAGATCCTTAGATTTAATCAGGGAAGCTCTTCATGAATGTTGTGTATTTTGGGTTATTTTCACACAGTAACTAACATTAAATCAGCTCGACACTATGCTGTTTTGATTAGCCAAGCTCGACGGGTGTTGATCTAACTGAGTAGCTGACTTCCAGAAAGCAATGCTGTCAAGACAAAACCAATTCCTGCTTGGAATCATTTATATGCTTTAACAACAATCAGTTTAAAGTGTTCATGAATCCAAAAGAAATCTCGCGTGGGATTTCCGTAGTCTTAGTCCAACATGGGATATGCAAATTTTCATGAACTCATAAAAGTCAACTTGTATGAAAACTTCACGGTTATGTTTAGGAGTTAGCGCTTAGGAGGTGCAAGTTTACAGATGGTTAAAGGTTTAAATGGTTAAACTCCACCCTGAAACACATTAAATATGATTATATTGAAATCTTTGTGATGTGTTTAGCGATTGCTAATCCTCGTGAGAAGTTAGCATTTGTATGCAGCCCTGACGTCACATTTTTATTGTTACAATGGCGTTTAATTGGACATTTCGCTGTTCGCTCTTAAAAACAAAAGAGCAAAAGGTTATTTTCTCACTCACCAATTTCCTGCCACGTTCAACATCATATTAATGAAAAAAATCCAATGTAGAAGTTGTGGTGCAAACGTTGGACTCAATGTCCCAGAATGCAATGCAGCTATATGAAGCAGTTGCACTGTGAGACTCAGCTCGGTTAGTTAGTGATCTACGAGACGACGGGGGTGATGGCATTGTCGGTAACATTAGCATGAAGCTGAAGTTGAAGCTTTGCAAGCCGATCTGATTAAGCAGAGAACAGACTAAAGTACTAAAGCACCGCTGCATCGCTCTCTTTGGGTACAGATTGTGAATAATGTATGAAACGGTTAACCAAAGTGAAAAAAGTGGGAAAAAAATGTCCATATAATCCTAAAATAAATCTTTTACAGAAGTGAAGATGTTAATTATAAATATTACCATGCTCAAAAGTGTATCTTAAATTAAAAACTAGCTGCATACAATAAGGAAGGAGATTCCCTTTGCCATCGATACTCTCAAAGAAATTACTGTCTTCTTCTAAAATCTTTTTCTCTTCAGTGAAAATGGATAGATTTTCCACGAATCCAATCGATGGAATAGTTGTAATAGGTTTAATCCTAAAGAAGTGGGTTAGGAAGGACTGATGAGATTAATGCTCGAGAAAAAGAGAAGTGGGGAAAAGCGAGAACGTGGCCGTCAGGTTTTGATGGCACAGCAGGTTTAGCGCGTCCCCGTGGGGAGGGGTGGCGTGTTCGCGACCCGCCAGAGGACAAAAGGACTACATGTGTGTACAGTACAAGTTTGAAGGGGCTGACGGGAAGGGCAGGAACCATACCAGTAAAAAGCCCACTTTGTGTTACTGTTCAGTGCCAGAACTGTCAATCATCGTCCTCTGAGCCAATGGGAGCCTTGGGAGAATCTCTCGGTTTCACCAGTGGGGTCAAGTCGATGGCAAGACAATGTGTTTACAGTCAGATAAAAAAGAGGGGCGGATATTACGCAAGAACAGTGTGTTTAAGGCAATGGAGCTATGTTTTGTAATTTGTCAGTATGTGTGACGGGTATTTATGTCTGCGAGTAGATTTACAAGTGCATCTTTTCCATGGAATGTATGAAGACAATATGGTATTCCGATTGCAATTTCTTAACAATTTCCACAAATTAAATTGTATGACTTACAAGTTACAAAGGTTAAGGTTAGAGTTTGCACATTTTCTTACACCTTCATTCCTATGAAACTGGCCACAATACAAAAATACAAAATACAGCATCGCCATTTCTCGTGTAAATTCTCGCAGATTTTTCAAAAAACTTTCTGGCCGACAGCGCAGTCTCATGATTGCTAATTCGTAAGATAATTTACATGATTCAATTTGCAGCAAGGGGCGGAGTTAACATTCATACCTTTTCTTATAAATGTCACACCTTCGTTGCTATGAAATCAAGCAAAATCCAACCACATCGCCCTTGCTTGTTGAAATTCCTAAATAACTTTAAATGAAATGAATTCTGGGAGACAAGATGGCCTAATGATTAAAGATTTGTAAAAATTCATGTCAACAAATTTATGAATCGTTGATTACAAGGATAATCAGAGTTAGCAGTTAGGTTCATTTATATAAAAGTCAACAAAATTGCTACTTAGAATTTGTACTAATTTTTGTGAAAACACCACAGTGTTATAATACGGTACACATGTCTACTTGCAACAGACTTGGCCTCGTTTGTTTGGTTTAATCCGTGTGTTCGGGGATGAATTAATTAGTCTCTCTGATTTAAAGATCTGCATTCGTTTCCTTCAGCCTGAAACACACGTCTGGTCAGTGGCACTGGTGGATCTGTTGATTGGCAGGGTCCTATGACCTTGTGTTCGTATTTTAGTGACGCGTGGTCATTCGGGATGACTGGATAGAAAAAGTAAAGGCACTGTCCTCGATTTCAGCTGGTGTATTTCAGGTTCATAATGCCTCAGACTAAAAGGTTCAAAGGTCGCCAGGAGCATCGTGGCGAACGGCATCAAGGGTTTCTTTAGAGTTGCGTAACGCGCAACTTAAGGTCTACGAACGAAGGTATTTCTAATGCTACGTTACAGTTCGGAACATAAAAAAGTGAAAACTATCAGCGTCTTTATATATTTTGTATATTCATAGATATAGTATTCTTTTTTTTCCACATTTCACGTCAAAAGTTTTGGTGTTCGTGACTACTAAATCTACAATGTTCTCCACTCGGTAAAAAGCTACTCGGAAATGCACAGCGTATCCAAAAAACGAGAAGGAAAAAAAAAACAAGATCTGGGAACACACACCACGAACGATAGCTAAATAAAGGACACGTTTCTTTCCTCATCCACTAGATTCTAATGTTAGATATGAATACTGGGATCCAAAAAGCTTGCATGGCAGTAAACGATCGCTGTATTGTACATCATCGATGGGACACACGGGGGACGATTGTGTCATGATGGCGCTATGTACAGGTTGCGTTTGAGTTCGCTAAGGCCTTCACCACAGTTTCATGCATTGTCTCGGCGCAGAATGAAAGAACGAGCACTTGGAGAAAATAAAATCGAGACAGAGAGAGAGAGAGAGAGAGAGAGGGAGGGAAGAATGTATCGCTGAATGATTTGTCTCCATGCTTATTGTCTTGAATTGGATCTTTGGGGAGGTTCAGGAGACTGACAGCATTTTCTCCAGTGGAGGAAAGAAAAAAATGTTTTCAGGGTATGAACGCTTGTCATTGTCTTGGTTCCCTCTTAAGGGAACATCGTTTTGTTCCATTAGTTAGAGGAGCGTACCTATAAACCTAACAAGCTACATAATTGGATCTAGTACCTTACATCACTTGTACCTTGGAGAACAAAAATGTACATGTACGGTGTTTTTTTCCCTACATCACTTCCTGTTGGGGAAGTTCAGGCTAGACAACATCCCTCCCTCATGGGCCGGCTTAAAATATTCATATTATAATTCCTCTGAAATCAGCCGTAAGATGACCGTCTTATCAGTTTCAAAATGACCATAATGTTTTTGTTTAAAAAAAATACAGAATTAAGGAAATATACGTGTCTACGTATACGCCCACGTAAAAACAAAGCAATGCTACCTAACTTCCTACGAAAACTTTCGTTTCATTTTTCCAATTATGTTCACACCTAGCCAGAGACAGCTTCATAAAAATGGCCAAGCTTCTCTTTTACCAATGAGCGGTCCTGCGATCTTATCTTATAGGAGCAAAACACCGGAATTTTACCAAAAAAACTTTTTTTTTTAAAAAAAAGCTCTCCTGCTAGAATTGGAACGTGTGTCCGCAGTAAACTTTTACACATACATTTTTAATATATATTACTCTGTCTCCATCATAAATAGCTTTAAATCTGACAAACGTACAGGGCATTTTGTACACGAGTAAAGAGCATTTATCTACACAGAGAAAGAGAGGAGGCGCTTCCACTCTGCCTTTTATAAATCACATACAACAATTCTGTGCAGTTCGCAGTATAATATGAATTTGACGTACGTTATTTAAAAAAAAAATGACTTCAATTCTTTTTATTACAGCAACATTGTGTATGTCATCATTTCATTAATTAGGTACCTTAGAAATAGGTGCTAGCTAGTGTAATGGGTTTAAATCTCTAAATTTCTAGTGGAGATCCCGGTACTAGTGGTGATTAACGTGTGTGTGCGTTGTGTGTGTGTGTGTGTTTGGCCCAGCATAGCTGCACAAGCAAAAGTTCTGAATAAAAGGACACAAGCTTCAATGCGACTGATGTGAAAAAGGATGTAGTCTCTGTCTCTCTTTCTCTCTCTCTCTCTCTGTTTGTCTCTCCTCTCCTTCGCTCCATGTAGCTCTCCTCCCTCTCTTTTCCTCTCCTCCTTTTCACTCCTCCTCTCCTCTCAGTGGCGGTCGTAGGCGCTGGCCGTGGCCGTGGCTGCAGGTCCTGAACCCCGTGTGGCTGCGCCGTAGTAATACGGAGATCCTGGAGGACAAAACAGTGTCCATCATACAGATTAACATTAATCTGGGCTCTGAGTCTGGAATGTGTGTTAGGGGAGAGTTTTTTTTTTAAACTTTCAGTTGGAATTTTTTTAATGCCACATAGTAGTTTACAGTGTTAGCGATACAATTTTAGATTCTGAACACTATTTGCAGTTCTGCATCTCAATGTCAATGTCCATATACTATTATTATGTACTATAGTTACTATTAGCTTACTAGAACTAGTAATATTAAACGTGGAATGCTGGACACTTTGCACTCAAGTGAAGCCATCGTTTTCAAAATGGCCGACATACCCAATTTCCACCAAAATCATCTCTGTGCTTGTTTTGGAGCTGGTGTTTAACGGCTGTCAAATACACTTCAGGTTCATCACCAAAATCTTGATTTAGAAGCAAGAACATTAACATCAGGAGCTTGTGGCTGGCTTCATTTCAGGGTCAGTACATCATCACCATTACACTAAGACATTCTTGATGGGCAAAATTGGGCCTGCATCTCCCCTATCTCTTTGCTTGGATTTCAGGATGAATCAACTGCTTAATGTTCTCCTCCAAGCATGTTGAAGCGTTTTGCAAACATTTGCTGGTTTCATTTGATTCTGGAGTTAGAGTATGTTGGCTTTAAAATAAGACATGAACAGTGAAATGCATTGTCATAGTGACAAATTGGTGGTCTGAAGAAATAAATATTCGACTCGCAATTTCAACAAACTGAATGTATATGTAAGTGTATACATATACGTATATGTATGTGTATATGATGATATATCATATGCTGAAGGTTTTGACTTTAGATGATAAAGTATGTAATTAAAACCAAAACTTTTTTTTGTTTTTATTTTTTATATGTATTTGTGTACTCCCACATCTGTTCATGCGGGGATTTGGCTCTTAAACGTGTGAAAATGCAGACACCAAAATCACGTTGGTGGAAATAACACTTGGCTATGTAACAACAGGAAAAGAGAAATACTTTGCTATTATTATTAGCGTGAGCATTGTAATCGTATACAGGTCTTATTTAAAGATGGCTGTGTTGGAGAGGAGCACGATGCTCCACCAGTCTTACGCCGTGATGTTATTCATACTGAGATCTCAAGTCATTATTCTTTGCAGGAAAAAACCCATTTCCAGACGGGAAGACACACATCTGTCTCGATCAGTGTGCTGGCATTAAGTGCTGATAGAACTCTTAAAGATGAAAAGCCTTTAGTATCACACTGACTTTAAAAAAAAACTGCCCGTTTTTCTCCATCAGACACAAATTAGAGGAGGGATGAGAGGAGGACAAGAAAGGAGAAGTGATAAGAGAGAGATGGATGAATGGATGGATGGAGCTCTGGTGTTTCACACAAATTCAACTATGTAATTGTAGAAGAATGTGTGTATAAATAGTGTGTCTTGTATCTGAAACAGGGTGACACTAATATTGACCTCACTGCATCTCAACACACACACACATACACACACACATATCTGTCAAAATAGTCTCATGTCTGAAACTCACACACAGCAAAGCAACGAGAAATACCCTAGGCTCTGTAGTACTAATAGGTCAAGTATATATAAAACTCACACACACACACACACACACACACAGTCTTGCACTTGTTCTTCAGCTGACGGACACAGTGAAAAGCCATGTCTGAGTATTTGTCCACTCCTGTGGTGTCGTGTGAGTGTGTGTGTGTGTGTGTGTGTATATGTGTGTGTTTAGGGTACCTGTGGGTTGTGTGGTCTGGCTGGGAAAAAGGCCTGAAGAAGCTGCTCTTTCTGTGCCTAGAAGAGAACCGTACTCCTGCTGGAACACTGCAAATAGAAGACAGACAGACACACACACACACACACACACACACCATCTTATAAGATGTGATACTGGACGTACAGCCTGTTCCTCTAATGCCAAAATACATTAAAAAAAACCTACTCATCATGTCCAAAGATGCACTAAAGAAATCAATGATTATTAAAAGCTCATGTGGTCAAACTCATTAAAGGAATACTTCATTATTTTTCATATTTTTCATATTTTTCTATCTACAGCATTTGTAAGATATAAGATTACGGTGAACAAGAATTTCAACATATTTCCCTGTACTGAGAAATAAAACTTGAAGCAAAAGTAAAGGAAGTCTAGGTGCAGATGTTGAGTTCAGTGAAAGCTTTTTTGTTATGTCACCGGACCTAGTTTGCAACTCCAGGGTTCCTGGTTAGTTGTGATTGTGTGTATGATTCCTCAGGGTTCTCCAGTTTCTTCCCCTTTCCCAAAAACATCTTGGTAGGTGGACTGGCTAAGATAAATTGCCCCAGGTGTGAATTTGTTTACTGGAATGGCGACCCATTCAGGGTATATTCTCGCCTTGTGCCAAGTGTTCCCAGGATAAGCTCGTGGATCCAGCGCAACCCTGACCAGGATAAAGCGCTTACTGAAGATGAACAAATGAATGAATTATAGCTTTACTGTTAAAGTGTCATGGCTGTAGTTTTGACTTCACATTACATAGTCACATATTTTAAACCTAAGAGAATTCAACAACTGCCCTCAGACCGTCTCATATAAGTGAGCTTAGATTTTTTTCTTTCTGTTCCTTACTCAGTATAAGGAAACATCTTGCTTCAGTCTGTGCAGTGTGAGTCTTTTTCACATATATGTGAAAGAACTCTTAGATTACTCCCGGGAGTCCCACCGTGGTTTGGTCTGGTCAGAGTCCAGCACAGTTTGGTGATTTTTCCCATTCAAACACACCTGATTCAACTCATCAGGTGCTGGACTCCAAGATCCAGGGCCAGAACTGTGTAGGTTAGATGTGTGTGTGTGTGTGTGTGTGTGTGTGTGTGTGTGTGTAAGTGTGTGTAAGTGTTTGTGGTGTGTTTACCCAGCAGGCTCGGGTTGGCGAACCTCCACGACTCGTTGTATGTGGAGTACTGTGGGTGGGAGTACGGACTGCCCGAGAACTCACCCCCTGCCATGAGAAACACAGAAGAAGACCATGAGGACTTTACAGAGGGCACAAGAGACAGATTCAGAAAAAGTGCTCGTAGTGGGAGTGTATAAAACTCCACGACTATCGAACAAGTGCAAGTGTCAATTTGCGATGGTTTTTCTCCTCTGTTGCTTCACTAGTTTCCTCTCTCTCATTCTCCCTCTCTAGGGATCTCTCTCCCTTCACTGACTGCCACAAGCTTTCCCTTTCTCTCGCTTCCTCCCTCCATCTCGGGCTCTGTCGGTTCTGCCTGGCTGCTTTCGTGGCCCCCCTTCCCACCGCGTGTCAGCCCCCTGCTGAAAGAGAGCAAGAGCGAGACAGAAAGAGAGGTGTAAAAGCGATACACAGAGGAATAAAGTAGAGGATGAAGAGTAAAGAGATCCAGGGAGAGGTGCGGTAATCGATTTTTCCCTCAAACTGATATTTACAGCATTTTTATTAACATTTTTGGTAGACTTTTTCCCACATCCTCATGCTAAGTCATTATTCTTGTTAAGTTTTTAAAATAATGATATAATTAAGACATTCATATTTAATTGAGACCAAGGGAATCAAGGTACATGGCATTAAATACTGGAAGAAATTTCATAAGCCTAGGTAACAAGATGTTACTCAAAAGTCATTTTTGTGAGCTTTGTCTCTAATGTATTTTCGTCTCTCTTTCCCATCTAACTGTATGATAATTATTCCTAACCATTTTCTCTTGTTCTTTTGCTTTGGGTGGATCAGTGGTGCAGTGGTGGCATTGCCACCTCACAGCTCTAGGGTCCACGGTTCGATCCTGAGCTTGGATTGTGCAATGTCCTCCAGTTGGTGAACTGGCTACGCTATATTGCCCAGGGGTGTGAATAAGCGTGTGATTGGTGCCTTACAATAGACTAATGCCCCAACCAGGATGTATTCCCACCTTGTACCCAGTGGTCCTGGGATAGGCTCCAGATCCTTCAGGGCCCTGACCAGTACAAAATGGTTACCAAAGATGAATAACTGAATGAATCTTTTGTTCTCAGCGCAAGGCGCATTAGTTCATAGCGACACCATGTCAATAGCAAAAAAAAAAATCACAAAAGGCGGCAGGGAGTGTGGCGTCATTACTACAGTTACTACCCCCTCGTCATTCCAAGTGTCAGGTTGTTTAGTGAAGGAGCATGAAGAAAGACCGGGATTAGCTGACACTCAGATTGACAAGTGCAAGAGAGGGATAAGGGGGTCTCTATCAAGCTGGCATGGAAACATGTCAACATGGGTGGAGTCTCTAGCAGACAGGACCTTGAAACTTCTTTGCAGTAGAATCTCAAGGTGCTTTACTTAGAAGAACAAGCAGCAAGGTTCATAAACAGTTAAGAAATATGTCAGAGTTTGGAGGAACATCACATCCTGAAACATCTCTCCACTGGCTCCACTGAAAAAGGTAGAGTTAGCATTACAATTAACTTTAGAAGTGAAACAATTAATAAAGTTACCACTGATTGCCTCATTTGATCCTCTGAGTAGTGCTTCCCCAGTTTAACCCAGATACATTACCAACTCCTCTTTCCACTGGTTGCACTTGTGATGGGAGTTAACTTCAGCATTGGTATTAGCTTTGATTAAGTGCTACAGTTGGTTGGTTTGTTGAAGAGTGCTGAGCTTTCTACAATACTGTCAGGTATTTAAGAATGCTGATTTTTTTAAATAAAACAATGCTGAACTCCTTTTGTCCATTGTTGAGTATTCCCCACAGTTCCTGATACATTAAGTTTGCCATTTTCCTCAGGTTCCACTTATGATAGAGTTAGCTTTAGCATGGGCAGTAGCTTCAATTATGTGGTACAGTTGGTATTTTAAAAGATACTTTGCCTCATTCAGTCTTTGGTTAACTATTCCCTACAGTTAGCCCTGATAGAATATGGAGCCTCATTCGGTCCACTTATGATGGGGATTAGCTTTAGCATTGCTGTTAGCATTGGTCAAGGGTTGTGATTGTTTTCTACTATGGCCTATGGCCATGTCTTTCCTATAGTTCTATTTACAAAGGAGTAAGCTTTATAATTCGTGTTAGCATTGGTCAATTGGTTATTTTCTTTAAGAATGCTGACTTTCATTGTGTCCTTTGTTAAGTATTTCCCACAGTTTAGCCCTGATACATTATTGCTCTTTCTTCTGGTTCCACTTGTGACCACCTGGGAACTTTGGCTTTAGATTTGACAAGCAGGGGAGCACGATACACCCTCACACCCAGTCCTACCCATCCATCCTGCTATTTTTCTTTATGTTATCCCTACAAACTGTCAGTATTTAGTCAGTATTTAGTGTCTGTTCCATTCTTGTCTTTATTTTTTAGCCTGACATGCACTCCTCAATGTCTACAAGTGTGTCTTCTTCTTAATGAGACCAGTTTTGGAGTAGTTAATGAGTCAGGCCACTGACAGGCAGCAGGGTGACACTGTTGCTCTAAACATAATACACTTTTCTGGTGTCTGAGTGTCAGGCCAAATCTCTGCGGGTTTGTAAATCTGTGTTGGCTGTGAAGTCGGCGGCAGGCGTAACCATAAGCAAAGCTGGAGGAGAAGAACAGAGCGCACGGGAGAATGGATGAATGAATTAGTCAAGGGTCAGCGATGATTCTCATTAAAAACAAATTACTGATGTTGAGAGGGGACAGCTGTGAGACTGGGGCCTAATGGCCCTTCCGTCCTGGCTCAGAACTCAAATACACCCCCCCTTTAAACTGTCCGTCACCCTCCACCCCCCTCCCTCCTTAACGTCCCAGAACCCCATGGGAGTGCTGTCAACCTGGCAGACAGGAAGTGGCAAAGACAAGCGCACCTCCCACAGGGACCTCGGCAGAAATAAAGCAGGGGTGAAAAGGAGAGATAAAGAAAGAGCTCATAGCAGAGATTGTTGGTATAGAAAGACAATAAAACAACGAAATTCTTCACAAAGATTTGGGTCTTGTTAGGTTTTGATGCTATGAGATTCCTTAAGATTTTTGCTCTTATGACCCTTTTGGGTTATTGTGATCAGATGGTATCTTTAGTCGCTAAAGTCATGAGTGACTTTAGTGACTAAAGATACCAACTGATCAACTGCCCCTACCAAGAGAATTCCAATGCCTTGGAATAACTCAGCCAAAGCTAACCTAAAGTACTGATGTTATTAGTAAGGTAAAGAGGGCTGGAGGGGAACTCACCTGGCACCATTCCTGTGAGCGATGGAGCAGAGTAGCTGCCCTGACCGGCTGGGGGAACGTGAGGAGGGTAACCTGGAAGTGTGGTGCTGCCTAGATCACGACCTGGAAGAAAAAAAAATCCTGTCTGAGGAGCCTGGGAAAGCTGTTATTTCCTGAAAGTATTACAGAATCTAACTTGTTAAAATCTACAAGCCTATATATAGGAAGTGTAGTTGTGCTTAGGACACAACCTGAAAAGTCACCATATTGCTATGTAATGGTGGACGTAGGGTGTATTCAAGACTCTAGCATGAAAAAGAGCTATTAAAGAGTTAATTTAAAGGATATATTATCTAGGATCAAAAACGGTGTTTTCAACAAAGGGAAGTGGAACACATTCAAGTGGTTAAACACTGTTGATAGGCAGCTGGGAAATATGGATGCTAGCTAGTGACTGAGGCTAACATTTAGCTAACTTACTCCTTACACCCAGATAGCAAACATGTGAGAAATCTATGGATTAACAACGTGGCATGCAGCTTGTTTGCTAGTTGTTTGATTTGTCAGTGCTATAATACAGCACCCCCTCTTAGTGATAATTTGTGATAAGATGATTCAACTGATGTTTACGCAACTTTCGTGACTCAAAATAACATTTTTGCGTCGCTAATACACTACCAGAGGGAGCAAACTAAGTTTCCCAAACAGCACTTCCCGAAGAGTTTTATTCCTCTTATACCAGATCATTTTATTTACTTGTTTATTTTCTTTATAAAGAACATGTTGTACTTTCTACCAGTTATAGTATATATTATGTGAAATGTTGGAGAACATCCACAAAACAAGTTAGCTCCTTATGTAATAACAGCTACGAACAGTCATTCCCTTACTAACCCTTTCTTTTTTCTCGGAAAGACTGGAAAAAAGACTGGAAAAAACCACAGCTTGTCATGTAACTGAGAAATAGCAAAGCTCAGTGCCCTCTGTTCTGACTGACAAAAACTGTTACAAAGTGCTGACACTGGAGACTCCCTCCATAAACGTCTTTCTTTGTTTCATAACAATACTTTTTTTTCATTTATCGATTATTTTAACATGGGAATGAGCTATTACTATGGAAACAATAATGTATTATTAAATATTCAAACCACAGTAATGTGGTTTGAATTACAGCTGGAATTACAGTCAGGGCTACTGTTAAGATATTTATAAGAATCATCCGAAACGTCCGAAAATACGCTTGTGTGTGTGTGTTGAATGCCACGGCTGTCCCTGGTCGGCTGCTATAATGACACTTTACATGGATTAGGTGACCCATGTGTGGTTAAGCATTTCCCTTTTCTTTAGCATAGTCACTGGGCAGCACCTGAGGTCATGTCTCTGTATCCGTAATGGTGCAATTAAACACACAAACACACACTGTCTGACAGAGTCTGGCTGTCTCTGCTGTAGCTTTTGTATAGTTAGACATTTTACATGTTCCTTATGCTGACCCCTCTCTCTCTCTTTCTCTTTCTCTCTCTCTCTCTCGTTTATTGTCTGTCTTCTTTTCTCATTTGAAACGTTTGTGAGTTCTTTCCCTATGAAAAAAAAAATATTACAATATATATATAACTACTCATAAAACCAGATATATTTGATATACACTGCAATACATGTTTATCAGATACATCCACTATGGATAAGTGTTCATTTTGTGTTTCCTTTTCACTATGGAAGGCTACATCGACTATGCTTTTTATCTTTTGTTTTAGGGTTTTTTCCGCCCAAATGTACCAAACAATAGAAAATATATACATATATCTAAAAACATATCAAACATTATAGCCGGTAATGCCATCAATGTGATGCAAGATTTTTCAATTTGCTGAAAAGAAAATCCTAGCAACAAAATTCAAAAACATTTAATGCAGTTTTATTTTATTGTTTTTATTATTGTGAGTTACACGTTACCTTTTATATTAAATATGTGACACAACAATAATTAGACAAAATGAAGCAAATGGTGTATGAGCAGGATATTTCAGGTAGATTTTATTTAATAAAACTGAAATGCTTCTCTCTCTCTCTCTCTCTCTCTCTCTCTCTCTCTCTCTCTCTCTGTGTGTGTGTGTGTGTGTGTGTGTATAGCTGTATTAGGATACATGACAGGTCCGTCAGACTGAATCATGTGCTCGAGTGCAGTGCTGTGCTGAAGACTGGAGGCCATTCATCATCATAAACACTCCTTCACACACCCGCCATCGATCCCACTCAACATACACACACACACACACACACACTGCACAGATACAGCTGGCCACACAAAGGGGAGAAGTTTGACAAAGAAAAAGTAGGAAAGATCTGCAGACTGGAGAAGATAAGCGTTTGGGCCAAATGTGGAACTTGGTAAAAAATAATTTCATCTAGGTGGATTTCAGCTTAGTGAATTTGCCAACCTTGGAAGTTTGAGCCCATAGAAAAAGGCAGAAACCAGTAGCGCTCACACCACACTTGGTATTACTACAGGGGTTCCAAAATTTATGGTTTAACCAAAGCATTTACAATATTTAAACTCTTTTTACCACAACACAGGAAACGCCAGGAAACTACACTTCACCGAAGGGGAATGGACACCGGACGTGAAAGATGCACATTTGCTTCTAATAGGATTCACGTTTTCTGCGTGCCAAATTTATGTGAGATTCCAGAACGACTGGAGGATTGGCAATCTAGTGAATAGTTAGCTACCTAACCAACTATTCACTATTTATTCACTAATCAACTTTGGTTGCTAACTCGCCAACCTTAAACAGTATAAAATAACAAAAGTAAAAGTTACATCCAGTCTTTTAACCTACTATGTACCATAACTTTTCTTTATAATAAAAATAATTTATAGTCAATTAATTGTTGTATAAATTTTCCTGGCTGCACAGTGGAAATATTAGCCGATCCTCCATTTTGGATCTAATGCATTTTGACAGAAAGTTCTTCAGAGGTCAATACAGCCAAAGCAGTTGTGCTATTGGTTAAAGATGTAAATGTCCAATTCTACCAAAGCTGAACTCCTTGTCCCCAGAACTCTCAGTTTCATTTCCATAATGAATTGAAACCAACATGCAAAACTACCGCGTGTTGAGAATTCCATTCAAATTCTGCTGCCAAAAAAATATGCATGACTGGGACAGTAGAAAAATGAAAGAGAAATCATCTTTCTAAAGGCCCTTTAGGACGTAGGGAAAAAAGAAAACAAGAAATGTAGAATAGAGGACAGGATGGATAGACACATCTTGCCTCTCTTCCTGTCTCCGGGGCTGCCATGTTGGACACTTTTAGCAAGTGTGCTGCGACAGAGAGACATTAGCGAAGACCGGGTACTAATCCACTCCGGGTCAGTGGACAGGGCGAACGAGGGAGAGAGAGGGAGAGACGGAGGGTGAAGTCAGACAGGGCCGCGTCCTCCGAGAGCAACTGTCAGCCAGAGGAATGGACAACGAGTAGAGAGAGGAAGGAAGGGATGAATCGTTTCTCTACAGCCCGGGGCCAAAGAAGTCAGATCTGACAAGCTTCCGTGTTGCTCTTTTGTCTCGGATTGTCCATGTCTTTGTTCTGTAATCCACAATTCTGTGTGCATGTGGTCGGGCTGGGAGATATGACAGAATATTGATCTCGCAATAAATTGGATCATAAGGCTTTTTTCAGAGAGTATCATGGATATCTTCAGTACTTTTATAACACTAATTCAGACTCCACTGTTACTCACTGGACATTAAAATCAAATTTTCTAATGAAAATCTTCGTTTCGTTTTAGACAATCATGCTAATGCTGCTAGCAATCACAGAAAATGAATGCCTACCAATTATACATTATGCACACAGAGTCTTGCTAACTGGTGGCTTCCAGCTTACATCCTTTTCCATTTCAGCATCTTTGGTCAAGCCATTCCTTTAAAGAATACTGTTTTAAAACTATAATATTCATTTTGGTTTTTAGCTGGCACCTTTTTAGCTTTTGAATTCTCAATTCTCAATTCTGATTGGTCGGAAAGGTGCTTGAGATGAATTTTCTCTGACATTAGCATGAAAATGCCAGATTTATAGTAATGCGCTCGTTCTAAGATGTTATCTTTGCTGTAGTAACAACTTACACAGGGACTTGTATGGTGGATACTCTACATAAACAGATTAAAATATGTGTAATTGTTGATATGGTGAAATTTTCTGTGAGGAGACTTTTATCTAACATTTATGGAAGGAGTCTCCAGTGTCAGCGCTTTTTAGTCGTGAGATGTAAAGCTGTAACATTAGGTTTTCCACCATGGTAAAGTCTTCAGGAGAGAAGAGTTTACACTTTGCAGTTTCTCAGTAACATGACAAGCTGAGCTGTTTTTTTTTTTCTCTTATTAACTTCAACAGAGACTTGTTTTGTGGGCATTCCACAGCATTAAATGTAATTATAAATGGATAAAAAGTTCAAATGATCTTTTTAAAAATTTTAATTGTTGGCAAAATGCTGTAGTATATGAGGAATAAAACACTTGGTGGCATACTGTTATAGGAAAATAATCATCTTCTGGTGGTAACAGTAACTCCGCTTTATTACACGACCCCATCGTTGATTATTTTCCTAAAACAGCATGACATGGAGTGTTTTATTCCTGACTTATAAATGTAGAGGCATGCTGAAATACTTATGTAAACCTGTAATTTCCCTATAGGGGACATTACTGAGGCAAACACACACACACACACACACACACACAGGTTCTGATCTCCCTCGATGGTTGACGGCCAAATTCCCTAATCCATGATTCCCTCGTTATGGCCAGTGTCCAAGGGGCTCTTAATTAGCACTGTCTCATTCAGTGTGAGGGGAAACAGGAGTCTGTGTGTGTGTGTGTGTGTGTGTGTGTGTGCATGTGTGTGTGTTCTAATTACAGGTCTCCATCCTTCCTCTCTGTCCCGTGAGACACTCAGAAATCTGAATCTCAATCACAGAACAGAGCTTAACAGGTCTGAGATCACTCGAGTGCTGATGCTGGACAAATTTCCAGGATGGTGTCCAAAAAAGCCAGTGAGTGTGAGTTCTGCTCCCATTTTGGGTTATTTTGCTCAGTGGTATGGGTTCTGTACCTTTTAAAAAAAAATGAAACCCTCGGTTGTATGGTTGTGCAGAGAACCTTTAAGTGTTCCCACAAACTGAAGGAGTGTTAGATAAAAAACTTTTTTCTAAAAGTCTAGGATCCTGTGATTAGACTTGTCAAATAAGTGTCATTGTTTTCAATTCAAAAAATATCAAAAATGTGTTGTTTTTTAATCCTGGCGTGTCGATTAAAAATTCCAAGATCCATAGTAGCAAAAAATGCTAAGACGAATATGAGTAAATTTATCTAATATTTCTTATATTATATTAATATCTTATATTAATTCTTATTTTTCTATTTCTTATTTTCATTTTATTATCATGAATCAGATAGAAGCCTGTTTTTAGATGCTTTCACACATAAGACAAGCTTTAATTTGGCTTAATCTCATGGCAGATAATATATTTCAATATAAAAAACATCTAGAAATAGGTTTAATAATCATATATTTGGTTGATTGTAATTTTATAATAGGAAATACTAGATATGATAAATATCTCTTTTTTGCAGTGAGGGTATTTAATTGCATCCTTAAGTTTGGAAATATCTGTGATATTGTGTGATATGGTGTGTGTAAGCTGCAGATTTGATAGTAAATGTGTTTATTAAGTGAAGACGACTGAATGAAATGAAATAAGAGAGGCGAGCTCACCTGACACTAGCGGGTAACTCTGAGGTCCTGCTACACTCGGGCCCAAATCCGCTGCCGTCTGATTGGCCAGGCTGCTCTTCATCTCTTCTAGCCCGCCAGCCAGAGACGCCATCGCCGAGTAATCAGCCGTCTGCAGAGACAGAGAGCGAGACTTAACTCTAAACCATAGTCGACTTGCGTGAATGCTTATGAATGTCAACAAGGTGCTGGTGTCCGTATCATCAACTGAACCTAAACTGGAATTTACACCAGATGTGTCACAAATGACACAAGAGACACGTAAGCCTGCATTCACATCTGCAGTGTTTAGTCTGTTTTATTCTGGTTCTTGACTAAATGTGGTACTTTCAGCAGGTGAGAGCACAGCAAACACACTCCGAGAGCATCTAAGCAAAGTGTTCTTAGTCTGCTTTCAACTCTATTGCAGTGAGAAAGTGATTCGACTCTAATTCGACTTGACTGCAGAATGTGAATCAAACACACTGTGTGTTTTGTAGATCCGAGCTGCTAAACCAAGCCAAGTGACAGAGCTGTAGTCCTGTCCAAATGTAATATAGAACTATTCCCACGAACTATTTTGTTCCCACGAACAATTTTGCACTCCTTCAGTGAACAGTTGATAACTTCAACAAAATAGACTTCATGTGTAAACTATAATGAACTTTCATGGTTACACAACTGCACTTTTTGAGCATATAGTATACAGTTATAGAAGGGAATTATTTCTAATCGCACTATTCGTTATCACCCAGATGAGGATGGGTTTCCTTTTGAGCCTGGTTCCTCTCCAGTTTTCTTCCTCATATCGTCACAGGGAGTTTTTCCTCACCACCGTCGCCTCTGGCTTGCTCATTAGGGATAAATTCATAAATTTAAAATTTATATCCTGAATTTATATATTTCTGTACAGCTGCTCTGTGACAATGTCTGTTGTTAAAAGTGGTATACAAGTAAAATTGAATTGAAATGATGTGTTCTGGAGATCAAACAAAAAGAGGAAATTATTTTTGTCGCTAGATGCGACACACAAAATATAATTATCTAGTTATTTATTGAGCTCTGTGTTTTCTGTGCTCGGGTTTGTTTTTTTTTTTTACACACACTTGGTTAATAGTGTTTAGTTTTTTCTGTCACCGTATTTCAATGAAAGGGTTTACGAGGAGGTTTTCACCCCAGATCTTTGGACCTTCGAAAGAGAAAATAAACACTGAATGTAATGTAACTCAAAATATAATGATCAATTTATTTATTGAGCGCTGGCGCCATGTTCTCCATGATTGGGTGTTGTTTATTTCTACACACAATTGGTAAAGGTTTGTTTAACTTTTTCCGTCGCCGCATTTCTGCCTAATGAATAAATGAAGGATGTTTTCAGCCCTACACTCCCCTTAGCCAACTTTGCTTTTTGGTTCCTTTAATTATGTACCAAACCAAATAGCAAACAAGGCAAAAGAACTCATTTTGCTCTGATTGGGACTCGACAAACGGACTAAAAGGTGTCAAAGCCTCTTTAGTGTCCTGCATTTATCCAGAATATTAATGTTAATGAAATATGGGTTTGGGACACTTATATCCATGACAACAGAACCATAAACAAGTTATTTGTGTTTCTTCTAAAGTTTAATGCTTCTTTTAAAGCCACACACCTTAAAAACTCTACTGAAAGAGGCGGAGCTTTCTGAACAGATAGGGAACAGGATTGACAGATGCCTCCTTGTCCTGATTGGTTGGACACTTTTTTTTCATTGACAGTTCACTAAATATTACAAAAAATGTGTTGTGGCTTAAAATCATCAGAAAAGTTATGATTCTGATAGACACACACACACACACGAGTGCATGTATGCGTGCCCTCTGACTGACCCAGCCTGTGCTGTTTCGTGACCCATTACTCATAATGATCTGCCTGACCCACACACACACACACACACACACACACACACAGCTGTGGTGGTCCATCTCTATTGGCTGTATTGGCTATAATGGCTTGTGTCAGGCAGGTGGAGATTTAGAGGGAAATGGATGTCACTTCTGCTTTAGTGTGTTAGGAGAAAGTCTAATGATGCTAAACAGCATCTCTCCTCTCATACACACCTGCTGCTAGCGCCAGCACTCCAACTTTCAGTACCTTCACATCGAATAGACTCACACTGTGTTAATCCTGTATTATATGCTCATATACATCCTAAAACAGGCTAAGCAAAGAATAGTGAATTTTCTGCAGCCAAATTATTATGTATTGTATTTGTACATTTACTTGATAACAGAAATCTGCCTTGCACCATATGGGTGTGTGTGCGTGCGTGTGTGCATGTGTGAGACAGACAGAGAGAGAGAACGAGCGAGCGCGTGCACGTGCGAGAGAGAGCAAGAAAAAGAGAGAGAGAGAGAGAGAGATGCTGTGACCCCTTAAACACCCGTCTGCTCATCAGTACAGCAAGGTCAGTGGACTGTGACCCAACCAATCACCACTTACTCTGTCACTGTCTCCCTCTCTCTCTCTCTCTCTCTCTCTCTCTCTCTCTCTCTTTATTCTTCTTACATACACTCATACACACTTCTCTTTCTTTTCTGCTCTTAGTTCTCGCATAATGCATTGCCAGAAAATCCAGCTTTTGTCCCCTCTTCCCACTCTTTAATATGTGTGTGTGTGTGTGTGTGTGTGTAGTGAGAGTATGTAGATGGGGCACTTGGCGTTAGTAATTGGGGATGATGAAGTTTGGCCGAGACCCTGACAGCACCCTAGTGAAGATGGATGATTCTCATTTCGGCCTGTAAATGTTGTCAATTCTCTGGCCATCAGCGTCCGTCTCTCTCTCTCTCTCTCTCTCTCTCTCTCTCTCTCTCTCACACACACACACACACTCATATCATCACAGCTGGGACAAGAGGCTGAAGAAAAGCCAGGAGAAGAGAGATGATGGGAAAGACAGAGACAGATGACAGTTTAGATGTGGAATCTCTGTAGCTGTACTATAGTCTGTGCTTTCATCTGTGCGTGTGTGTGTGTGTGTGTGTGTGTGTGTGTGTGTGTGTGTGTTTAGCACTTTATAAGGACCAAAAAGCTCTAGATGTCCCCATAAGGATATCATTGATATGTGTAATCATTGATACGGTGAAGTTTTCTGTAAGGAAATGTTTATTAATGTTTATGGAAGGAGTCTCCAGTGTCAGCGCTTTGCAACACTCAGAGAAAAAGCTGTAACTTTTCAGATATCTTCAAGACAGCGGAGTTTACACTTTGAGGTTTCTCTGTAACATGACAAGTTGCATTTTTTTAATCTCATTAACTTAAGAGCGAAAAAAGTGAGACTTTTGAGAGAACGATGTTCTTTAATTCATAGAAAAATTTAATGTAATATGTAAAATTTAAATTGGCAATCTGCTGTGGTATAAGAGGAATAAAACACTTCAGGATATGAGCTTATAGGAAAATAATCAACTTCAGAGCATCTCCCTGTAAGAAACATCTCCAAACTCCAAGGCTTTTAAAAGCTTGAACTAAGAATCTCTTGAAGATTGCTTTTTTTTTTTGGTGCTAAATAATGGACAAAAATCGAATGTTTATCAAAATGTAAAAAAAAAATAAATCTGTATTTCTAATGAGGTCAGAGAAGAGGAAAGCAATCTCAGAAGGGCAGAACCTGATTTTCATGTTTCACACACAGTTTTTCGTTTACCCTCACTTGCATTTTACCCTCATTTACATCACATCTCTCTCTCTCTCTCACTCTCTCTCTCTCTCTCCGGGGTCAGAGATATCTCCTCTGTAATGGCTCTCCTCCCAGTGCACATCAATAACAGATGAGGCTCCTAATCGCTCAACACCAAAATAATTTCACCCCAAAACCCGTAACACATTTACATAATAACATTTCGCCCTTCTTCTCTCTCTCTCTCTCTCTCTCTCATTCACTCCTCCTTCATCCTTTCTGCATGCATTGTCTCCTGGAAGAATTCCTAAAAATGAAATATATTAGAGAAAACGAATGAGCCTCTGTGTTTGTGTGTGTTTGTGTGTGTGTGTGTGTGAGTAGTAGGGAAGGGGAAGGGGAAGGTATTTAGTGGCGCACGGCATTAAATGAGACCAACTATGGGGAAGCCATTTATCGGTGTGCGACTCTGGAGCGGCGCATGGCAGCTCATACTGTGATCACTGGCCAACTGGAGACACACGCACACACACACACACACACACAAACACATACACACACAGCGTTTGTGTTGATGACCCAAACTTCATTACATGACCTCACTCACAGCCACACACTCCTTCTCCGTCCCTCCTGATGTCCGTCTTGTCTTTTATCGATAGCAACATCACTCGTCCTTTTAGTCTCTCTCTCTCTCTCTCTGTCTGGTTGGATAATTAGTTCAGCGCTTGGCTCGACGACTGATTTATCGCCGGCGCATCGACGGAGCGATTTCAAATGAAGTGAGGCAGACGAGTGCGCGCTGGTTTATGTGCTCCCCCGCCAAGCCCATGCCCGCTAATTAATAGATCCACCCTGAGTTAATGTTCCCACCATCACCCCAAACTGAGAGAGAGAGAGAGAGAGAGAGAGAGAGAGGACAGGAGAGGAGGAGAACAGAGAGAGGTGGGAGAGAAGAGAAGGGAAATAAGAAGAAAAGAGGAGAACGAAAAGGAGGGAGAGGAGAAGAAGATGAAGGGAAAAGAAACAAGGAGAGGAGAAAAGTAGGAGGGAGAGAAAAAAACAGGGCAGATGAATAGAAAGAGTGGACAAATAGACAGAGGAAAAAGTAGAGAAGGAGGTAAGAAACGGAAAGAAATTGAGAAGGAAACGCTAGAATCTTTAAGGATGATTCGGCTCTACGTAGAACCGTAAAAACTGAGTGTTTCTCTTTCAGAAAGAGTTCCAAGCATGTTAATGAACGAATGTCTCCTTTTCTAAGAGTACAGAGGAAAAGAAGAAAAGGAGGCACAAAAGGTGAAAATAAATCATAGAAAAGGGAAAAGGATGAGAAGAGTGAGAGGGAAAAGTTAAAAGAAAGAGATAAGAAAGGAGGGAAGGAGAGAAGAACGAAAGACGAGGATGGAAGAGGAAGGAAAGCATGGAAAAAGTAAAAGAGATGAAAGGAAAAGAAGTTAAGAAAAGGATGAAAGGGTAAAAGGAGGAAAATACAGTATGTGAGGAGGAATACAACAGGAAAGAAGTACAGGACAGGAAAAAAGAGAAGGTGGATGGGAGAAAAGGATTGACAAGTTTTAAAAAAGAAAAACGGAAAAAGAAAAGAGAGGAAATGCGAGTTATTAAAGAATTATAATAAATTTATTTTGATATCATTGTAACTCTTAACTGTTTTGTATTAAAGCAGTGACTATGCTCACATCACTGAGAAGGTATTGACATCTACACTGACTGAGCAGCAGGGTTCAAGTTGAGCTCTGACACACACACGCACACACGCACACACACACACACACACACACATCGTCTCCCGTCACACTGTCTTTGTGAACTCCCTAGAGTTTCAGGTTAGCCTGTCGGCTAGGGGATGGATCTGACTGTCAATCATACTGAGCAAGGAGGCATATAGGTGCAGACACACACACACACACACACACACACACACACACACACACACACACAAACCAACATCCTCTCTCTGAAAGCCTAAAGGGTTCTGTCTTTCTGGCTGTTTGGTTCTCTCTCAGCATGATTGTTCCTATTTTAAGGACCAAACCACACACACACACACACACACCCTGCAGAGCCGGCACTGACCCAGAGGTTAATGCCCCAGTTGGCAGGTTGGTAACCTTTGACCCCGTCAGCTTTAGTGCTCAGCAGTGAAATGGACTGAGGAATTATGGGGCTTTCAGATGAGTCTATAGATCACTGACACTGTCCCTGACCATAAGTGTGATGCGTATAATGACCAATCCGAACGTAAACAATGGATCAGTAATTGTGCTTGCTTTAGATGATTTCATGTGTTCACTGTGTTTTTACGAGAAACACAATGTTAACAATTTTCAAAATGGTGGAACACATGTAAGATCGGGTTGCAGTAAGTAGTAGTGTAAATCCTAAATATCAGCTACTTCAGCAAAGAATTTATGGTTTGTAACTTTTTTCAATAACGTAAACAACATTATTTGCTAATATGTAATATCTAATATGTAAAAGTCATTGATTTGTTATTTACGTACATTTTTAGCCAGATGCGAAAAACATGAAATTTTGCACCATGACCAGGGTTACTGTTTATTCTCTATGAGCTCCAGTATCTCTAATATTTAATACTATTACCTTAAATAACAATTAAATTTGTGAGAACACTATCGCTAGGCAACTGGGAAACGTGGACATCAAACAAAAGCTAACCAATAATTGAGTTAAAGGATTTAGCTAGCTAGCATATGACTACTAATTCTTTTAATTAAAGCAAAACAAAATCATTATGAATAACAACAATTTCCCCTCAAATGTGTTGATAAATTGCTATTACGGGATTTAAGTGCAATAAAAAATTATGCTGTAATCACATTTAGGATTGACCGCTAACGAAACTTTAATGGGTGTAATACTGAGAAACGTCAATATTGTATCACAATTTCTGAAGTCGCAAATACCACACGAGTGGGATGATCATAGGGAAATGTTTCCTAAACACGACACATGACCCCACTTGAACACAGAATTTTATTTTTGCCCAAAATATATCTTTTGCAATCTAGGGTATTCAATTGTAGGCAAATTTGATCCCTTTTGACCAAAGTTATAAAAGTAATAATTTAGTCCACAGTTTTTCTGGGGCTATTGGGCTACTACTAACAAGATTTTACCTCAGATTTTCAATATCGCTAATATGTAACACTGCTAATTTAAACATCATTTTACCTCAGGCTTTCAATAGCCATAATATCCACATATTAACTTAAACAAGATTTTACCTCAGCTCTAATATGTAACACTGCTAATAAACATTATTATTATTACTGTTTACCTCAGGTTTTCAATAGCTCTAATATGTAACAAACATGAACAACTTTTTACCTCAGGTTTTGATTAGCCCTAATATGTAACACTATTAACATTTTACCTCAGGCTTTTTATGAGTAAAATTAAACCACTGGTAAAAAGCATACATATTTGTTTACATTTATGATTTTTGCATAATTATCTGCATAGATTACCTAAGCCTTCTTAAAAACAAAATAATTTGGCAAAGTGCCTCAGTGGCCATCTGTGCTAAGTGTGTTTAGGGTGTAATTTTAGTTGTACAGAGTGTTTACTTAGTTATTTACCAACACATCTGAGGAAAATGCTGATATTTCTAACTGCTTTATCATGTTTCCATGTTTACGGAGCCTTCAAATCGCCTGTATAAACAACTTAGCTAGCTAAATAATTAGCCTGGTTTATTAGCTAGCTAGCAACATTGTTCTGAAGAACTTAACCACTTAAACGTGCCTTTACATGTCCAAAGAATGTATTTACAAATCATTACACAGGGGACTAATCAGAAAGAACAAATGACAAAAAAAACTGTTGTATTTTGGGTTTTGGTCAAGATTTTTCAGAGCATACGCATAGGCATCAAATCTAACAGTGTTCAAAGAAGCCATAGCAACAGTCTCTTGCTTTGTGACATCAAGCTAATTGAGTATGTGTGTGTGATCATTGCCACATATAAGCCAAGCCAACTTAAAAACAGCACAGTTGCCAGCTATCAGCGCAAACGCAAATGTTAACGCACACGCAGTGTGTAGAAATTTACCTCACAAAGCAGCAACTTCATATGTACTACACTATCACCATGCTATACCACCGCTGTAACAATTCACAAAATCAGAAAATTGAACAAAAGCTTCATGTAGACATACATGGGCCATATTAGATTTTTTAAAATTAAAATTAGGAATTCTAAAATAGCATTAGTGCATCTTAGTCTGTTAGTAGCCTTTATTTATTTAACTATTTTGTTGTTTAGTTATTTATTTAGTTTAGGTAGTTAGCAAGTTTCTTCCTTATTGTGGTAACCTTTCCCTTATACCTAAATTAGCAATTATAAAAAAAAACCTAAATTTTTATTATGATCTTAGTCAGACATTAACTATTATGACATTTACTCATAACCAATTTTTAACTTATTTATATTTAATTTTTGTCTTCTTTTACTGGATATTTTGAGTGAAACTCTGCAAAGTAGCACTGATCGTGTGTAAAAGTCTAATGTCAAGTGTGCAAGACCCCAAAACAAGTGTTCACTACTTAACCCTTAAACCTCTGTGCCCTAACCCAGTTTAACTTAACACAAAACATATAGGCAGTGCATCAGAAGCAGCATAAGCTCACGCAGGCCAAGGGTCAGCGTTAGGGTCCACAAGGGCATAGGGTCAACGGTGAGGTTGGAAACGGGTCAAGCAGCGCCGGCAGCCAGGCAAGTGAGCTTTGGGAAGAGGGACATCATGTGCACATTTTCTTGGCTGTGTAGCCCCACCCACTCGGCTCTTACCTGGGCGGGCTTGTTGGTATCAGGGGTGGGGTAAATGTCAGGGTCGAACACGCAGTCCAGTACCTCGAGCTGCTGCGGTGTGAAGAGCTCCCCCCGCATCTGCTTGCGCAAGAAGTCCCGCCCTGAGTGGGCGTGGCCGTTCGCCAGCGAAGAATCCTGAAGATCTAAAGGAAATAAAAGATTACAGCTGTGATTGTTGGTAGAAAAATTGAGACGTGAATCCTGAATAATGAAAAAAGGAGTGAGTTTGTTTAAAAAAGTGGGGGCGGGGACTGAGGATAGGTGACTGAGGCTACTTGTCAGCTACATTAGCTTGAGGCAAGGGAGAAAATTGTGTACATTTTATTGCTTTTAATTGGAAATCATGAATTAGTGCCTTTGATATACATGTAGGAAAGTGACAACATAACGCGCTCTCCTTTCAAGTGGTTAAATTTGTGAGAAAACTGTTGCTAGGCAACTGAGAAATGTAGACACCAAGCACAAGCTAGCTAATCACTGACGTAAGTGATTTAGCTAGCTAGCATATATCCACTAATTCTTTTATATATATATACGTACTATAAAGACACAAATGAGAATGAAAGCAAAATAAAACCATTATGAATATCAATAATTCTCTCAGATATGTTGAAAAAATTACTAAGAAAAGACTCTTACTATAATTAGACTTAGCATCAATGGCTAACTGCACTCAAACTCACAAATGCCACAAGAGAGGGCCATTTCTATGGAATCCTTTTATGAAAATATACCTTTAATATGAATTCTCCAAACTAGAAACAGATACAATAAGCTCATATTGACAACGTGAAGACATTAGGACAGCGAAAATGAGACAAATCAGTCTGAAATATCAACATTTACCTCAGATGTGTTAATAAATTACTATAAAAACATTCTGTTTGATTAAAATTACACTGTAATTACACTTAGCATGAACCGCTAACCAAACATCAACATTGTCTGTGTCATAACTCAAGAACTCTATTAAGAGCTATCGAAAAGAAAAACCAACTTGAAGCCAGGAATACCACAAGAGTGAGTGTTCATATGGAATTTTCTAGTAATCTGAACACATTTTATGTTTCCTTTAACATGAATTCTGTAAAACTATCAACGGAAGTCCTAAAAACGTATCCTGATTTCTTTTAATAAAGAACATTGAACTGGTAAGATGAGCTGTTATAGGTGAAATGAATGCTAGTAGATGGACAAACCCACACACACACACACCCACACACACACACATACACACACACAGACGAGCTATTGCAGAGTTTCTGAGGAGACAATTATAAGAGCTGAGAGAGCCACGGGCTGCGAATGATTACAGACAACGAGGCACGAGCAAAGAGAGGAGAATGGAGACGAAAATCCCCCCGTATAGAGCCAATTCATTTCTCCAAAACACCTTTTTCTAGAGACCTTAGAGGGCATGAGCAATCGACACTCAGAGAGACTGAGACACACACAGAGGGATCGAGAGAGACAGAGAGACAGACAGAGAGATGTGGAGTGAATTATAGTTCATCTCAATTATGTTTTAAATGCACATCACCTCTGTAGTGTGTGTATGCAGTGACTCTGATCTACTCAGCAGCTACGCATAAACACATACACACACACATATACACACACACACACACACAGTGTGGAGTGTATGATCTGTGATGTTTTGACCCTCTTAATCCTGGCGGTCAGTGTGTCTGATAGAATTCAATTGATCAATCGTGTCTGTGTGATGGCACCATTTCAGCCGGCTTATTGCTTTCACTTGAAAGACACACACACACACACACACACACACACACAAAGAAGGTTGAAGGTTTCTGAAAGCTTCATTCTTTTTTGCCGTCATGTATGTGCGTGTGTGTGTGTGTGTGTTATATGTATGCTATGTTATACTTGTTACACACACTTTGTGTTATTATATAATGTGTGTGTGTTAGTGTATTTGAAGACTGTGATCATTATTATAGTGCGTGATCTAAATTGGAGTGGATAGGTGTGTGTGTGTGTGTGTGTGTATGTTTAAGCTAATTATAATGGCCCTCGTTGCTCTTCTCTTTCTAATGTTTTCTTTCTCTGATTTCTTCCACTCCCTCTCTCTCTCTTTTTGTCCTCTTTTTTGTCACATTTGTTCAATTCTCTATTTCTCGCTCCTCTTTATTTTTCTTTGTCAATCACTTCCTTTTCTTTCTCCTGTATTCCATTTCTTCTTTTTCTCTAGTCTTCTCGTTAGCTCTCTTTTTCTGCCACTTCCTCATTTTCTCCATGGATGCCTCATGGATGTTCGTCTTTTGTTAGCAAAAATCTAGCAAAGAAGTGCTGCTTTGTTTACTGGTCATGCTGTGAGCCATTTTGATTTGATGTCACTTGCTGAACTCTGGGTTGAGGGAATCTTCCAGAATTTCTGAGGTGAGGGGGCGTTTTCTTAGTTTTTTTCTAGTGAGAGGTCAGAAATTAGTTACGAGTTTTAGTCGAACGCAGCAGTAGTTCAATAAAAATGTTCGAATCCTGTCGACTCCACAGCTAGCCATGGCCAAGAGTCCAGGAGAGCAAAACTGACTGTGCTTTCAGGGTGGGAGGGGCATACGCTGTCTCTCCTGTCAATCACAGCAACAGTAACCAATCGTGGGCACCTGTGAGCTCATGTATGTGGAAGAGGGCCGATAGCACTTTCCTCTGACTGTGTTACAGCAGGAGCAGCAGTTCGAGAAGATGTTGGCTGGCTTCACGAGTCTTGAGGTTGGTAGCTATCGTATGGCAATTATTTTGGAGGAAGCAGCAAATAGCTATTGGATGAAAGCTAGCTATCGCTACAGAAACGAGTTGTATTAAGAAAATAATACAGCAATAATTAGAGGTTATTAATTGTGTTTGTTGCTCTTCTTTTCAGAAAGGAAAGACCACACTCTGTTAATTTGTTTTCTTGCGTAAACTCACGTTTCTGTAGTTTTAAACTTCCTTTTTCACGTTACTGCGTACTTTCCCATGTTCGCATTAATTATATATTACATTTTATTCATGTTCGATCTGACCGCAGCTTTATACCAACTCTTCTTTTAGTCCTTAAACGCTATATGTACTTGCTGCTAACACACACACACACACGCACACACACACACACACACACTTCCTCAGAGGTATTAGATATTCAGTGAGTTGTGGTGGTGTGTGTAACGCTCCGCCGCTGCTCCTTTGGCTTTTTGTTTTGGCATGGCTATAGGAAATCACCCTCTGTAACCGGCCACAAAGACCTCAGCTGCAGGCTCTGTCTTTCACACACACACACACACACACACTCACACACATACACACACACACAGGGTGGGATCTGAGGGGAAGCTCTTCCTCAGTTCAGAAAGTAGAGACAATAGCGACAATGAGATCGACTCTTTCTGTCTCTCTCTCTCTCTCTCACACACACACACAGACACACACACAGAGGCAATGTTCTCTTGAAAACTTAGTTAGTTGAGTTTAGTGTGTGTGTGTGTGTGTCAGAGTCCAGCCATCAGAATAGAAATATGCCAGTCTTTAAGAAGCTTTTTTCTTCATCTCTTCTCTCTTCATATCTCTTCACATTTTTATCTCTCTTCTCCTCTTCCATTCTCTCATCATCTTTCATCTTTCACTTCCTCTATCCCATGTTCTTCACCTTGTCCTCTCTCCCATGTTCTTCATCTCCTCCTCTCTCCCATGTTCTTCACCTTGTCCTCTCTCCCATTTTCTTCATCTCCACCTCTCTCCCATTTTCTTCATCTCCTCCTCTCTCGCATGTTCTCCATCTTCTCCTCCCTCCCATGTTCTCCATCTCCTCCTCTCAACCATGTTCTTCATCTCCTCTTCTCTCCCATGTTCTTCATTTCCTCTTCTCTCCCATGTTCTTCATCTCCTCCTCTCTTCTCTTTTCTGTGAATGGTCAGACACAATGCCTCTGTTCTTGAGGCCCCACAAGTCAAGTTCTCCCTTTCCTCCCACTTCCCTTCCGGCTGAGTGAGGTCACCGGGTCGCCACGGGGTTTTCTCCAAACACACACACACACACACACACACACAAACAAAATCCTAAGCCTCTCTCATGTCCCTCCCTTTCTCTGGTTCCTTTACCATTTCTGAGCAGCTGCAAGTCACACCGTACTGCACCACTGAACACACACACACACACACACACATTATACACTATTGCTCAGGTCTCACATGACTCAGAAATACCACTTTGCTATACATACTGTACACCCAAACCAAATTAACATACACTTTCTCACACACTCATACACACAGACGATCAATGAGCAGAAGTGAACCCCTTTCAGATCACACACACACACACACACGGGTCTGTGTGTGAGCGTATCTCGCTGTCAGGGAGCTGGCCACCTGCAGTCCCACCATGTCAATTAAACACACAAATTCATTTCTCTCTTTCTCTCACTGTCACTGGTCCGCTGCTGCTTTAATTAAACTGGCACACATCGCTCTAATTGGTGCATAGATCAACCTGTGTGTGTGTGTTAGAGTGTGTGTGTGTGCATATGTTAGAGTGTGTAGCAGACTGTGAAACAGACTCACTTTCTTTTCAAGTCTTCATTTATATTTGAGCCTGTTATGATGCGTCAAGTGAAAAGTCTAAATAATCAATTTGATTTCATGACTTTCCTATAAAAGCATTGTTCTATTCCTCTTATACCACAGCAATTTGCTGACTGTTACGATTTTTGCTTAGTAAAGAACGTCACATCATACTTTATCCGTTTATAGTTACATTTAATGCTGTGGAACGTCCAAACAAGTTATTTCCTGTTATCAGTAGCTAGAAACAGTCGTTGCCTCACTTTCTCGAGGCTAATAAAAGAAAAGACAGAGAAACCGCAAAAACGCAACATTCTCTTTCCTGATGACTTTCCCGTCACTGACACTGGAGACTCCTTCCATACAAGTTACATAAATATTTACTTACAGGAAACTTATCAACAACCACAGCAACAATTATACGTTCTTTGTTAAATAACAAGTGTCTAATTTGTTTACTGTTACAGTTGGATTACATGCACAATTCCCGCCGTACGACTCCCTGTGGATTATCTGTTACTATAGAAACGATAACATATTAGAACGTAATATAAACCTGTGATTTGCAGCTGCACTACTGTCACTACTTGCTGCTGTTATAGAAAATGAATAAATACCATCTGACCAATCAGTATCAAGAATTTAACAGCACTGTTGTATAAAACACGTCCTATAACAATATGTATCATTTACAATATCATACAACATATGTTTTTAATCCAACTAACATGACTAGCATAACTAGCAAACTAGCGGTTCGAGCAGCACTTTGCTCCTCTAAATGACTAAATGTTAGCAGTCAAACTAGCTGTTAGAATTACATCGAAAGAAATGATTAGTACCGAGCATGGAAAAGAGAACAAAAAGAAATAAAATCCTCTAAGAGGTAACCATAACAACAATCATATAACAGTATAACACTATTAATATGTGGGGGCGGGGACTAGAAAGTTTTTGAAATGAAAGAAAAGACAATTTTGGAAATTTTATATCATTGAGGAAGGAAAACTTAACTTATACAAATCAATCGTTTTTAATTTTCTTTTAATTAAAAATATTAATCAGTCAGAAAATAGTAAAGGAAACAGCGGGGCGCTTTGTGTTGTGGCCTCATTTGGACACTTTCTTGCGTATTATCTCTTGTTTATTTATCAACTGCAGTATGTTGCTGTTTGTGTGTGTGTGTGTGTGTGTGTGGCATCTGGCGCTGCTTCACGTGCAGCAGGGGTCTACCCATAGATGGCATTTTAATGTACATGTTCACACACGTACACACACGGTGTCTCCGCTGGATAGAGATGTTTGTCTAAGACGTGTCAGCGGTGTCCAATCCCCCTGCCCCGATACATCTGTCAATGTTCAGCTCCTTCCATCTGTGCCATATGTGTGTGGATGTGTGTGTGTGTGTGTGTGTGTGAGATAGAAACGTGTTGGTGTCCTAGCTGATATGTACTGGAATGTAAACAATATAAATGAACACTCGTTCTTACTTTCATCTCTCTTTCTCTTGCTAGCGTCAGCCGCCGAGCTGATTCCCAGAATTCCACTGATGGAGTAAGAGGAGCCTGCGGCGTCGCTGGTTACCGCGGAGACCTGGGTCACCGCCACGGTGGACACTGAAAGGTCAAGAAAGGTCACAATCTGATATTACCAGCTTTAATATGAACGCACACACACCCTTCTTACAAAGCTACGCAAAATGAGTTAATTGTGTTAATATGAAATATTTTTAGCTTCTTTTTTCGTGTGAAACTTCGACACATTTGATAGCGATAGTGTTTTAACGCTAAACCCTTTTAGCTAGCGATGAACCACCATCATGTTGTCTGTTGTTGTTTTTCAACGTTTGTTGCTATCGCCCTGCTCGACCCCGTGTGTTTTTTTTCTTGCTAAAGCCCTTTTCGGGAAAAAAAAACAAAAAACAAGCTGTCAGTGTGTATGGCCGGCGGATAAACTCCAACACGCAAACAGCCTTATTTTCAACCCATACCTTCCTGTCAGCCCTCCATGCTCCCTCTCCCAGCCTTATCTCATTTCCTGTCAGGTGACGTTCAATTTGAGTGACAGGACGGTGGCCCCGAGGGGACACTAAAGGTGCAAAGACGTCGCTAATCCAGACTCCCAAGCGGAGTAGCGAAAAAGAGCGAGCGAGACAGAAAACAAATTGCTCGGCGAACAGATAAAAGACCCTCTTCTCGCCCTTCGCGCTCGTTTGCTAACCATGAGCAGACCATAATGAATGCATATCCCTGCGTTTCCTCTTGATTTATCATTTCAATTATCTGCTTTTCTCATTCTTTCTGTGTATTTTCTTTCATGGAGACGCAACGCAAGCGCTCTGTATTCAAAATCCCTAAATTTCAATTTTCTGTCTGAGTATGAGAACGATTTATCATCGTAATCTGAAGTCGGGGCACGGGCGAAAATTAATTTCGATTAAGCGGTGATGTGAGATTATGAAGATTACTGACAGAGGTGTAAGTAGATCCGGAACTTCGTGATACTACAGTACGTAATGAATGGAGTCACTCCTTCATGGCTGATCTGAGTGTGTTTTGGTACAAGGTCTCCAAGAACTTCTCACTGCCAGACTGGGATGTAACTGAGAGGGACTTCAGTTGTGTTTTGATCATTATAGACTCATTATTCCAGAAACTTCTGTATCCTTATGGACTTCAGCACACAGTCAAACTTTTTTTGCTAGCTAGCTTGTTATAGTGGGTAACACAAAGTGGCTTAAACTTAAACATCCCCTGATAGCCTGAATATCAAGTTTAGTTCTTGCTAGTTGTATTTTTTGTGGTATATTGTTTTTGGAATTGATCTGCTTTTTTCATTTGCTTTAAAAATTGCGCATAGCAAAAGTTTTTTTTGTACACGTCGTACACCAGCACAGATATGTAAACAACATCACATCCCAACTTTAGGCACGAAAGAAGTCAGACTACATGGTGACAAACATCCTCAGCCAATCAGGGGAAAGAGTGAGAGCGTGAAAAAGTCTTACTCAGTAAACCATAGATGATAGTCGACTTTTTTGTAAGAATTTACAAATAATAATTGGAATTTGTATTATTACCCAGTTGTGATGTATTAAGCTAGCAAACACCTACTAACAGGATGTGGTAGTGTGTCTCTTTCTTTTTCTCAGAAAGTGAGTCATCCAGCACATCTGCTCACCCTTTGTGTTTCACATAACATGCTAACCCTACCTGGCTCGTACTACAGTTTTAGACAAGCAAAAATACACAGAGTACACAGATCTTGTGATAAAAATACACACATCAAAAGCGACCAGATGGTTTTGTTTTCTACACTGTATTTTAACTAGCTAGCTAGACTTAGTGGGCCAGCTCGTGTGTATCCATCGTAAAGAATGATGCATTCCTATATTACTTGCATACATTTTTCTATGAGAAAGTGTGAAATGGTAATATTTTACATCCAGAAGCTTTATTTAATTTTAAGGGGTGGGAGAGGGGAAAACTTCGTACGACCAGCACAGAGGTACCTAAAACTATTGTAACATGCTTAAAGTGGTGTATTGATCTTACCTAAATTATGCGCAGAGACGCTTCCTGATTGGCCAGGCTGCTGCTGGACTTTAGTGCGAATGATCCTGCAGTAAACAGTAGACAAAGAGGAAACAGACATCATGTGTGTGTGTGTTTGTGTGTGTGTGTGTGTGAAGTGGCTGACAAGGCAGCACAGCCTCGCACTTCCTGCATGATTGCTCAAGCAAAGCACAAGCCCCTTTTTCTTTTTTTCTCTCCCTCCCTCTCTCTCTCTCTGTCGCTTTCTCTCTCTTCTTCTCTGTCATCGTACACATGGCGTTGAACCTGGACTCATGAATATTTGTGTGGCTCGCTGTCTCATCCCCTCTGTTTCTGCCTTTTTTGTCCATCCCTCCTTCTTCTTCTTCTTCTTCTTCTTCTTCAATTTTTGTTGTTTTTTTTTGTTCTTTTGGGCCTTTTTTTCCAAATGCACAAAGCAGCAAAACTTTTTTTGGTACCAAGTACCAAGAGTTTCAATTGGATGATGTATGGTTCATGCGTAAGAACGGGACCAATGAGAGCTAATGGTACTTGTGGATTGCTGAGTGGTTGACATGTGACACCATGTAAATAGACAAACAATAAATTTAAAAAACACTATCAATTATAAATAAATAGTTTGGTTTATGGGTAATACGTGGATCTTGTTTGGACCGGTTCTTGTTTCTGAATGTGCAGTGGAGAAACATCCATCGTTGATGATAATGCATCTTTTTCTGTAATCTACAATATAATTGTCTATAGAGTTCCCATGAACTGTGTGTTGTTTCCGTTACGCACACTGACCTGTTGATTGAGCTGACGCTGGGCACGCTGTCATTGTCGCACACTCTTTCGGCCAGTAGTCGGTCTCGTATCTCCCAGGCAAACATGGTGGGGTTTTGGCGTTTGTAATCAGCGATTTTGTCGACGACTTTGGGTGTAGCAACCTTTGGTTTGGATCCTCCGATCACGCCTGGCCTGATGCTGCCCGTCTCATAGTACCTGTCAATCAAAATGCAACCTGTCAGTGATTTGACGGTAATGATACTGGTGCAGTGATGCGTTGTGTTGTTTTAGAGATTCAACTGTTTTTCTGCTTGATCAGAGAAGAGCTGGTGTTTTAGTAATTAACCATACTCAAAAATCTCTCACACACACTCATTTGCACTTAAACTTAGCTATAGATGACATTCAAACATGGCAACTTTGTTCAGCATTAGCTAACTAGCTTTGTTTGCCATTTTACACTAATCTTAGCTGGCTAATTTGAACCCTTTCCTGGCGTTCTATTCCAAAATCGACTTACTGGACATTTTCAATCAGTATAAACCAAAAAATTATTTTATCGCCGCAAGTCTGTTATAAGATTAGTCAGGACACTGTTGGGTTTCTGTGTGTAGAGTATTGTGACTCTGTGTTTAGCTGCTGGTGAGCAGGGCGATGGGATGTGAGGGGTGTGAGCCCCCTGCTTTGAAAACAATTCACACCTCTCCACAATAACATTACAGAGATAAAATGGACAGCACAACTAAAGCTTTTTTGATAGTAAATCACTATATACAACTGCCACAATAAAAATATAACATTTAAACCTAGTAGGCTAGGTGAAAAAAAAAATACTTATGAAAAACTGCAAATTCTTAAAGCCCTCAAACGTTAACTAGCATTTGTTTTCTCTCAAGTTAACCAGCTATTTTTAAAAAACTAGCTTTTGTTAGGAGTATTTTCTAAATTTTCTAGCTTATTTTGCAAGAAGAACCTCTAAACATTTGTTTAGGAACTTCCTCTCAGGTAAGCTGGCTAATTTTAAGGATATTCTCAAATGTATGCTAGCTTTGCTAGTTTTGAAAAAGCTGTTTTTTAATAATGTACTCTAACTCTCTTTAACACTGTGTCAACCTTTAATGATAGCTTTTGTTTTTGCAAATTTTAAGGATATTTTCATAGCTTTTGTTTCAAGTTCTCTCACGTTAACTAGCTAGTTTTCGAAGAGTCACTAATGTTAGCTAGCTTTTGTTTAGAAATTATCTCATGGGTTAGCTCTTAGATATTCTCAAATATTTGCTAGCTTTTGTTTGGACATTTCTCTAACACTAGCTTTGATCCTGAACAACCTCTAATGACAGCTAGCTTTTGTTTGGCATTTTTCACTAAGGTTAGCTGGCTGATTTTAAGGATATTCTCAAAAGTTTGCTAGCTCATGTTATTTAGTTAGTTTTGAATAAGCTAGCATTTCTTAGCCATTTTCTCTTTCAGCTTTGTTTTAGCTTTGTTTGGGGAGAACCTAAATGTGACTTGGTTTTTATCTGGGTATTATTTAATGTTGCACATATGCTAGCTTTGTTTTTTGCTCTGATAGCTTAGTGGTTAAGACACAGACTCACGGATTGTTAATCCTCAGCTAAATATTCTATAAATGTAAGTAGCTTTATTCGGACATATTTCTTTGTCTACTTAACTTTGGGGATATTCTATGATGTATATTTCTTGCTTTTATTTAGAAAATTTTGCTAATATTAGCAGTCTACCTGTTTGCTAAAGTTTTGTTTTCGGGATACTCTCTAAAGTGATCGTCTAAAATTATTCTCTAAAGTTATCGTCTCTAAAGAGGTTTTCTAATTATATTATATTTAGCTGGCTAGCAAATACCTTTATGGGATGGTGGTAAAGGAAATTACTGAAATGCCACTTATATGGTAGATTTTCCATACAACGTTAAACAGGGATTACCATCCTCATACACACACACACACACACACACACACACACAACTCTAAACACGTTACAAAGAGACCCTGTAGCCTTTCTCCCTGCAGTATATACAGAAAAACAGCAAAGCTTAATAGACGGTTGTGAAAATCCCACTATTAACGAGAAGGCATGGATATTCATCCACCTTATTTATTTTAGCGCGCTACTCTCGGTCCACGCGCTGTTAAACGCGGGGGCTTTCTTGTTGTCTGCCCGTTAGCCAGAGAGCAGGGAGGAAATTAACACACGCACACGGGGCCTAGCGGTAACGCATGACTGAGCTGGACTGGGGGCTTCGGGGGGGTCGGAGAGGGAGAGAACAATGGCAAACACATTTTTTGATATTGCTAAAGGCCCTAGCGCTAATCCCACACCTTCATCTATTCAAATGCTCTCTCTCTCTTTCTCTCTTTCTTTCTCTCTTGCGCTCTCTCTCTGTCTTTCGTGTCTTTCCCTTATTTCTTTCTTCTTCCTATTCTTTATAAATCATTTTATTCTAAATCACTCTTCCTAAATCTCTCTCTTTCTCTCTCTCTCTCTCTCTCTCTCTCTCTGTCCTTCACCCTCCTCGGCAGATGTATGCCACCCGTTTCATTCGGATGCAAATGTACAATGTGATGAATCTTTTCTTTTTGTGACAGAGAGGAAGAGAAAAAAAAAAGGCTTTGACCCGCTCCAATTCGGGACGAGGGAAGTTTTCTTTTCTTTTTTTTTAATTTCAAACTCGGTCAGACAAAAGCAGGAACTGCTGACTCAGCTACGCTGGTGCACGATGTACGGAGAAATTTTCCTTTACTGCGGCGGTTCGCAAAGGAGCTAACGGAACATTCGGAATATTTCGTTGTTTTCTTTGCTCTAATGGTGCCGTCATGCTAGCTTACTGTCAGTGAGCAAAAACTGAATTCATTTCTCTTTCACCAAAATTAACGGCTTCTGGTGAGAATACATTTGCCGAGCAAAACATCAGTTCCCGAACTTGACCGCTTTAAACACGCCACTTTGCATTGCCGACCGATAACACAAGCGCTAATCCTTCACGATGAAGCAGAGAAAACGCTAATTTTAGCAGTGTACAAGCTGGAAATGTAATATAACAATGTCCTGACCTTATTATAGATTAGTCAGTGAAACATAAAACATTGTACACAGTCAATCAGAAAGCTTTTGTGAGTTAGCAAACTTCCTAGCAACCAACTTACAGGTAGATTGCCAACAAACCGACAGTATACAGAACTTTTATTTAGTTGGTTTCGTAAATTATTTTAGGTTGAATGGCATTTATGAAGCTGGTCAACTAATTCTTGAACTTGAACCTAAAAATCGTTGCTAAATTTCAATAATATTTAGGACGTGCCAATTTTCTGATTCATCCTGGTTTGACAAACTGTTACCATGTTTGTTGGGTCACACCCAAGCCACAAGCGACCTGTCCACCACTTTTTCACTGAAACGTCTGTTTTTCTACTGCATTTCAATTCTCGTGTCTGTTCGATTCTATCACGCCAACTACATCTTACTACATTTGAACTAAACTTTTGGCCTAAATTAACAATTTCTATAGCTGGTTATGAGATAAACCTTCACACAGCACATATTATACATACATCTAATGTTTTTTTCACTTTTATATAATGGACAGTAATGTTACCTGCTTGTAAATTAATCACTGTACAATTTTTTGTTAATTTCATCCCTAGTCAGCGCATTCTGTCTAAAAATTTGTAGTATACAATTGTGGCAAAGTGTTTTAAAAAAACTGTAATTCCACATTAATTAGACATTAGTAAATGCTTAATAAGTCTTTAATAAGGCATGAATAAGGCTTACCTGCCCAGGATCTTGCTGACGCAGCCGTGGCTGACGCGAAGCTGGCGGGAAATGTCGCATGGCCGTACGCCTTGGTGGGCCAGCTCTACGATTCTCTGCCGCACCACGTCGGGCAGCGGCCGCCCGTTCACAAACACCCCCCCAAGCTGGTTCACCCCTCCATGCCCTGAAAAGAAAACCAGAGTGTATCAGGATTGCGAGTTTATTCAGTGAATTTAACAGATACAGAATTCAGTCAAATCTACAGAGGGCACAAACATGACTACTTTGTTCCTAAGCAGTTAAGCTTCACCATTTTGGACCGGTTGTGTTAGTGCTCTGGTGTCGTTACTTTAAAACATATGCAGCAGATCATTTTCTGTCTGGGTAAGTGTTGTGAATTCTGAGTTCAAATCCCAGAGAGTCGCTCACTGTAGTGCACTTCTACAAGACTCCTAACCCTCAATATTCCCACTCAGGATTAGATTCAGTGGATAAAAGCGTGCTGGTCAAGGGGGGCGTGGTCATACTCAGCTGCCACTCCTGAAATAAGCTTTTCCACCCCATCTCTGACCTCCACTCACGTCTCTGAGACGTCATTGGTGCTGGTGTTTCGTCCCTTTGCAGAATGTGCGCTTGTCTTTGACCTGAAGGTCAATGAGTCAGAGTCATACATTCTCATCTTTCTCTTAGTCATAAGCCACGCCCCTAGTGGCCAACTAGTAAAATAACACACGACCTGCTCAGAGTGGTTCAATCAACCAGGTGTGCATGCGTGAAACTACGTCTGTAATTAATAATGAAAATTATGAAAATGCGTTCGTGTTACATTGTCTATATTAAGTGTTTTCTGCAGCTGACCTTAATTTTTCTCTCACAGAACCCAGAAGGTGATTTTTAAACCTTCTGAATAAGCATTTTTCAGTCCTAATGTGTGTTGTCATGGTGTGAAGCCATGTCAAGCTGATATATATATATATATATACACACTATTTGTAAGATCCTACATTGTTTACGCAAATGTCACGTTTTTACGCAACCCAGATTGTTCCAGATTAAACTTCACTGAAGATTATTTAATCAGTAAAAAAAGACGTATACTAAAGCTACCTAACTAGCGTTTAAATAAGTTAGTTAGCATTGCAACAAGGAGCTGCCAAAGAATACATTAGCTAAACATAAATAGCTAGCTAGTGCCATGAAATAAAGTAATAAATCTAGCTAGTTGACTGCCATTCTAAGGGGTTGTCGTTAACATAGGTAAACATAAGTAGCTAAACAGCTAGCTAGTCTGGTAGTTCCCTTATATTGCTTATTAAAATCAATGTGTTAAATTAGCGATTGTTATACCAAAAGTCTATTTTTCCAGTAGCTAAACATTACCTACATAACTAAACACTTTAATAGGATCCTCAAGGGTCCTTTTTTGAGGATGACATCTAGGGGGTGACCACAGTCGCCACACTAGAAAGTCTTCGGAGAATTATTTTCACACACATTAAAACGGTGGCTGTAACAAATGTCCATGTTTAACAGCGGTGTTTATACCTCGCTGTGTGATTGAGTGTTTAGTTGCAGCATGGAGCTCGTACCATGAATGGGAGGCATTATTTTATCAGTGTGTGTCTTGTTACATTTACTTCAGTGTATGTGTGTGTGTGTGTGTGTGTTAAATATTGCCATGCTAATCCAGTTACTCTGTCATATTAACATACTGATTGCTTCAGAGCAGAATCCCCTCCCTGAAACACACATACACACACACACACACACACACACTACACAAAGACACACACAGGGAGTGTGCTGTGTGTGCTAATCCAGCCTACGAGCATGATAGTTCTTAAACACACTGCTTCAGGTTATATCAAAACCAAACTCGCTTCTCTAATGCCCCGAATACAAAACGCATCAATTCACAGACAGTAATGTGTCACCGTCCATCTCTCTCTCTCTCTCTCTCGCTCTCTCTTTCCGCATGTCTCTTTACCTTTCCCTCCTTTCTTTATCTCTAGATGCACCTTTTCTCCTTGTTCCTCTGTCGCTACTTGATGATCTGTCCGCTGATTTTTCCTTTTCAAGCTGATCTAATGTAAAATGTATAGGAATTCTAGCAAGCAGGAGTGATTTTCTCTGATATTGTACCAAAAGCAACATTTACAAATCTCACATCTCATCCTACCGTTAATCTTTCTTACATGTCCTTCCAGTTAGCTAATGAGAACTGAAGCAATCTGTTGTCCTTTTATTTTAGTTTTACCGCCAGGTGACATTTTTGCTCACTGGTTTACTCAATGACTGACTCACTGACTAACTCACTAACTGACTCTCTATCTGACCCACTGATTGTCAAGTTAACTGACTCACGGACTGACTCACTTACTGATGCATTGACTGACTCACTGCCTGACTCACTGATTGAGTCACTGACTGACTCAGTACCCAACTCATTCATTGACTCACTGACTAACTCACTGACTGACTCACTGCCCAACTCACTGACTGCCTCACTGACTTACTTATTGACAGACTCAGTTGCTGACTCACTCACTGACTCTCTGACTGACACACTGACTCACTGACTGACTCACTGACGGACTGTGGCTGACACTCTCACATACTGTCTTACTCAATGACTGAATCACTGTCTGACTCACTGACCAACTCTCTGACTGCCTCACTGACTGACTGAGTCAGTGACTAACTCACTGACTCACTTCATCAGTAAGAGCTAAAAGAAGATAGCAATGGTTGTCATAGACAAAGTGTTGTACAAAGCAACTGAGAATATTTGGCACTAATGGAAGGTGTTAATAAATCACAACAGGGAGTGCTTATTAGGGAGTGGATTATTTTCCGGAAACAGCATTTCCTGAAGTGTATTATTCTTCTTATACCACAGCATTAGAAAACCCTGTCCTGTAGAATGACTGTTACAAAGTGTTGACATTGGAGACTCCTTCCATAAGTGTTCTTACAGAAAGCATCATCATATCAGTACAATGTTTTTCTTTATTAAATAACAACACATTATGTGAATCGTCCACTGTAGAATTAGTTGTTACTATAGAAACGATAATCATTAAATTGAGTGCATTAATGTAAACATGTGGCAGAGAGTAAGAACAGCTTTGTGGTATAAACACCAATAAAATAGGTAAGTGTGTATGCAGTACAGTAGCACTTTTAGGTTGGTTTTTTTTTTTAACAATGTCCAAAGAAGTAGTTGAGTGTCAGTAAACAAATCTTAGCCCTTGACCCCAATAATCTACCAGTCATTGCAATAAAATCAAACAAGAATGCTAATATAGTTTTAATTATACTGAATAATTTGTTTACCAAAATATAATTTTCTTCTGTATTGCGTGTTTTGGTATTTTCAGGAAAAGGGACTACATACTAAACTGTATGTTCTTCAGTACATCTTTTGCACATTAGTTATCTGGTAAAACATACTGTACGTTGTGAACCTTTAAAACTCATATAACATACATAAGGACCATGAGGACCTGTGTTATGTCTTTTAAAGGTGAAGTATACTGTATAATGCCTCAGCGAGCAAAAATATATCTGTACATTATGTTTTTTTCTGTCACCTAGTTTTACCTAACATGAAACAGAATCCTATAAAGTCCTTCATTCTTTGGCCTTATTACAATATTAGGTTGATTACTTCCTTCTGTGTAGGAAAAAACTCTTGCAACTTTATTTTAGTTATGAAACAGACACTAAAACATATATTTTGAACATATATTTCCCATAAAGCTTTTAGGGAGCAAGCAGCTCTGTGTAGAAGGTTTCCTCTGTGTTACAGCTGAAAGTGTATCAGTGCTGTCTGTAAAGGTGCAAATTGGTCTTCACTTGCAGCAAATAGTGCTGAAACACACTGATGATGTGTGTATGTGTGTGTGTATGCATATGTGCGTGTTTAAGGTCACGAGGCTATGTGCAGAATGGAACGAGACCGACTTCTCCGATGTGATCTATATCCTTCTCTCGCTTTTATTTTCCCTGCTGAGCCCCACTCGGCTGATAAATCGAAGCCGTGATTGATTTCAGCGCCGTTTCCGCCCTGAAAGCCTGAGAAGCGGCCTGAAGACCTTCGTGCTCCTCCATCCAGAAAATAAAAGCGCGATTAGCGACGCGCTCCCATTACGCTCCTTTATCTGGCCAAAGCAGTTTAAACAGGCCCAAATGAAAACTGCCAAGTGAACCGCCACCTCGTTTAAAAATGCGGACAACAAACAGAGAGAATGGTTTGTGTGGGGTGTGTGGAGGGGGGGGAAGGTGAAATTTCTCTCATTAGCATGTTAGCAGAGTCTTTTTAAAACTCTAGTTGCGTTCAATATATAGTGCAATGTTTTGGAAGTTCATAGCCATTTCTAAAAGCATGGAAATTATCCGGCGCAGTTATACAATCCCATAGGCTAGTGACAAAATGATAAACACCAGAAGGTACTAAAACAATATGAAGTAGGGCACTATGTCTGGCATAAGGCAAGTTTGTTCATCCAGATCATCACTAGATTCTGTAATGTGATGTAGCTCATTCACACCTCAAGATTAACAAGCTTTCACAAAAGGCAACAGACCCAAACTGCTGCATCAACCACTGGGTTGGTGGAACTGGTGGACCACGCTCTGGATGTGGACCCGGCAAAGTGGACTGAACCAAAAAAAAAAAAAAAAAAAAAAAAAAAAAAAAAAAAAAAAAAAAAAAAAAAAAAAAAAAAAAAAAAAAAAAAAGGTGGCACTGTGGTGTAGCAGGTAGTGTTGCCATCTCACAGCTCCAGGGTTCGAGTCTGAGCTCGTGTTACCATCTGTGCAGAGTTTCATGCTCTCCCTGTGTCTGTGTGGGATTCCTTCACATGTCGGTAGGTGGATTGGCTAAGCTAAATAGGTGTAAATTCTCCCAATCTTGCACCCAGTGGTACCAGGATAAGCTCCTGATTCACCACAACCCTGATCAGGATAACGGAAAAAAAAAAACTGTAGCAGAGCATTGAATGTAGCACTGACTACAGATTTCCAAACACCACGGCCTCTGTAGCAGACCCTCTGATAGGGTAGAGTTTACGCAGATTTTCATCGATTTCTGATTAGTGACGTGACACCATGGCTTGTACAACAAAAATGTAAGATTTAAAGACAAACAGATGGAGAAATGTGTTTATTCTTCCTGTTCAAGTTCAAAACTGGTGTATCTCTCTGTTCAGACTCTGTGGCCCTACCCTGCTGAAAAAAACAAAACAAAACAATAGAAACCATCACAGAAATTATAATGGTTTCCACTACAAATACCATTACAAACCACCAGCTAACCATTAAAACCATTACCATTACTGGTCCTTAATGTTATCCACTAGACATAACATGCCACCAATAGAAGGCAACAAATTACCAGTAGAGACCCACAGGGACCATTACAGCTTCCATTAAAACCAATACAACTCCCATTATAACCATTAAAACCATTACAACTCCCACTATAACCATTAAAACCAATACAACTCCCATTATAACCATTAAAACCATTACAAATCCTATGAGGGTTTCTATTGTTTATTTCAGCAGGGTAGTGAGACTTAACAGGAAGTACCAGAAACAAAACTTAAACACTTCAAAATGACGAGTCACCATTCTGTCACGTTAGTGGTTTACCCAGACCTTTGTCAGAAAGGAATTTTATGTTTTATGTTTGGAAGTTCATACATTTTAGTTATGAATACCCGTGATGTAGATTACTACCATGCTAATATGCTAACTAATGTGTGGAAATTCAGCGTCAGGCTTGTGGGCGTGGCTTTTCTCTACATTTCTACAGTCTGTAGCATAGTAGCATGCTAGTATCCGGTTTGAAAAGTTAGCCATGGAGGATTGAAGTTGGCGTTATTCTGACAGAAATGTTTGACAAAACATGTTTTAAGGTTATAATACAATAATAGTACAGTAAAATACTATGTTTTCCTGTAACTGTATGCCTATTTTTTGGGGTATTTGTTTGTCATTTGCTTTCCACAGTGAATGCTAACGGTTTAACGGTTTAACGGTTTTCCTTCAGCTGAGGTGAAATGCAGTTCAGTGTGCTTTTAAAACATTGAATTATAAATAAATAAATAAATAAATAAATAAATGCTATCACATACTGTAGCATGCAGGAGAAGTGATAGCCTGTGTTTGCCAGTGTTCATGTCTCTTTATTATTATTATTATTATTATTATTATTATTATTATGGATTTGATGAAAATATATTTTATTTCCTGTAGACATGGATTAACGATGCTCTCGTAGCCTAAACTCATAAATCTTTTACATAATTTACCCCATGTTACATTCGAAATAATTACTAAATTACTAAAAACAAACAAACAAACAAACAAAAGTAATCAGAATGAGTTAAAAGTGCTTCTATGTAGAGTATATTTACAAAATCCCAGGGTTTATGGGTTAAAATAACATTTACTCTAGCAGGCCAATAATAATAATAATAATAATAATAATAATAATAATAATAATAAGACCTACTTCTGTATCTACTATGTGCATCACATCATCAAACTAATCATTTCGGATTATCTCTAACTGCACATGCAAAAAATAAATAAATAAATAAATAAATAAATAAATCCAAAAAACAGGATTTCGCTCTTTTTTTCCTCACCGGAGTATGTACATAATAAACCAAACTGTGTCCTACAGCCGTGCACGCGCTGCCGGGATTTGTCGGTGTAATATAGAAAAGTGTGTAATATATTTGGTGTGTGTGTGTGAGTGTGTGTGTGTGTGTGTAATCTCTTTCTCACTGTGTGTCGGAAAGGAAACGCGATTCGTTCCGGCCCTGAAATGCGTAAAATGCAGCGCTTCATTCACCACGCCGCGAGATGTGTGTGTGTGTGTGTGTGTGTGTAAGAGAAAGAGAGAGAGAGAGAGAACGAGAGAGAGATAACACGAGTAATAATAACAATAATAACAACAATAATAATAATAATAATAATAATAATAATAATAATAATATGAGGATGAGGATGATGATGATGATCCAACTGCATTATTGTTAGTCAGATCATGATCAGGAAAGGAGAAAGTGAAAAGATATTAAGTGTGTTCCAGGTCACGAATGAGTGAACAAATTCCTCTTTTAAACTCAACCTGCGTGATGTTTACACACCGCAAAAGAAAAAAAAAGTAAAAATAAAAGTAAAAGTCGGGTTTTGTTTTTAATCCTAAAAATATCTATAAAAGCATTACAATTTCTCAGCCATGGATTTCTAGACAGAAAAAAAAAATCTTGTTTTACTCACACTGACAAAAAAACAAAAAAGGACTATTTATTTATCTATTTATTTATTTATTCATTCATTCATTGACTAATTCACCATTTAATTTTGGATCTCCAGGGTTGAAGTGACACCTCCTGTATTTATCCTCATCCAGCTGGCTTCATATTATTACTCAAAAAAAAAAAAAAAAAAAAAAGAACTAGCTGATAATTCAACCATGTCAGGGTTAATTTAACACTGAAGGAGCTCATTATAGGAGTTTGCATCACTGTATGTCAGAAATGAACCTGTTATTGCTACTTCACATTTCCAGACCTCAAGCCTTATTCTCCTGGAAACAATGCAAAATATATAAGCTGATATTCTAAGAATATGAGGCTATAGTTATAAGACATGACTCTTAGGTGAAAAGCTGCTCTGGAACGATGTGACATTTTGTTTCCTAAAAGATCCTGTCAGTATTGGTTCTTTTATCCTTTTATTGGTGCCACACACACACACACACACACAAACGAAGATCATTGTGTAATTGGGAAAAAAATCAAAAATGTTTATTTTATAGAATTGTGATAAGGTATACTCTTTTCAGTGTGTGTAAGTGTGGAACCATTCATGGGTTCTTGGTGGTTGGGAGGTTAAAGTTAACACTAAAGATTCATTAAAGACTGTAGCGTTCACTATTCTGTCGCTTACATCCAACCCAAGAGTTCACTATACACTGTCAGAAATAAATACCCCAACCTGTACCATCATACCTGGGAATTTTAAGAACCAAAAAGCAAAACAAACATGCACTCACACTTTATTTCTGAAAATGTACGAGGACATTGTGTTGTTTCGTTTTCCTTCAGAGTCAAGTTCAGGCTTTTGCTCTTTTTTTTTTTTTTCAGAACTGAAGAAATTATTTAAGCGAACAGCCACAACACAGCCTAACTCCATATCCCAACACATTCTTATAAATACCATCAAGGGTACATGTTTTATATCTGGAACCCTTTCCATAACCAGTAATTGAATTTTTGTAATTAAGGAACACGACATGAGCTTTCCTATAAAAGACAGATACACAGACCACCAAAAGGACAAAAACATGGTGGCCACAAGGAAAAGTACAGTTTGGTGCCTTTATTTGTGAAAGCACACTAAGCAGCCAATGGTTAAGCTTTAGCGCAGGTTAAACTCACATCCTGCAGAAACTCAGACCATTTTAAACTCAGCTAAGTGTGTGAAACTGAGTTTAAAATCTCACACACTTCATGCACAAAGCAGGTCTCATCCTAAAATTATCAGCTTTTAGATATAAAAAGTGCAGAATCCAACCCTGTGTACCTGCATATGTTTATAAATTCATCTCTAATTTCATTTAATACATGCAAATCAGTGTACACAAGAGATTGTATTTTCTGATGAATTATTATTATTATTATTATTATTATTATTATTATTATTATTTAAACTTACTATGCATTGCGGCGAACGGGTCGTGCTTGCAGTGAATTTCCATAGGTCAGAGGTCACGGCCACTTCCAGGCGGGTTTAAACGACTTGAACGACGTGATGTTCAGATTTTTATTTCTTTTTTAAAAAAAATTTTATTTATTTTTAAAGGTTCAGTCCATTCAGTCGATTCTCCAACACTTTCAATTAAAAAAAAAATATTGAAAAAACTTGAAAAGGCCAAGGAGTTAAATGGAGAATGAAGAAGTGGTTATTTTCTCTTCAAAAAAAAAAAATTATTGAAAAAAAATAGATATATACATGTATATAACCGCATATAGCCTATGATCAGCAATAATTTCTGTTAAAATGCATATGGAAGGTCTGTGGTTGTGCCATAAACCCTTCTGGAGGAAACAATCCAAACATGCAGGAAGCATGCATGCACTGGTCAAGAGAAATAAAACGCAGCCATGATGATGCTGAATTGAGGAAATTGTTCCCACGCTGTAAAATCCCGGTATCCGGTTACACTTTCTACACTTTCAGAAACGGTGCATTTCTTCCTCCCGTTAGTCCTGGGATGATGATTTGTTGAACTCCGAGCGTCCCATTAGACTGAGTTTTTGTAGAAGCCGCTCTCTGTAACTCCGACAGCGCGCGCGTCTGCACGTGAGGACCTAAACGGCGCATCTTATATACATGAAGCGCGCTCTTTGTGACGCGCCATGGCACGAATCCGCGCGCGCTCCGGTGTCCTGTCCCGCACAGGGAAAAAAAAAACAAATAATAAATTTAAAAAAAAAAAAAAAAAACGAGCCGGTTTATTAAGTTTTGCGGTAACAGAGGGTTTAAACAGAAATGAAAGCCTCTCCTCAGGCTGGTTGTTGTGGTTGTAGTTTTGTTTTCAGCGCGTGAAGGAATTCTAATTTTTTTTTTAATTCAAAATCCGTCCGTTTGTGCGTGAGCGAGTGAGTGCGTGAGTGAGTGCGTGAGTGCGTGCGCGGCGCGAGCTCCCGCGCGGTGCGTTCCAGAACCCGCTCTCGTGTGGACAGCGCCGGGGATGAGGAGCTCCGAATCTACCGCTCCGCTCTGCCAATCACGAGGCAGATCAGCCAATCACAGCACAGCGCCTCTGCCTTCACCTCAGCCAATCACAAGTCGAGCTCACAGTCAGAGGACGCTGATTGGCTGATTACGGGAGCGCTCGTGCAGGGTGACGCGCTGTATCCGAAACATAATATCACATCTCCAGCGGGCGAGTTGTTGATTTTATGTTTACTTTGGATTATTATTATTATTTTTTTTAATTATTATTTTTAAATAAACGGTTTTTTAATGTCCATTTGCGTTTGTAAACATTTGCGTAATTAATTAATTAATCAATCAATCAGTCAAGGTCATGAGCAAAGTTGTGTTTGCATAAGATTTTTTTTTTTTTTAATACACCATATCCTATATTATATATTATAGCTCTAGGCTTCATTAATTAGACTTTAATAATTGTGTAATTGACTGTTTTTAATATTTTTATTTCTTTTTAATGTTTCCATGCATTTTTTTTTTATCGAACTACAAATGCACGAAGGAAGAAACGAAAAAAATAAATAAGTTATAAGCCAGTTTTAGAGAGTCCAGGTAAAAATGTAAATAATAAAAATGTAAATAGTGTAACTGGAACTGTTCATGGATGTGTTTTCGATCATGGGTCGATAGAGGTTATGTTGTTCATGTATTTCTTATATGAGCTTAAAAATTACATTAAACGCATATAGGCTTAAAAGGTTCAAATGTTACCACAGGCATATTATAAGGGGATTTATTTTCCTTTGACCTGCTTTCTAATAAATAAATAAATATGATTAAAAATTTTTTTACAGAGGATGTTAAAAATTTAAATCTCCATTGAACTGATTGATATATTTATGCTCCTCTTTCTCTATAGCTATATATCTATACATTTTAATTTTTATCCTAAACGCCGTATTCTTTCATTTTTAATTTTCTTAAAACGCTGTCTGTGTCGTTTTTGTTTATGACAAATATATATTAAATTTTTATGTTTCTTTGTGTTGTTTATATTTGTTTTTATTACTAATTTTCCTGAAAACCAAAAAAGAAAAGCAGCTCAAACATGGAGGAAGAGCTAACGATACACTTTGACCATTTTACAGGCTTTAACACCAGACCATTTACACAGTTATATAGTTTTTATAGTTTCATATTTATTGATAGTAAATATATTATTGGTCTTTGCTGTAGTGTGTGGATAAGCAGCTCGCGCGCTCCGCGCTGTTCACGCGACGTGTTTTGGTCGCGCGCGCTGCTCGCCAGGGGGCGCGCCTATAGGTCCCGCAGTGCACGCGCGCTCGCGCACGCCAGGTGACCCAAACCGCACAGTACTGTCCTAAATAATAAGTAAAAATAATAATAATAATAAAATAATTAAAACATATATAACTATATCCTACATATATATCATAAGATTCACAACAACTGTGTAATTGGAAACCTCAAAAAAATGGCCGACTTCGAAGAAAATGTCCTTTTTTTTCTTTATTCACGATTCCTATCCCACTTTTTATTCGTTATTTAAAAGATAAACCTTTTATAAATTGTTAAATTGTCTGTACATAGCCTATATCTCAATTTAACTCGTGTGTAAATCTTATAAACACTGACAAACACGAATTTTCCCTCATTAGCATGTTAGCTAGAGCTTTAAAAAAAAAAAAACACTCCACAAAAGTGTGACCGTTAAAATTTAAAATAATCTCGCGAGGAAGCTCGCGCGCGCTATACTTTCAAATCAAAACACATTCATTCATGTCACAGTGACGTATTCCTTTTTAAACAACAACAACAACAACAACAACAAACAAAAACAAATCACTTCGGAAATGTTTGTTGCTGTTGCTATTGAGACTTACAGGTCTGTGTAAAGATGCTAATGTATAACTGTAAAGTCATAAAACCCTTAAACAGCTGGTTTAGGTCTGTAGTTTAAAAGCAGGCTACATATAAATGAGCTTCTTTTTAGGATAAAGAAAGTGGAAAAGCCCAACATCCGGAATAAACTTGCTTCTTTACTGGTAGAGATGTGGTCAGATTCTGACACAAACTGAGAGAGAAACAAATTTTAAAATGAAACTCTCAGGAAAAAAGAAAGGAGGTACCAAAGTGTACCTTTCTCTAAGTGCTACTCTTATCTTTTTTACCTTTAATATGTATTTCACCTGGAAATGTGGATATGGTATATTAGTATATAATATACTCTAGGTAAATATAATATATTCTAGTATATAATATATTCTAGGTAAAATATACTAAAGGTGCAAAAGGCCCAGAGACAAGACATAGTACAGTTTAGTACCTTTTTTTCCTGAGATTGTACTTTAAAAATCTGTAAATTTGGTGAAATCAGCTTTGACAGACCTTGCGTATAGTCTAATCCTGCTTTGAAAATAATATAGGCTATAATTTAATTTTTTTATTAAATGCACGTGCTGTTAAAATTAAAAAAAAAAAATCACAAATTTTGTATGACTTGGAAGTTGCTCTTCTGTGTATTCGTCATTTTTATTAATTTTATTTCAAATACTTTTATGTGTAAACATCACAGGTGACTATATTGAGTATTTCTGTAGCCAAAATGTAAACATTTCTTTTTAAAATATATTTATTACAGCTTATCTGGAGGAAACTATATGATGAGTTAAACATGAAGGGTTAATCGAGCATGTAAAAGAGTTGCATTACATGCCCGTGTGACCATAATGACAAATTTAGTCTATACATCTTTAAGCTAGAGTTTTAAAAAAAAATTATAATAAAGCACAATCCACAAAGTGCTTGAAGTGTAAAGCAAACTTCTTAGTCCTAAATGGCATCAACCAACAAATCAGCTACCCACTGATTTAACACCTGCAGTGTTGAATGAACTCTTAGACTAGGTGTTAATTCAATCCTGGGGATTTTCCTGCACGTGCACGCACTCATTTATTCTCACATCAAGAAATGGAGCTAATGTAGCTTAGATGATGCAATATATCTGTCTTGTGCTCTATTAGATTTGATCTGAGGTCCCAGGATGCACTCACGAAAGAATAAAACAGATTTAAAGAGGTCATGTTTTCTGTGTGAGGGTAAAAAAGTGAGTACAGTACCTATAATATATATCCAGTGTCAGCTTCTTAAAGTCTTAAAGCCTTATGTAAATATATTGCATGTGATCTGCACATCAGTAGCAGTTACAGTTACTACATTTATAGTACTTCCGCATTTTCAATCCGGATGTGACGTATCCAACACGACCACACACTACATACCAGACCAGTTACCATAACCTCTGAACTAAACTAAATGAATTAATCATGCCTTTAAAAAAAAGGGTACTAAACTGTCCTTGTCGCAGAAGTGGTACCAACATCTTTAATGTGCATCTTGTACCTAGAAAGGTAATCCAATTATGTACCTTAAGGCATGTTTCCAGGTGAAAGATGCCTAATAAATGCACAAAAGATAACGGTACCGTTACAAATATAAGGAAAGGTACACAACAGTACCCTTTATTTCCCTGTGTCTGTATTTAGTTCCTATATGCAGCTATCTAAGTCTCATGCATGCTTCATTTCAAACCATTTGGAGTATCTGTTTCCAGTCCCAAATCACAACACACCTGCACCATTAACTGCTACACACCATACAACAAACACTTGTCCAGCAGAAGGTAGTCCAGTTTGGTGGAAAGCCACCAGTTTTGGTCAATCTGCCATGTACCTGTTGCGCACAAGTGATGTGTCAAACATTGTTGTGGTTGCATGTCCATTCCAACGTGCAATTTTTTTAAATGCATTTCTTTTGTGCATAGACAAATACGCAAATGCATGACAAAAATTGAATTGTGTTTTTAAAGGTAAGAAAAAAATTCAAGCAACCAGACTGTGAGTTTGAGAAATCATTCCTCAGGTGCTAAGTTAAGGTTGATAGTGTTTAATGTGGCTTTAGTCGTGATTTTTTTTTTCCCATATGGAGATATGCAGTAGGTTGCAGATATGCTTTCTGGCAGGTGATTTTTTTTTTTTGCAAATTTTTTTTTTGCAATTTTTTTTTCCTGAGAAGCTCCAAAGCACTGGGTTGAGACGTAGGTCAGTATTTATCAGAAAAGTCACAGTATTTGTCGCAAGTCATGGCATATATACATACACATATACAGTATATGTATATATATATATATATATATATATATATATATATATGCAAATGCAGTAGTAGATATACTTACAAAAAGCATTTTACGCACGCGCATACACACAGTGCCTACCCATGCATAGTATACAGTATACAGTACATATACAGATTCATCCCAATACCTATTCAAGCATTGAGTGTGTGTGTATGTGTGTGTGCATATAGGCTATATGTATTTACAGTACCTCAAGATCACTGCAGGCCGCAGTCCAACACACACACACACACACACACACACACACAATGCAGCATTGCTTTTCGGATTGCATCTCATACCACAACGTGACCATGCATCATTTTGAAGGCTAGGCAACATCTCTTGTGCATTTCTATAAAATGTATGTACAGCGAATATAAAAGTGCTGAATGTTGGCAAAACATAAAGCCTGTAGATGTTAGTTAAAGACTTTGGTGTGCGCTGTAGGTTTGTACACTTCCAAAGCCATAATTAAATGTCCTGTAGCCTATATTGTACAGGTTATACAGTAGAATAGAAAAGCAAAGTGCGTGTAAAATGTAATGTAATGTCTAAAAGTGTGATGAAATGCGTCCAAAGTTTTGCAGGTTGGAGTGAAGAGGAGGAAAGAGGAAGAAAGAGGAAGGCCTTACCCGAGCGTCCGATGCGCCCTGATGGAGCTTTCTGATCCAAATCCATACTGGGACAGAGAGATGACCCGAGCAACAACAAATAAAAAAAATCCTTTCCGTCTCCTTTTCTCTCTTTCCCTTTCCCCCTCTCTCTCTCTCTCTCTCTCTCTCTCTCTCTCTCCCTCTCTTTTTGTTGTGTTGCAGTGCTTTTGGCGTGCTGGAGTTTGCAGTAAAGCGACTCTTCCGCTCCCCGTGGCGCCGTGGCGAGTGTGCAGCGGCCTGAGACTAAACGCTTTAGGTGGAAAAGAGTCTCCGGAGAAAGCGCGACACGATTAAGGGGGCAAAAAGAGCAAAAAGCAGAAGAGAAGAGAAAAGAAAAAAAGGAGAGAGAGAGGGAGAGAGAGTCGTGCGTTCAGTGCGTGTGTGCTTAAGTCCTCTCTCTCTCTATCTTCCTCTCTTTCTCTCTATCTCTCTCAGACGCGCTCGCACATCTGTTACACTTGTTTGGGAAACTTTTTACAAGTTTTGCTCTCTCTCTCTCTCTCTCTCTCTCTCTCTCTCTCTGTGTGTGTGTGTGTGTGTGTGTGTGTGTGTGTGTGTGTTTTGTCATGGGATTTGGGCTCGAGTGAAAAACAGATCAGCAGGGGAATCAAAACTTCATCCACATCCAAAACTAACTAATTTTTTATTTTTGCGCACATTTATTTCCTGTTTATAAAAATAAAAATATTATTGCATACATTTGCATCGATCATGATGGAGAGCAGATCAAGTCAGAAATCTAGTGCTGATTCTCCAACCACGCGCTTTTCTCCTCTTATTAATAGGTTACAAAATGCTGTGATGTGTTAGGATGGATTGCTCACTAGATATTTTTATTAAATCTCTCAGCCATGATGGGAGGATGTTTGTCTCTTCTTCTTCTTCTTCTTCTTCTTTCCACACAGTGCATTTAGCTCACCTCAGAGACCCTGACCTCAACAACGACCTTTCATTGTTGCATCATTAAACAGTTGAACAATTAAAAAATAAATAAATAAATAAATAATCTGTGAAAAATGCACAGCTGCCAGACACACACTGTAGGAGTTTATTCAAGACTCAAGTTTATTCATTTTGGATTTGAATTTTCTCCTGAATTTGTAGTTTGCTTGGATATTCACAATTTTGAATTCTATTTTAAAGCAACACTTTATTTATTTATTTATTTATTTTATTTATTTATTT
>CM040481.1:13392043-13419255 GCA_022758105.1 Pangasianodon gigas
ATAAATAAATAAATAAATAATCTGTGAAAAATGCACAGCTGCCAGACACACACTGTAGGAGTTTATTCAAGACTCAAGTTTATTCATTTTGGATTTGAATTTTCTCCTGAATTTGTAGTTTGCTTGGATATTCACAATTTTGAATTCTATTTTAAAGCAACACTTTATTTATTTATTTATTTATTTTATTTATTTATTTTTTGAGGAGACGAATTGCACATATTTATGGCTACAGACATTAATATTGTTGGTATAATAATATTAATATCATTATACCAACACACAAATGTGTTTAGTTAAGCTCAATGTGTGTTTGTTTGTTTGTTTGTTTGTTTGTTTATTTAACTTTTTAAGGACCAATATAGACATGGAGGTTGTCCACCGATTTATTCATTAGTTCAGAATATAAATACAAATATAAATATAAATATAAATATTTGGTATTAAATAATCAAATCAGCAGATATGAGTCGATTTATAGATTTATAGGAACATTTTGCAATGAGATATTACAAAAGCGCGAAAACTTTTGCACTTTCACTCATCAGAACATTTAATAAATAAATAAATAAATAAATAAATAAATAAATAAATGGTGCGCATTATTTTTGCGAGCTGAGGAGCTTCTATATTTTTATATTTTGTACAGAAACCTGCAGAATTATCTACTGATTATTCGTTCTGGTGTTTAATGAGTCTACATGTGTAACTGCTTTTAGGTTAATGAAGTGTAACTCATTCTCAGATATGACGCAAAATATCGCTAAATATAGTCAAATATATTATTTATTTATTTATTTTTTTAGATGTTTAAGTGAGTAAGCTAGCTTTAATTTTCTCCTGATTACTTTAATTTTTTTTTCCCTGTATCACAGGAAGTGATTCTCTGAGTTATGTGTGCTTTTCGAAGGCGCGAGCGAGGCGGAAAAACAATGCGCGACTTTTAATAATAATAATAATAATAATAATAATAATAATAATAATAATAACGGCTTGTTGTATTTACCGGAGCTCAGAGGCAGAATAATGAAGCTTAGGATGATATTAATTTAAAATGATGTAGCCCGCGGGTCAGAGGGGATAATACCGACCCAAGGTCAATCGTTTAATTAACGATAAATATATATTTTTTTTTTTTTCAGTAACGCACGCGCGCGCGCGCAGCAACCCGGCTCGTGGGTGCACGTGCAGCCGGTCTGTGAACTGAACGCCGCCGGTACACGACTCTCAGGTCTGATTCCCGAGGGTACAGAAGAGGACTGAATCCCAGCGCTGAGTCAACACCCAGCCTACAGTACCGTCTCCAGTGCTGTGAATTAACACATAGTGCTGCCTGTGAGCATTTTTACTGTGTTAATAGAGTGAGTTACAGCGTTAAAATGACTTACAGTGACAAATCAACAAACTTCAGGCTACTGAATCAGCACACACAGGTCAAATTAACATCTATAGTAGCTACTGAACAACACAAGCTAATTCTGAGTTAGCTTACAGCTTAATGTATATAGTGTTGAATTAACACACAACCTACAATAGCGTCTATAGTTCTGTAAATTAACACAAAACATACAATAACATCTGTAATGCTGTACATTAACACGTAACCTACAATAGAATCTATAGTTCGGTAAATTAACACGTAACCTACAATAGCGTCTATAGTTCTGTAAATTAACACGTAACCTACAATAACGTCTATCGTTCTGTAAATTAACACATAACTTACAATAACATCTGTAATGCTGTACATTAACATGTAACCTACAATAGCGTCTATAGTTCGGTAAATTAACACTTAACCTAGAATAACGTCTATCGTTCTGTAAATTAACACGTAACCTACAATAACATCTATAGTTCTGTAAATTAACACGTAACCTACAATAGCGTCTATAGTTCTGTAAATTAACACGTAACCTACAATAGCGTCTATAGTTCTGTAAATTAACACGTAACCTACAATAACATCTATAGTTCTGTAAATTAACACATAACCTACAATAACATCTGTGATGCTGTAAATTAACATGTAACATTCAATAACGTCTATAGTTCTGTAAATTAACACGTAACCTACAATAGTGTCTATAGTTCGGTAAATTAACATGTAACCTACAATAACGTCTATAGTTCTGTAAATTAACACGTAACCTACAATAGCGTCTATAGTTCTGTAAATTAACACGTAACCTACAATAGCATCTATAGTTCAGTAAATTAATACGTAACCTACAATAACGTCTATAGTTCTGTAAATTAACACGTAACCTACAATAGCGTCTATAGTTCTGTAAATTAACACGTAACCTACAATAACGTCTATAGTTCTGTAAATTAACATGTAACATTCAATAACATCTGTGATGCTGTAAAATAACACGTAACCTACAATAGCGTCTATAGTTCTGTAAATTAACACGTAACCTACAATAACATCTGTGATGCTGTAAATTAACACGTAACCTACAATAGCGTCTATAGTTCTGTAAATTAACACGTAACCTACAATAACATCTATAGTTCTGTAAATTAACACATAACCTACAATAAAGCCTATAATGTCATGAATTAGCACGTGCTGTAACATTTATAGGGTTACATGAGAACATGCAGTGTTGGTTTATCACCTACAGTGTTGAATTAGCAGTTATTAGCAGTGTTGAAATGCCTTACAGTGATGATTTAACAATCCCATTAGCACATCATGCAGTATTGAATTAACACCTACAGTGTTCAATGGACACTTAGGCCACAAGGTTGAATTAGAAGTTAAAGTGTTGAAGTGACTTACAGTGACGAATTAGCAAATATATTAACACCTGTAGTGTTGAATAACACCTACACTTTTGAGTTGAGCCTCAAAACTTAACACCTACAGTGTTGAAACTGCACTTACACTGGTGAATTAACACTCTTAAAATGGAGATTGAGCACATATCAGGTTATACTGGTGAATTATCCTAACACTCAGTGTTCAATGAGCTCCTAAAGTGTTGACTTAACACACATTGGCTTGAATGAACCGTTATAGTGTTGAGCTGACTCATAACATTTATGAATTAATACATTTAACACTTACATAGTGTTTTTAGTGTTGAATTAGCACTTAGTTTATCAGATTTATTCTAGAGCTGTAGGTGTTCAACATTGTAACAGTAAACACTAGTAGTTAGAGAGCAGGTCTAGGTGTTATGGCAACGAGAAGAGAAACCGGAAGTGACGGTGTGTTTCTGCAGGTGGTAGTAAACCAGGGCAAGTGGTATAAGGTAGCTGCTATTCAGCAGGCCCACTCTTTCTCTCTCTCTCTCTCTCTCTCTCTCTCTCTCTCTCTCTCTCTCTCTCTCTGTTCTCAGGTTTGTATAAAGAAAGGTCATGGTGTGTTTTCTCAGGTTTGTATAAAGAAAGGTCATGGCGTGTTTTTATACACACTTACATCAACCTCCGCTTGCATTTTCTCTGCTCAAGGACCTGGTTTCAGCTTGCACTTTCGTCTCTCTCTCTCTGTCTCTCTCTCTCTCTCTCTCTCTCTCAGAGTCAGTTTCAGGTTGAGTCTACACTACAATCCTCTGTGTCTCAGCACCATTATAGTGTTGTGCGGTGTGTGTAGTGGTATGTAAGAACATTTTCCCCCAAATTATGCTGGAATTTTCCGACACACAGATTTCTATTTATATAATTCACCTAAAAACACATAGAAGCTTCATAACATGATGAAACAACATGCATTAATGCAAACATTTTTTTAAAAAGTAGCCTACCATGTCTTAAATCCATTTCTACATTGCCTTAAGATGGATTATCTTAAATCCATAATTAATGAGACCATGTGGTAGGCCTTTATCATGCATTCATCATAATAATCATAATAATAAATAAAAATAATTTACAAAAATATACAAAAATTAATAAAACAGTTGCTTCTAAATAGAAAATATTAATTGTCCAGAAGCTGGTGACAAATTAAAGGAAAAAAACCCAGGAGTTGTGGTATGCTCTGAGAGGGCATCTATCTATCTATCTATCTATCTATCTGTTTGTTTGTTTGTTTGTGTATGCTGCCATGCTTTGGCTCCACTTTTCCCTCTTAAAAAGAAGCATCACTGCAAATCAATACAAACTTCTTCTGAATGATCACCTTTATCCTATGATGATGATGATGAAGATGATGATGATGATGATGATGGGCGTGGTCACTTCCAGGATGACCCCGCCCCCATCCACAGGGCTCACTGAAAGGTTTGATGAGGATGAAAATGTAAATGTAAATCATTTGCTCTGACCTTCACCAGATTTCAGCAAAGATGAATACCTATAAGAGCTTTTAGATATAATGATGTGTTTGATGGCCATCATCCACACACCAGCTGAGGTGTTTATAGATCCAGTACATCTCATGGAGGTCCAACATCCTTTTAACACACTTCCCTTTAATGTGTCACGTGTCTCTATGTGCATATGCAAGACTCCACTGTGTAAGCTATGGGTAGGCCATGGACAGTATAGTCAATGCAGTATTAATCCAACCACATAGGGATTTATTTACACCAATTTAAGTCAGAAGGGTAGAAATAATTAAATATTTTCCCCCAAAATCGAAATGAACTGATGCAGAGAGACACTCGGGACGCAAAACAGAAATTATGATCTAAGCAATTCAGAGCAGTTCCACTGTTTCGCCTAAAGTCTCATGATTCATTTTTATCCCCCTGTTATTTATTTATTTATTTTTTTCTTGTGGCATTCCAATATTATTTGACAAAATGCGCCCGCTTTCCATCTCCTCATTAATTTCATTAATACTGTAATTATTTTCGGGAGCGCCGCTGATTGGCTGAGCGCGGCGCGCGCTGCCCGGGTGGAACCGGAAATAATCGCGTTAGACCGAGACGCAGGAAGCAAAGCGGACAATTAAAACAATAAGTAAACAAATAAATAGGAGGGAAAGATCAACAACGTTAATGAAGCTGCTGTGGTGGGGGTTTTTCCGCCATGGTTTGGGTTTTCATTAGGATGTTGGCCAGTTAACAAAAAAAAAAAAAAAAAAAAAGTTTCTTCAATAGTTAGAAAGTTTGCTTTTATATTTTAAATTCAGACACTTCTGTAAAAGAAACACGATTTTAAACTTATTCCAGCTATTAAGTATAAAACGCATCACAGTATGTAGCTGTAAAAACATGGAAAGCAAAGCAATCATGCATTCAGTGATGGATTTTTTTTTGGAAATTATTACACTTTATGTTGTGCTTTTTTAAATTAAAATTAAAGGGAGATGAAGAGATGAAGGAACAAATCCTATTCCACCTTTACACCAAAAGGAAGAACCTAATGCTCCTCTTCTCAGGTCCAACACATTTTTTTTGTTGTTATTATTTTATATTATTAATCTTTTCTTTCTTTCCTCTTAGACTATTTTAAAACCAGACACTGTGGCATGATTCATGAATATAAATATCATTCATGATATAATAACTATACAGCATAATTAACACCAGTGAAAGTGCCAGAATTGAATATTTGTAATAATATAACAATTTACTTTTTTTTTTTTTTTTTTTTTTTTTTTTTAAAAAAAAAAAAAAAAAGGGGGGGGGGGGGGAGTTGTCAGTTTTTCTGATTTTCACATCAGCAAATGATGCATTGCAAGTAGATTTTAAAAACTTTCTAAAACAAAACACATTTACGGTGTTTTAAAGCCTTTTCATGATTTTCATCCAGAATCTTAATATTAACTCACATCATTAGGCATCCTTTGGTACCATGAATGTAAACAATCAATTTGATACAATAACTATTATATATAAGCCTTTGTAAACAATAAGCCGTGTTATTTGTGTGTGTGTGTGTGTGTGTGTGTGTGTGTGTGTGTGGAGCCCGGCTTGGCCTTGTAAACCTGGGTGTACACATTTGGCCCAGCACCAGGCCAAACAAAAGAGGACATGAGGTTTCACCACGAGGCTTTTTGTTCCCGAACCCCATGTGACGTGTAGTGACACGCAGGGGTCAAACCGGGCCTCCGCAGCCCATGACAGACCCAAACACTCCACTAACAATACGTCTCAATGCAAAAGAACCTCTCAATGAGGAATAACCATGAAGCCGTGCAATATGGAGTTTAGAGGAGTCTATATCCTATAGACAGAACCTATAGACTGTTTATTTATATATTGATATTACAATGATTAATTATGCCTGAAAACACAGACTGGCTCCAAAGGTTACTTTTTTTTTTAAAACAAGTTTGTTCCTTCATTTATATTTGAAAAAGTATAAATTATAGCCTCATGCTTGGAATTTATATGTATGTAAGTATATTTAGAATATATTGCATTTTATATCTGATAGTGTCCCTGATGTGGCTTTTTCTCTCACTTGCTTGGCTTAGTTGCTTTTTCAGCCTGTATTTTAAGAGCTGATTTTGAGTATAGGCAAGATTTATTATTATTTTTTTAATACCCTGAACGTTTTTCATGCTGTTGCATATGAATGAAGTGGCAATTAATTACTACTGATATCGCTGCCTATCATACTATGTTCAACACTTGGTACCTTTTTCCATACACGGATTTCTGATCATGAGACTGGACTAGTTAAAGAAGGAGCTGGATATTAGGCTTGAAATGGGTTTAGGTGTTACATTTTAATGCACTCTCAGAAACAAAGGTACCAAACTGTACTTCACCTTGTTGCTGAAGTGGCACTGTGTTGTACCTTTAGTGTGTGTGTTTTACCTGGGAAGGTAAAAAAGTGGTGTACATTTAGTTATCTTTAAAGGTGCATCAGTGGTCCTTGAGATCTAATTATTATTAAAAGTGCACCATATTTAGGTACATCAGCAACAAGGAAATGCAGTTTGCTACCTATTTCTGTATCTTCCTTGATAAATCATCTTCCTTGCAGGCCTGTATATCTGTTTTCTCTGGTATTTTTGTTGATCTGTTAGTTTCTAATATGGCTGTTCAACATCACTGCATAAAACATCTGAAAAAACCCAAAACAAAACAGTGAAGGCCGGGCAGAGGTGCGCATGGAGGCCGAGGAGGCGGCCATTTTGCTTTCCTTTACCAAATAAACCATGCTGAAGCATCCTGATGGAGTGGGACATCATAAGAGGAATAAGAGGACAACCTGATCTTCTCTATATAATCGTCAGAGGGTGTTTTCCTTTCTACCAGACATTTTAGGCAATTTCCTAAAAAATTCCCCCAAATCTTAAACCTGCCATCCATTAGCTATTTATTCCTGCAAAAAAATAAATAAATAAATAAAAATAAGATGAAGTGAGGGAAGTTAGTTCTTTGGTCTTTCCTATTTTCAGAGGAAATGTAACCTTTGGGAATGGAAACGATGCACCGGTTTGATGGCCTTTTCATGCGCGGAGAATCAGATGGCATTCAAACCGAGACTGTTTCATCTCCTGCCTTGTGTTCACTATCTGATATACTTATTGTACAAAAATTGTTTAAAAAAATCACACACACACAGAGCTCATTTTGAGGACTGTTTTGATATAAATGTCGAAAAAAAATATTTATTCTCTCCAAAAGAAAAGACAAGATCGTAGGACCTTTAACTTTCTAATTTCACTAACACACTGAAACTGTCACTGAAACTTAATTAAAATGCATATATTAAAGGAATAGGCTTACATCCTGGGATTAGTGTAGACTTTTGTAGTATTTTTAATATTTAACATTTGGATGAGAGTATTGTATATTACACCAGAGTCCATTTAGAAGTAAATCTTCCTAAACTAGCCTATTTATTGCTCACACAATATTACAGACATATGCCAGTATGTTTTTAGGCCTTTCTTCCTCTGATCCTACAAAGAAGCTTCACAAACAGTGGCATGTCCAGGTTTTCAGACATGGGGTTTTAAAGAACAGGGGCCAGAGCACACACAAGGGGTGAGAACCACTTAATTAGCAAGAGAGGGGAAAATATTTCAGACTGTATTTGTATGAAATTAATATCCACATAAAATCATTACTGTGTGGCTTCATAGCTCTGCAATTCCTAATATTTAAGTGATTTGGTGAAAATACATACAATCCTACAATGATAGGATTTATTACATCTGCATGAAGTATAACAGACCTTGCACACACACACACACACACACACACACACACATATATATATATATATATATATATATATATATATATATATATATATATATATATATATATATATATGTATGTATGTATATGTATATATATGTCACACTTCTTAGAACTAAAGAAAAGAAGACAAATTAAAATTATTTAGGAATATATGAGGGTGAGGTAAATGAAAACCCTCGTTGCAAATACGATCAAAATATCTTGTATGCCCACCTTTGGCCTTTGACGCTTTGTAACATCATCTTTTTGTCCTCTGAACAGCTTTTGAATGCTCTCAATTATATACTTTTAACATTTTCTCATGACTCACCCTCATATTTTAATAACATATTGAATTAAATACTGTATTGAATTAAATACTGGTGTTCTTTGGCTGCAGGCGTATGGGCTTGTGTTTCTTAAAATGGCGTTCAGGAACCCCCTGGGATCTGTGACTTATGATTGTATTACTACTTTTATGCTATGACTTTATTATAGGCCTCTTTATAGTGGTTGTGATGCTTAGTGAGCTATTTAGTTATAATTTGAAGCATAATTGAGTGGGCCTTTGGATTAAATGCTTAAAGCTCAGTTGTATAGAAATATGCATAAATAATGTCAGCTTGGATGTAACTGCAACTAGAAAATTATTGATTTTATACTGAATGTTTTGAATCTTTTAGTACAGTGTAGGTAACTGGACTGAGATCTGTTGGTGGAAGGTTTAAAAAATGCAATAATTAAATATAATAGTGCATATTGGAATAGTTTATTAGTAAACTAATGCTGTAATTAATAGTAAGTAAATCTGTAATGCAAAAACAGCTGAGATCAAAATATCAAAAACTCTCATAATGGCTGCCTAATCGTCTTTCCTCAAACTCCGGGATAGTCATGCTTGCAGCGCTGAGTTTCCGCGATAGTTATCAGTTGGCCAACCATTTTTTTTCTTCTCACAGACCGGAAGTTCGCCTGTCTTCTGTGTTGTCTCGCTTCAAAGCTGGAAAACTAAACAAGCAGGTCAGACTGTAGTTCTCGAGACAGAGCCAGTGTGTTGTGTGTTTTTGTGATCGCTTGTGTGTGTGTTTGGAAAGCTTTAATGATCCTGTATTTAAGGTGTTAACCCGTTTATAAACACATCCGGCTCCTCGCGCAGGGCACACACGTGGAAATCAGAGTGCAGCGCGTGCCGGATAAAGTTGTTAGATATGTATACATGGAAATTACCTTTTTATTTATTTATTTTTTTATTTTACTATCAATGAGACTATGTTTCGAAAATAATATACAAACTAATGGTTTGTTATTTTTTAAAAGGCTGCCTTGTAACCAAAACAAGCTCGAGCCGTTCTAGAAGGCGGAGTCTCAAATTGCGTCCTTCGTTCTACACACGTGCACTACATAGGGTGTGACGTCACGGATTCCACGCTCTACGTAGTGCGCTACGTAGGCACTAATAAGAGATTTAGGACACAGCCTGCTGTTAGGCTAGCTACAGATAGAGCTAGAGGCTTCCCTTGAATTTTATTATATAGCTCTTGTGATTTTTACTGTACACTTCATCACAGTTCATAAGTGTGTGCCTAGTTAAAGGACAGAACTCAAAAAAAAAGGTATTAGCTCATGTATTTGCTATTGTATTACCTTTAAATAAGTGTTACATCCTGGACATATAGGCTGCTGTGGTTTAATAATGTATCTAGAGTACAGTACATCTGCTGTATTAATGATAATCAGTTACCATAGTTACAGTTACATGATCAAATGTTCTCAACTGTAGTCCTGGAGAACCCCCTGTTCTCCCAACACACCTGATATAACCAATCAGCTAATTCATAACCCTTCACAGAGTTAGGAACCTGTGCAGGAACCGTAAACTGCTGGTTATCAGTGATATAAAATGAGATCATCGTGACCATTTGTACACAATGTTAGAGTTTATAATCTATGGATCATCGAGCTGTTGAGCTCTCGTGTCCTTTTCACTGTCCTGAGATGGGAACGTAATACAAAATGGACTGGTTATTGGGCTTACCTTGCTGCTCGTCCTTCTAAATTTATGGAATATAGTTGCACCAAAACACTGACAGATGAAGTAAAGTGATGGTCATGTGACCTACCCATGTAAAGAGTGATGTAATGGACGAAAGAAGGTAGGAAGGTTGTATGTTGAAAAGCAGCTTCTGTTTTTCTTTATGGATTTAGGATTGACAGCTGTCAAAACTCTGCACACCCTATAAACTATGTGACCAATCAGACTGTAGGCCCCGCCCCCACAAGAAATTATAAAAAAATAAAATTGGCTACCTTTCAGTTTTGTAGATTGGTGCTAAACTTTAAAGTTTATATCAATAAATAATAATTAAATGGTTTTTATCATTAGCGGTATTGTAGTGTTAGGAGTGAGCGTTAATGATGACTTTTTTTCATTAAGGCCGTCGCTCGAGATGTTCTCAGGCTACCAGGAGCGGGAAGAGTACGAAGATGAGCTGTATGCCGAGGAAGAACACGATGACGACTCTGAGCCTGACAGCGATCTCGAGTTCCAGCTCTATTCCCAGCTCCACTACTGCACCGATGACACGGAGAACCATCCAGAGAACCGTGACGAGAACCAGGGAAGCTGCGGTCATGAGACACCTCAGGAACCTCAACCTGGCCGGAGAGTCCAACCTCCTGCTGCTCCTCCCGATGAAGTCATTCTGATCGACTCGGGCCCGGACGTCATCACTCTTTCGGATAACACCGAGGAAGAGGACAGTGTGTGTGCCAGGAAAGGTCAGAGGTCAAGAGGGAAAGGAGTGGCTCCCGTTTCACAGCCTCAGCGTCATCGTCATAGTGAGGAAGTGGTAGTCTTGGACTCGGAGTCGGACCAGAGTTCAGATTCGGAATCGATTCCTCCGTACGTGGTGGATCCGGCTTTGGATTCGGATTCTGATTCGGATTCGGACGGATTGGAGAGCTGGATGATTCTGGGTCGGGAAAAGGAGGAAGGAGACCAGGACATACAGCTTAACGTCTTTACGGTCCGCAACAGGGATCAGCCAGGTGAGTGTGTAAGAGTGTGTGTGTTTATTAAATATCACCAGCAGGTGTGTAGTTAAAAGCCGAAAGATGTGAGCGTGTGTGTTTTTCGAAACCGCCTGTCTCTGACTGTGCCGGAAGACACGTCTGCGTGTAAAATGTCGGCAGATATTACAGAAAGAGAATGTTTCTGTCTGCGCGTTGTGTCGAGCCAATTTACATGCGCGTGTTTACACGTGAAGGAGGCAATGAAGGGAATCTTCCTGTGTGTGCTGGAGGAAACAAAGCAGCTCTCATGTCAGAGAGCCAGACTTTAATCACAGATGAATAAAAACATGGTTGCAAATCTCTCTCTCTCTCTTGCTCTCTCTCTCTCTCTCTCTCTCTCTCTCTCTCTCTCCTTTGCTCACTCCATTTTTTCTTTGACCTTTATTTTATTTTACTTTTTAAAATTTCTCCAGTGTTTCTATTTTTTTTCCATCTCATTCGCTCTTTCTTTTCCCCTGACCTCTCTCTATCAGTCTGCTTCTCTATTTTCCTCACATCTTCCTTCTTTCTCTCCATCTCTTTTCTCTTTATCATGGTGTCTCCTTTAGTATTTTTCCCGCTCCTGATTGTCCTGATTAATAAGTAATCGATACAGCAACAAATTTACATTAAACCGCCACACTGATCGACTACTGTTGCTAAGCAACTAGTCAGTATGGACTCTAACTAATGACTAAAGATATTGATTTAGCTAGCTAAGCCTTTTATATTGACAGTATTAAGGCATAGTGACTATGGAAACAAAACTATTGGGAATATAAACATTTACATGAGGTAACAAAATTTACCTCAGATGTGTTGGTAAATTTAAAAAAAGACCCCTCACTGTTACAACAGTTGAGGCTAACAGTTTAGCTATCCAGCCTATATATGTTACGTGTTTTGTATTGGCAAAATGACTGTAGAAACAACAAAAAATCATCAGAAATAATAAACTTTACCTCAGATATGTTGGTAAAGTGCTAAGAAAAGACTCATTACAACTAAAATTATACTGTAAATTATTATTAAACATTAAATTATTGACCAATAGACAAAAAAAGACAGTTGTTGCCCAAATTGCTAATAGCTTTGCAGCTAGCTGCCATGTTTTCCATATTGGTGTATAGCTAGAGCAGTGGCCGTGTTCACGTACTTTCTGCCTGTGAGGATTGAAGTGTGGTACAATTATTCAGCAACATTTAATAAACCATTGCTGGTCTCTATTCAGCTTATCATCAAGCTAAATAAAATAATTTAGCAAAATTAATAAGCTACTCAAAGCTAACCTGACTTCACAATGAGCTAATCAGTCTAACCTGCGAACCCTACAGTCTCATTTTTACTTTTTTAAAAAAAATTTTTTATTTCACACCTCATTACGTTTGAAGCAGGTGGCACCGTGGTTTATGGGAAGAGTTGCCGATATTTGACAAGAGCTCCAAAAAAGAAAGTTAATCACAATGTTACCAGCATTCCCACTGCACATGTGTTGTTTTTATAAACCAGGGATCAGCACTAGCTTCCATATCTTCTGAATTCAAACGTTTTTATCGGATCACTGTCTTATAACTAATCGTGTATCACTTCAGTATGTCATCTCCTGAGTGACTCGAATGACTCGGATGTTCGGCGTGGATGTAATCAAATGTAAGGTGAAAAAAAATACATATATACGTATATCGGATTGCGCTACTTGAAGTGCATCAAGTGTCAGATCAACAATCCTTGCAATATTGATTTGGATTTCATTTTATCTGCTGATTGATTTTGCAATCGATTTCTATTTTAGAGCCATGTTCAGACACATTCCTTCTCATTCGCTGTTCTCCGTTTTCTTTTCTTTCTCCCTCTTTTCACCCTTACCCTTCTCTTCTATTTTACAATCTCTCTCGTTCTTCTGCTGCTACGCCTTCTTCACTCTCTCTCTCTCTCTCCTTTCTTTCTTCCTCATTTTACTCACTTCTGTTATTTTTCTTTATCATCCTTATTCATCTCTCTCTTGCTCTGTCTCTCCATCTCTCTCTCTCCTTCTGTCTCTCTGCCCCCTCCCCTCGTTGTTTGAAAGGCTCGGACTACGGTGGGTTCGTGGGCCTGCTGTTTCTGCTCTGCTGCTCAAGCCTCGCGCTCTCATGTGTAGAGAATGGGGCCTCAGTCCAGGCCACCACACACACACACACACACACACACACACACACACACACACATATACAGGGATGGAGGACTTGTAAGGGGGGTAAAAGGGGGTCCCTTTCTGTCTCCTTCTTTGCTCTTCGTCTCTTCCCTTTCCTGTTCTTTCATTCTTTATCCCCTCTCATGCTCTGATCTGTGGAGTTTGACTTTGAGACTCACAACCAATAGGGGTGTGTGCGTCTGTGTGTGTGTGTGTGTGTGTGTGTGTGTGCATCTGTGTGCGTGTAGTGTGAGAGAGATTTTGGGTGCTGACTTGCATGAGGAACCAGACACTCGAGCCATTTCAAATAAATACAGTTTTTAATAAACATTAAACCGCTTTAAACGATTTATTCTTACAAAACCTACTAAATATTACATTCCAAATATTAAAATTTAACGTAATCTTTTCAGGCGTTCAAATGAAACTTTCAGGCTCACCACTGAAGTGGATACACTCGTGAGAACACCGTTGCTAAGCAACTAGGTAATATGGACCCCAAGTATATGCTAGCTAATGACTAAATATAATGATTTAGCTAGCTTAGTCCTTTATACAGACCATGGAAACTAGTCAAAAGTGTTGGAAAAATCAACATTTTCCTCAGATGTGTTGGTAAATTGCTAAGAACAGACTCACTGTTAGTACAAATGAGGCAGTTTAGCTAGCAAGCGTATACGTGTTAAGTCTTTTCTAACGACAAAGTGACAGTGGAAACGATGTAAATATCAGGAATATGAACATTTATCTCAGATATGTTGGTAAATTGCTAAGAAAAAAGTCTTTGAAGCAAGAATTATACTGTGAATCCACTTAGCATTAACCGCTAACTGAAATTCAATATTATGTCACAACCTGTGAGCTAAACATAATGATTTAGCTAGCTAAGTATTTTATACAGAAGATAGAAAGCCACAGTGACCATGGAAACCAGTCAGAACTGTTGGGAACATCAATATTTACCTCAGATGTGTTGGTAAATTGCTAAAACCAGACTCACTGTTAGTACAAATGAGGCCGTTTAGCTAGCAAGAGTATACGTGTTAAGTCTTTTCTAACGACAGAGTGACAGTGGACACAAGATATAATACAAATAACTATAAATAACTACAACTGAGGCTAACAGTTTAGCTAGCGAGTGTTAAGTCTTTTCTAATGACAGAGTGACAGTGGAAACAAAATAGGCTATAAATATCAGGAGTATGAGCATTTACCTCAGAGGTGTTGGTAAATTGCTAATAAAAACCTCTTTGAGGCAAAAATTATACTGTGAATCCACTTAGCATTAAGCCCTAACTGAACTTCCCAACCTGTGAGCTATTGGAAAAGTTATCAAGTGCTATGACTTATACAGTAAAGAAATGTCTATGTTAGTTATAACTTTAGCATCCTTCTAATTGCAATATTCCAAATTTTTAGAATTAGAATTTGCTGTTAAACTGTACATAAAATAAGGAAATATATATAAAATAGATGACTGTATGAGCTTTAATTATATGTATTAAACAAGTGTGAGGAGGTTCCGTACCATTAGCTTAGTGCTAATGCAACATCGAAAATGTCATAGTGCTAGCGGTAGCAGAAATTAGCATTATCATACTAATAAAAGTGACTATGTAATAGCTAACTGGTAAACAGATTTAAGTCAGGATTGTAGTTCATGGATAAAAAGCAGCACTGAGCAATGACTAATGCTAACAGGATAAAAGCTAAAACACTAATAGGGGCCTCTGAAGTGCAGATATTATGTAAAATAAAATGGCTGACAGAATAATAAGGCCACTTATATTAATTTTTTTAAACAGACAGAATTTTGGTGACTTATTGTCTGGAAAATATGGTATGTGTGAAGCATGTAATCAGTTCATTGTCATATTTGTATCCAAAATACAGAACGGAATTAAAAGAACATTGTAAGAAAGGAGTGTGTGGGAGTGTGTGTGTTGGTGTGTGTGGGAGTGTTGGAGTGTGTGGGAGTGTTGGAGTGTGTGGGAGTGTTGGAGTGTGTGTGTGAGTGTTGGAGTGTGTGTGTGTGGGTTGGAGTGTGTGTGGGTGTTGGAGAGCGTGTGTGTTGGAGTGTGTATGTTGGAGTGTGTGTGAGTGTGTGTGGGTTTGTGTGTGTTGGAGTGTGTGTGTGTTGGAGTGTGTGTGGGGGTGTGTGTGTTGGGGTGTGTGTGGTGGTGTGTGTGTGTGTGTTGGCGTTCATGGTTATGATTTTGGTGATGGCATATGAATAATTGAAATGGTTACAGTGCCTGATTTTTAAAAATTTTTTATTGTACGTTGTTGTCCTGGCATACAATTTAAATCGGACATCATCTGTCCGTGTGCATGAGTGTGAGTGTGCGTGTGTGTGTGTGTGAGTGTGTGTGTGTGTGTGTTTGTGTGTAAGTATGGTGTTACAATATCTGACAAACAAGCAAAGAGTTCTGGACAGCAGTGACTAATTTCATTTGGCTGCTGAAAGCCGAACACAGATGCGCAGAAACACAAATCCAGTTGTCCCGTGGTGGCTGTGTGGCGCGTGTCGGCTGCAGCTGGCGCTGATAAAACACAAGACAATGTGATTAGTACACATTTTCATTTCGGAATCCGCACACGCGCCATGGAAACGAGGGTTCAGTCTACTGTTATGTTCGAACGCAGTTTGGTGTTCATTGTGTTTGAGAAGATTCCGTATATTTATCGTTGTAGGAAAATAATCACGACAACACATTTTATCTGTTTATAGCTACGTGTAAAGTTATCACTTACACTATAGCCGCTACAAACCGACATTCCTTCACCTGAAGACTTTCCTGTGTTAAAGTTACAGCTTTACCTCTGACTGACACTGGAGACTCCTTCCATACTTCCATCATACAAGTCCTTGTGTTAGCTGTTACTATAAAAACGATAACATCAGAACCAGCGCAGTGGGAACTTCTATACAAACTGTGATGCTATAGAAAACTAATCAACACATTCTGACCAATCAGAATCGAGCATTCAACAGCGGTACAGTGTGAGTGTCGTCATAGCAGCTTTTTAGCCGTACTCGTAGTCATTTCTTAGTCGTTAACCAACACATCCGAGGTAAATTTTGATATTCCGAACAATTCCGTTTCATTTCCTACCAACTTAAATTGTTAATTTGTCATTAACTTATGCACAACATCTGTATTTTTCAGTTTTCTAGCACGTCGTGTTACGTCTTTAACCATTTAAACGGTGAGCGTTTCATGTGATGTGAAGTCGAAGTTTTGGTTAGGGGACGTGTACCAAATACTCAAGGGGGAAAAAAGCACTTAGGCTGCACTTCATAGTTTAACCTCATTTAGCGGTCAACCTTTTTTTTTTTTTTTTCCTTTTTTCATCCTTCTCTATCTCCCTCCCCTTTTCCTCTCATCCCCCTTGCTGTCGCCCCTTGATCACCAAACTTTGTTTGGAGCTTTGGGGCACTCGGGCCTGAGAGCTCCCGAGACCTGTGTGTGTGTGTGTGTGTGTGTGTGTGTGTGTATATGAGAGAGAGGAGAAACTTTGAAGTTGTGACACTCAGACTCGGATAAAGGTAAGAATTTTGTCCTTCCTTTTTTTCCCTTTTTTTAAACATTTACTGGTAACGTTGACTTACTACTTAGTAGTTAAACTGAACACGACGTAAGCTGCGTACTATTCAGTTAGCTAAACATTTCGAAGTCACGACAAAGCTTTTTTGGTTACCATGACAACCAGCCGCAGCCTGTCGCAAACGGCAACCCGCTAAACTGTATCTGAAAATTGTTCACCACTACAGGCTATCACAGATGTCACGTAAGTTAGTACAGTATTGCAAAGTGCATTTTACGACTGCAGTTAGTCAGCGATTATCTGTTAACTGACTAAAAAAGACATTTTATATCCACAATGATTTCTTTAATAAAAAAAAAAAATCTCTTCATATGTTAATGTAACTGGAACAACGTAGCTTGCAGTAAGGTAGCCTACACTTCCCACTGGCTAACCTAGCGTAGCTAAGTTAGAAAAGAAACCATAGTTCATCATCAACAGAGCTGTAGCACGAGTTAGCCAGCTAATGTAAATAAAATAATGTAGAAAAAATTTATTAACAAAAAAGCAGAATAGTCCATAGTCGCTACTTTCAAGTTTTTTTTTTTGTTTTGTTTTGTTTTTGTTTTTTTGTTTTTTTAATGGAGCTAACTTAAATTTAGCTAGCAAAAACAGATGCAACTAAATTTAGCTTAAATGACCTGTTTATTATAAATAAAATAAGGTATAGTTTTATACTAGAAAAAAATGTAATTAATGAAAAAAACATAGTCTGTAATGGCTACTTTGATTTTTAAAAAAAATTTATTTAGCTAAACTAAATTTAGCTAAAATTGAATGTTAATTGATACAACTTGGGCAAGACCAATGAATTTCAGCTAAAAGAAATAATTGGCTAAATTTTAGTTGAGGAAGATCTCTCCGTGTTCCAGTAAATACACAGTTTTTCAACATGTTTTGGAACTTTTTTTGAGAATACATTCTTCTGATCTTTTGCTAGCTTCAGGAATCGTTTGCAAAGTTACACAATTCAACTTGTCAAAATTCTCTTCCTTTTCCCATTCGCTTCTGGTGCATCCTTCAAATCTCAATTATCAACATATTAGCTATTAGCTATTAGTTATTTGGAAAACACACACTCTCTATTTGATAACACTACTTTCATCACTCTTTTATTGTAGATGATCTTAATTTGATCTTAATTCAAGCATCAGAACCTATTTAGCAATATTTAGGAATTTGTTTTTCTGAAATACTGCCAACACTTTTGCTCTTTTTTCACTCTGTCTACTGCTTGATACTTCTCCCTTCATTTTATTAGTACGTGATGGATGTAGGAAGGTGTGTGTGTGTGTGTGTGTGTGTGTGTGGATACATATGTGAGCGTATTGTCATGTGAGTGTGAGTCATCCTGCACGTCTCTCGTCTAAACACTGTGTTGTGTGTGAAGTGTGTAACCGTGCTGGAGAGTGAAGGTGTGTGTAAGGATGCACTGGTTATAAGAGGTTGGATGTGTCGACACCACACACTCACGGAGATGAGCTTTACTGTGTGTGTTTGTGTGTGTGTGTGTGTGTATACTTATGCTAATCTGAGGAGGTGTGTGTGCATTTCTGTGTGAGTGAGGGAGCACAGGGACTGTGTGCATGTGTGTGTGTGTGTGTGTGTGTGGCAGGGATAGGCATCGGCCCTTATCTGGGCACAGCAGTGCCACTTCAGCTGAAACACCACACCCATTTCTCCACTCTGTGTGTTTGAATAGACCCCCACACACACACATACACACACACACACACATACACACACACACATACACACACACACACACACACACACACACACGCCCCACGAAATCACTTAAGTGTGAGAGCTGTTTGTTCAGTATCCAGATTTCCGACATTTCAACATATTCTTTTATACTGATAAAAATTGTTTATGTATTTTTTTTTCCAGTTGCTTTTATTTCACGTACGTTTATCAGATTAGTGCAGAGAATTTCTGTTCATGTTTGCAATTTACATGTTTGTGAGTTTTTGTCAAATACATTTTTGTTTTTACTTTGCAGGGGTACTTTTTTAAATGATGTTTCAAGTTAAGCTGCTAGAACTGGATTAGCTGGTAAAGGGTAAAGGTTAGCGTTGATGCTGTCACAGTTACAACCTTAATTATTATTTTTTTAAATAATGCAGCAAATCATGGTTTTTTTTTTTTTTTGTTCTATTTAGTGACTGTCTAGACATTTGGGAATCTGTGCAGTTTAACCAGCATAAACTGTGTTTAAGGACCAGAATTGGACTGTTCATTATAATTTAATTTAAAATTTGCGTTGTTGGAGTGATCGTTTTCCTGTCAGAGTTAGCAAGAAAAGAAAACGGCTAGCGTTATAATATATATATACAATATTATTAATATTACTAATATCGCTAATGCTTGGTTAAAAAACACACGTGCCTTGTTACTAACTAAACATGGCTAAAATTTACTTGTGAAATTAGTTATGATCCATTTAAGAAAAAAAAAATCGCTATTTTCCGCACGACCTTTATCCGACTATTTTAAAAAGCACCCAATTCCGGTTTCTCTTTAACTCCCGCTACAGGCGTACACTGAGTAATCCCATTTTGAGACTCGGCTTGCACCCTTGACTTCAGCGCCTGGCGTTTTGGGTGGGCTTTAGCATGGGACAGCAGGTAGCCTTAATCACGTTACGCAGTATTTTAGGGGCTTTAGACGGCGGGGGGGTTGATGGCAAGCTTCCATCCCAATTTCATACTGAACGGTCACACGCCAGGTTCGATTAGCCGAGGAAGCCATTCCGGCTCTGTCGCCGCAGTTTCAGGGAGATCTCCGGATTTGACGGGGAATTTTTTGCCGTAATAAGTATATCCGATTGTGTTTCTTTTCAAGTGTGTGTACTCTCGCTGTTGGATTAAGCAGATAAGTTAGCATTTTCAAGTTAGCTATATATATTATTTATTTATTTATTTATTTTTGTAATGCAGCTTGATGCGGTTTCATTAAGTTTTGTTTCAGTTATAACCAGACTTTTTTTTAAGTCTGTTTGTCCTACAAGTAGAGAACCAAACTATTCATTTTTTTTTTACATTTATTTATTTATTTATTTATTTATTTATTCCAATTTTGCCCCACTTTGCACTCGGCCAGTTTGTGTTCGAGTTCAATTCCTTAATCATATGAACCAAAAAAAACACTCCTATGTAATGTATATTTTTTAAACTAATTTGTAGAAATTATTAAAAACAATATATAGGTACACAAATTGCAAAAAATACAACTGCACAACATACAGTATATTTTTAAAAAATAATAAAATATTACTTCTACTCGCTATCAAGTGTCACAACACGTTTTATTGACTGTATTATTTCTCATAGTGTTTCCATTTTCATTTTTTTTTTTTTTTTTTTTTTTTTTTTAAATTTGGAAATGCCCACTAAAACCTCAAGTGCAACATCTGGGTTTGTTTTTCACAGGTGCTCATTTGGTTTTCGGGGTAAACGTTTGTTCAATATAGAATATTTTTTTGTGTGGGTTTGTTTTCTGATTAAAGAAAAAAAAAAAAACCCTCCCTCCCACATACCCCTTTTTTCTTCTAACGTGAATTAGTTTGCCTTGTAAAGCGAGAACTCATTATTTAAATGCGATAACGACTCTGTATTCAAATAAAGGAAGAAGAAAAGTTGTGTTTTTTCCTCTCAGGAGGGGGAAATGAGAGTTTCGCCAATCTTTGGCCCGCCTGGTGTGTCATATGGAGCCTGTTTTTGCCCCGATTGGAACTGTGGGTCATTTTTTAATTAAATATACAGTATAACACGCAGTACAGGATGTTTCCATTGTTGCCATTACTGTTTGTCATTTAAAAGTTATATGTTTCACAATGCTGTATTGTAGCTATGAATAGCTTATAATGTGCTCTAATATAGGTCATGTTCACATATTTGGCCCTAAATTTCTCACAAGATCAATATTTATAATTCCTGATTACGCTGCTTTGTGAATATCATAAATAAATAGATATAGACAACAAGCAGATCTTTATTATACCATTTTCCAAGCAACATGGTTAGTAAATCAGTTCATTAAATTGTTATTAGCCGAGTGCTTCGAGCAGGACCGAATTTTCCATCGTCCCCTCGCACTGTCCCTCATCATTTATGCTCGACGAAGGAAGGAAAGGGGGAAAAAAAAACAAGACGGGGGCGAAACGTCAATTACAATTACCAATAAAATCCATTATAATCAAGCAGTCATTTAATATCAAATCAAATTATTGTCCCGGCGACGGAAGAAAGAGGCACCCTCGCGAGACGTGATTAATTTTTTCCCCGTCACAGGCAACTTTCTCTAACTGGCTCCCTCTCTTTTTTTTTTTTTTCTTTTTTTTCCTGAGGATGTCTCGGGGTGTGGATTTAGGAAGTAAGGCCTTTATTAACAGTTCGCCCAAGGTGTGTGTGTTGAGGGGGGTTGGGATTGATAAATATTAATATTATTTCAATAAGATTCGGGGGGATGAAAGGGAGGGTTTGCTGGTAATACGGCTCTCTGAATGGCAGCCCTGTTCAGTGGTCCGAGGGGAAAAAGGGAGAAAAAAAAAGGAGAGAACACACCCCGACCGGTGGTGTTTCACGATTAGAATATGATTACTTATGATTTTTTTAATACTTCTGGTTTAAAAGTCTGTAATCGTATATCTTTTTGCCTGAACTAGCCGCACTTTGTGACTTAGACAGCACATGTGACACATAACGCCCAACTTAGGTCTGTCCCGGTGGTCTTATTTAACCCCTCCGAGGGTGTGTGTGTGTGTGTATGTGTGTGTGTGTGTGTGTGTGTTTCACAGCTAGTAATCTCTCAGGCTTTTTAACTCCCTCTGGGACCTTCCAGAAAACGGCACCTCGCTATTATTAGGGCCTCTTTTTTACATATTCGGGGAACTTCACCCTGTGTGTCTGAGTGTGTGTGTGTGTGAGTGAGCAAGCGTGTTTTTATATCTTAGCAGGGACCAAATGTCCCCGTAAGGTCAAACTTGTCAGATATTCCGATCCTTTTGGGGACGTTTGGCCGGTACCCACAAGGAAAAATGCTTTTTATCCCATAAAACCGCCGCTTTTATTTAGAAAAGTTAAGGTAAGCTTAAGATTTAGGTCTAATTGTCAAAAGGAAGGTCCTCATAAACGTAGTAAATAAGTTAAACCAATGTTTGTGTGTGTGTGTGTGTGTGTTTGTGTCGGTGGAAGGTCCTCACAAGGATAGTAAGACAAACGTGTGTGTGAGGAAAGACCTAAGTCTTTCCCCCTTGTTTTGCACACTGTTAAACTGAACTCGGCGCCTCGAAAACAACTTTTACTTGTTGTAAGAGGGTAGTGAAGCATAGAGAGAGGGAACAGATACAGACTATGAAGATGAGAGAAGATAAAAATGAAGAAAAAAAACAACTTATTGTCTGTCAAACCTAGAAAAGACGTGAAGGTGCATTATCCAAAATGTACACGTTATAGAATACAGTTGCAGAGTAAAATGTCTCATTGCTCATGTTTTTTCTTCTTCTTCGCCTCAGTGATTTTGTTCTGAGATTGTGGAGCTTAAAAAGTCGGCATGTGCTTGTGTACTGTGATATTTTTATGTCACTATAATTGCTTAAACATGTTTATGACAGTTCAAAACCAATGCTTTTAAAGTTCTCAGACACCGAGAGGTACATGACATCCAGCAAGAGGATCTGTGATTTTTAATAATTTCCTTACAGTCGTCAAAGTTGTATTTATTATCGGGTTTTTGATTGTTATTGACTGGTATTTGACTGGTCACTGGAATTGAACAGGTTTAATCCAAACCTCAATACCTCAAAAACAAGTTGCTGTAAATAATATCAACTTGGACTTCATGTGTTCTGTGGAAAGTTTCAGAAAAAAAAGCTATATGGGTCCAATAAATAGCCAAACTATAAAGTCCACAGATTTGTAGAGTTAAAAGAATTTGAGAACCCTTTGCTTTACAATTCTAACATGATAATGATCATAGTACACTATATATTTAAAAAAAAAAAAGAAATTGAGTTGAAAAGTTGCGTCCTCAAATTATTATTTTTTTTTTCTTTTTCTTCACACTTCTGTGTAACTTGCTTTGGATGCTTTGCCTTTTTGAGAGCATGCCTTCAATTTTAGCCAAACATAAGATAACTTGGTAACATGCTGCTTGTGTAGGACAGCTGTCCGATGTGCAAAGTTTAGCCATGTCTTCGAAATTTGGACATATTCTTAGATCTCTTTGGAGTGGCTCTTCTAAAAATCATAGAGTCCTAATTGGACAAACGTTCTTTCAAACCATTCCTTTTCATCTGTAGACGTCTTTCTTGTTGATGGTTGAAATTAGCTAAAGTTTTCACCTACTATTCCTGTAGATGGTCTAACCTAGCTAAAATTTCCACCTGATATTTTTACTGATGGTTTAACCTAGGTAAAACTTTGACCTAATATTCTTATTGATGGTTTAAATGAGCTAAAATCTTTACATAATATTTTTCATGGTTTGGTTGATGGTTTAAATTAGCTAAAAGGTTCATTTAATATTCTTGTTGGTGTTTTAAATTAGCTAGATTTTCAGCTAAATTTTTTTAGTAGATGGTTTAAATTAGCTAAAAGTTTCACCTGAAATTCTTTGTTGATGATTTAAATTAGCTAAAAGTTTTGCTTAATATTCTCGTTGATGGGTTGAAATCAGCTAAAATTAACACATTATAGCGTGTTTTTTTTAATCCTGTGTAAGACGGCAGTTCTTTACTAAGCATATGCCAATAATACGATGTGGTTATATGATATATGACAATATTCATCACTTTAAAATACAGCCACCAGCCATGGACCTTTGCTCCATAGTTAAAGATTGATTCATTCACAAGTACATCTGCCTTGTAAGTGATTTTGGACAATAAGTGAATTTAATGGACAATTTTGCTACTAAGAGTGGTTTATTTTTGATATTTTGAAGGGTAATTTATTTTGAATGAATTAAGATCTCCTTAACGAGACACGGTGAAGGTTCTTTTCTGCATGACATGCTGCTCGATAAAAACAGCTTCGTTTTCTTAACCAAATATTCTCATAACATTGTAAACCAAAATACAACGGTAACTAATAAACACGATAAAATGTAATCTTGGCACATGCCTGTGGACTCTTTGTGGTTTAGAGAAAAAAAATGTTGGTGTTACTAATAAATCTTTTGCATACATGCCAAAATGAGCGCGTACTGTAATGCATAGTACAGTCCATCTCTTGTATTCTGGCTCGTGTGGAGCATTTTAACACGAGTTAATTGCCCAGTTTTTCACTCTCGCTGTCTCGCTGTCCTCCTCCATCAAATGTACGTTCTAGAGAAATGGTCCATGTAATACCTGTATGTTCTGGAGAAATGGTCCATGTGATACCTAATTGTGCTAAAACTGTGAAATTTCACATCTTTTTTTTTTTTTAAATCAATTTTAACTGGTAATTTGGAAATATAACAGTTGAGTTATGTTACATGTGTGATATTGAACTGTCTTCTGGTTAGTAATACTAACTGAGATTCTAATGCTGGAAGTATTTCTGTAATTTGTCTCCTAAACTAAAGAGTTTTAGTTTTTAATATAAGTACAAACACATGCCGATTAACAGCATATTTAACTGGAACATTGCTGATATAGTAAACACTCCAGAGTATTAACAACACATCACATATTGTATCTCTACTTTACTTGGCATGTTAGTACTTTATGTTGAGAGTGTTTCGTTTGATTTGTTTGAATTGGTTTGCTTATTTAAGGTCAAATTTGCTTGTGCCTTTTAACCCAGTCTCTGTGATGAAAATGATTCCTGTTGAAATATCGGTGTATTGTTTATACTGAGGTCTGAATTTAATTTGATTGTATTATATTTTTGTGCTACGGCGTACTGGACATTTATTAGGCTTTATTACAACTTCAATGTACACTTGGCTCCAGATTATTTTTTAAAAATGAGGTTTATGCTCAGTTTGATTTCATTTTACAAAATCCTGGTGTTGAGGTTGTGACTGTCAGAGAGCCACTGTCGGGTTTTTGAGTAAGTAAATCGCTAAGTGCGTTCTTAGATCAAACTCCTCCACTTGTAAATCTCTTGGATAATATATTATAACATTATTGTTTACACTTACTGTATATATAAGTGTATCGTCACTACTACTGTATTTTTGGACAATCCTGAGATAAAGTCTGTCTCGTTCTTAAGGCACTGTATGCCTTCTAAGGCATTCGTATTAGGACAAATTTTTGGTATACTACTGCATCCTTTTCATTGAGGATAATCCCATAATTCCGTTCACCAGAAGAAGAAAGACGTTCACTGGCAGTTTTTAAAATTATTGTGATATCATGAATCATAATAAGATATGAAAGTGTAATATGTCTGTACAGCTTGTATAGCTGAAGGTTTTCTGCTTGTACTGGATGCCAGCGAAATAAAGCTTTTGCTGTATAGTCTGGCTTTGTGATGGACTTTTAAATGGACTTAAATGTACGACAGTAGCTTCAGAAGCTCACTCTATATATTGCACCTGCTAAAATAGTGCAGATGTATCTGCCAAGGACTGTCGTGAATCCATTTCTCTCATATCGTGGTCGCTTTTCCCAGCATTTTCCCGTCAGCGTTGCCTCGCCGGCTTATCTTTAAAGTCCTCTGAATTATCGTACGGCAGGCCGGAGTTCACAAAACGATGCTATTATATGATGTGAACTGGATGAATACAGTTTCTTTTATGAAGGAAAATAACATCAGCATTTGAGGATGACTTAAACGCATGGCGAAAGCCTTTTAATGCGTCGTAGTCCATCGTTTCTTTCGTGCTTTTTAACACGAGGCATTTTCCGCCGAAAATATAGAAGCTGCTTAGCCATAACTGCTGCTTTATGTCGAGCCATGTTTGATTTTACAGCAGTCGTCCTGTCGTATGTTTGTTTCTTTTCTCAGCCTCCGTGATCAATAGTAATTGGGTCTGCAGCGGCTTAGAAGCTCGCCGGACCAGCCGGAGGAGAAAATGGAGGATGTTCACGAGGTGCGGAGCGTGACTGCTTCCCTCGCCTTCCCTCTGCAAATCTCGCCGTATTTATTCAGCATTACCTTTCACCAAAAATTCTTCCTCCCTCTCTCCCTCCTTTTTTTTTTCTTTTTTAAATTTTCCCCTCTGTCTCTGTCATGCACCGAGGGCTGGAGTGGGTGAAAGGGGAAAAAAAAAAAAAGTAATCCCTTTGGGAGCTGAACCGCAGGTATTCTTTGCCGTATTTAACAGGGTTTTTTTTGTCCTAATAAAAGCAGCTACTTTCAAATGGAGAAACGAGACCTGCGTTAAGGTGCATTAAAGAAATCTCACTCGTAGAAACACATCTATTCAATTTGCAGGTAATGGGATTTCACAAAGTGTTGAGAAGGAGCAAGGGTGCTTGAGGCGCTACGCAAGAGCGCTTGATCTAGTCCAGAACTGTTCCAAATACATGGCTAAAGAAAAGATTACAGGAAAGTGGACTTCTGTTTAGTGACATATTTTGAAGATGATTGTTCCAGATGAGATGAAGTTGTAAGTGGACGTCACAAGTCTGATTAATGACCACAGTAATTGACCTGAAGGCTCATGTATTGGTCAGTATGTTGTGTTTGGTGTTTGAATGATGAAGTTTAGGGCACTTTTGAACACTGGACTGGTGCATCCCCCCTTCCCTGTTGTTGTCCTGGTTCATTTGGGCAGGTGTGAACACTGTAAAAAAAAAAAAAAAGAAAAAAAAAAAAAAGAAAAATGGTTTAATATCAGTGGAAACATGATTCAACCCAGAATCATTCCCAAATGCAGGAAGTGAAGCAACCTTTCCATGTATATTTGAGTTCCGGTTTGCTGCAAAAAATATGATTTATTCCTGATATCTGGGCCACAAAAAAAATGCTGGATTCAGTTCACAAAATAGCAGATTTTTCCAAAGGATTTATTTGCATTAATATTTAATAACATGTTTATTATTTAGCATGTTCTTTGTGTTTGGTTGATTTTTTTTTGTATTTCCTCACCCACTTTCAAGAGGTTTATTTATACTTTCCATCATCATATTTCATGACCAATGAATGAACGACTTTTGTGAGTTCTTTGGAGGTTTCTAGCCCCGCCCCCTTCCTCACACTGAAAAAATATCATTTGACTGATACTCAGCAAACAAACTAATAGGTGAATAAACATCCTTAAACCAGTCATAATAATCCAACAAAGAGAGGTGTGGCCTCTGTGCTTCAGTCCCAGTGTAGGAGGTGTGGCCTCTGTGCTTCAGTCCCAGTGAA
>CM040481.1:13419355-13438723 GCA_022758105.1 Pangasianodon gigas
AAACCCCCTCCTCCCATTTCTGTCTTCTTCCTCATACAGGTTGTCTTCATACATATTGTCTTCACTGAATCAGCTATGTGGCATGTAATGTGAAGTTTTTTCTAGCATCTCATACCCTTGTACTGCACATATTGATTTTAAAATCTGTCTCAAATTGATTACCTTGGGACATGAAGATAGTTCGATTTAATCTGATGAATGAACAAGAGTAAAGCAACAAGCAACCACTAGTTAAAGCTGAGGACTGGGAGAGAATAAAAGCCTGAGATGCCCTGGAGAAGAGAGAAAGGCGGAGAAGGAAATGCAGGCTCTCGTTTCTGCCCCACCCCTCGGTCTCATTCTCATTTACCCCACGTCCTGAATCTGACGGGATTAGCCTGTTAGAATTTTAAAACAAAACTTGCAGCTAGAACGACTTGAATCGAGTTCCAGTGCGTTTCCTTAAATGTGTCAATATTAAATTTTCATGTCATGGTAACCATCTAATCTTGTATCACAGTTTACGAGATCACAACATAGTATCATGTAATATGTGTACTAAAAATACTACGATTTTAACTGCAAACAGGACAAAATTATTGGGAACTATAACTGCAAGCAGCGAGATCACCGGGGTCCAAGCACTCCTTCGCAAGTAGGGTTCCGCATTGGGCAATTCTTGTAAGGTTACGTAGAAAACAAGAAGGTAGCTAGCTAGACGGACATAACGTAAGTTTCTCTGTTCAAGTTTTGTGACCAGTGCTAACAGTGTCAAATGCATGTTAAAACCTGATTGGCTGATTCATATTTGTATATGGTTGCAGTTGTGCACTGTACCTTTAAAGGAAGAGTTTGGCAAAAGAATCCGAGGATGTTTTCTCCCCCTAACCCCATGCCGAATTTGTCTTTTTAGGTCTTCTAGGATTAAACCCTATTGTCTTTGCTTATTAAGAAAGAGAGATACAGTTTCTTAATAATTCAAGCTTCATATTTGCTGATCTAATGTGTGTGTGTGTGTGTGTGTGTGTGTGTAGTTTTTCCCCCTCCCACCTGTTTCATATGCATCCCGTAATAATAGGTTCTGAGAGAGGCCCTGCCGATGGTGGCTACATTAGTGAGAGGGGAAAAAAGGACAAATTAAAATCTTAAAGCGCTATTATTTAATTACCCCAATGGCTGTGGATTTGGGGGGGTGAGTGTATGTGTGTGTCGACGAGGGCAATAGAGAGGGCAGGATTATTCTGGTTTTTCAATTTGCAGAACCCCCGGCTGCCCCCCTGCCTTAAACACACACACACGCTTGCTCGCTTCACCCCCCCCCCCCAACCGCTGGAAGATAAAATGGCATTATGGTAAATTCCACTTAATGACAAATTTTTAATTTGGTGAACACGACCTTCACCCCCCTGTGTGTATGTGTGTGTGTTTTTGTGTGTGTTTGTGAGGGAATATGAATGAAGACTAATTACGGTGCGGATGGGTTCAGGAGAAAGAAAGGCACTCTTGCTTTTCTCTAGCCGCCGCGATAAGGGAAAGGAAACGTAGCAGATTAACGCCGCTGTTTATCTCCCGCTGTATAATAACAATAATAACAATCATGAAAATTCGATCTGCCCCTCAGCCCCGATAGGAGAACGCTCCCACTGGAGAATTTTCATCAAAATGAAATTGAAGTCGCAACCAGCGGTTTTTATTAAAATAGTTCAGGTTTTTCTCTCGCTGCGGCTCCGAGAGAGCGATACAAGGCCTGAGTCTTATCAGTGTTAGGGGTTATTTTGTGATTTTATTGGTCGTAAATGCATTTGCATCAATATAAAACATTTACAGTGTGATGATCGTACAACATCTTCTTACAACTAAAATGTTATTAGGTAGTTATTAGTAGCATTTAGACCAAAGCTGGTTCAAGTTGAACAAAACTTCACCGTGAACTTTGGAACATAATGAAGGCGGCCATCTTGGACAATCACTTTTCCTCGTCTTAATGCAATTTGGTATCATTCCACCCCCTAGGCAGCGCTGGATAATACTGGGCTGCCAGTTTATTTGTCAGTTTTGGCGTCCATGTTACGTCATCATCATCACCATTAGACCTCGTACATGGCTACGTCTTAGTAGCCTTTCCTCGTATTCGTGTTCATTCTTACACAAATATATGATAAACTATAAAACTTCTTTGTTCCGATTTATGTATTAATTGTTAATCATTAGCACAGCATGCACAAAAAGTGTGTGCTTTTCATGTTTGCCAACTCCCATGCGACACACACACACATACACTCTCGTTCCCTGTCACTCACCCGTCCGCCGCGTGATTGGAGCATACGGTTGCCGTGCGGTTGCCGTGCCGCGCCCCCGCTGGGCCGTAATTGGTCCCCCACTGTGCTGTGCGCAGAAACAGTGCTTTGATTGACAACCCTGGCCACCTGCCCCACTCCGCCCAACCCTGGGGTTTAAAACACAGGGTCACAGAGTGCCCCGAGCATGGCGGTACCCACAGCATGCTGCTCGGCATTATGGGTAGATTTGGCCCTGTGCCCTGATTTTGTAGTAATGAAGGAATGGTGATTGTCAGAGTCTGGTTAGGGGACCGAGAACAAGCTGCACCGTATGTCTTTATAGATGTCGCTCGAGGTCATCTCACACACACGCACACACACACACTCTGTCTATGAGGCATTTCTGACTGCAGCTAAACAATACTGAATGTATACTGAATTGATAATCAGATATACAATATATTGCGATATATATCCAACTAAGAAAATATTGTTATCATGGAAACTTCTGGAAGTCGTCACTACTCCTGTGTTTCATGCTGACAAATTCTACCTTGGCTTTGTGTTCAGTTAGGGGTGGAACAATGTGATAAATTCAAGATATGAGAACCGCGTAATCCAATAAATTATTAAAATTTATCACGAAAATACAGTATAAATACAGTATACAAATACAGTAAAACTCTAGCAGCAGTGCGATCATTTATTCAGCTAGGGGAAAGAAAATAAGTATAAATATTTTTCTCTGATTATCACACACCATTTGTGCAGATTTCCTTATTACAATTTATACCAGGGCTCTTCAACTAGCAGACCACGACACACGAACCAAGTACTTTGAAAAATACTATAAGCAGAGACAATGAAAAAAAAAAAAAAAACTGGCCGTAGTTCAGCGACTTTCGTTTTCTAAACATCGCGTCTGTAGCGATATAACCAATCACATGCATTTATGTAAATTATTTAGCTGAAGGCAGCTCACTGGATCAGAGACTAGCTACACGGCTAGAGATATTAGAGATTTCATAGAGTTTCATAGATTTTTCACTCTGGTCTGAGTAGCGAACTGATGATATGGTTTGTTTAGGAAAAAAAAAGATGATTGGATGTAGAAGTATGTTTATTTTGCTTGTGTCAAGCTCAAAACAGGTATCTCATCTGTTCAGAGTTTGTAGCATGAAGCACCACTACGAAACAAAACATAACCACTTTGAAATGTTTTATTTATAGTCATTAACTAAGCATTAAAAGGTAAGTGTTGTCAGTTTAGTCATGTCAGTCGTTTATTCGGAAGAGTTTTATGCAGCTGGATCTTTGTTCTCTACCAGGGCAGAAAGAAAAATACTCTCTGATTGGCTAGCGGGTCTGTGGTTCTGAATTAGGAGGCAACACACAGACATTATTTTTTTTTGTTTATTTTGACCATTTTGAAGAAAAAATTGCACGAATAATTCTTAAAGAGGACAATCACAGATGAGTGGAGGACTGACCCGATGTTGAGGGTACGAGGCAGTGCGTACACTCGAAGAGAAAATGGATATTAGATGTATAAGCGCACTGTGAGTGTTGTGTGTGTGTGTGTGTGTGTGTGTGTGTGTTTACGGACAGTACCAAGTGGGTAACGTGTGACAGATAGAGATGTCAGTGTAATCCATGTAACTCGGTTCCTTAGTGATGCTTCAAAAACGGCGAGTTAGTGAGAGGGAGAGCGAAAGCGAAACATGCTGTAATCCATAATCAGCCTGTACATCTATCGATCTGCGGCGAGAGTGAAAGAGATCACGGATGAGAAAAAAAAAAACCTCGTTAGTCTCTCTATCTGTGTAAGTGTGAAGTGTGTGTGTGTGTGTTCATCGCTACACGCCGCTCGGTTTTCACGCTCCCACTCTCCACTGCTCACCTAACTCACTGCGGTGTGATCACGGACCATGATGCATTTCACCGCACTTATTTGCATGGCACCTTCCGATTGGCCCGAGGAAATGGTGGATTCTGCGACCTGAAAGTGTGAAGTGGTACTTCATATATATTACACCTTTCAGGTTGGGAAGTCTTATGCATAAGTGTGTTCTCAGTTTGATTTTGAATTTAAACAAGCCACCATTTCTGGGGAAAAATTATAAACATTATTATGGGTTACAGGGCTATTGATTATATTTTGTTTTTTAGTGTTTAAAAAAATTTAGTAATTTAAACCATGTGAATTTAAATGAGTCTATTAGCAGTTGATATTCTGTGTAGACAGATAGTTAGATAGATAGATAGATAGATAGATAGATAGATAGATAGATAGATAGATGTACATTGTTGGAAATTTGGAGCATCACATAAAAGCACAAGAAAAATGGAATGTATTTTTTAAATTTATTTTAATATTTGAGATTTGTCTTCCTTTATTTGCCCACTGATTTTTTTTTTGTTCCTGATATTCAATTCCACATAAAAATCCGCAACATGGCCTCCTATTCACTATACATGCTCCCTACGTAGGGTATGACACAGTGCATGTAATTTAATATAAGATTTTAATTTAACACACTTTGTTCTTTTTTCGGTTTAGTGAAAAGTGTGCCGTAAACGACAGGAATTTATTCAGAGCGCTTTATTTGCATCATGTGAGTCATCTTAAACATTCCCATTTGTTTTGTTTTTTTTGTCTTTTTTTTGAGCATGTAAACATTCTGAAATTTCGAGCGAATATTGAAAACCTAATGGACGAAAGCAAGTGGTCGTGATGTAGACGATAAAAATAGAAACGGACATGCGTAAAGGATGGAATTTTATTTCCGTGGAATGGAAATCGAAGCGTGTGGTCTGTAGAGATTCCCACGTCTTATTCCAGGTACGAGCGATCGAGGGAAAGAGATGAAAGGATCCAAAAGGATCCAAAAGGAAGGAAAGAGGAGTGAAGAGAGATGGGAATAAGGGATACATGAAGGAGGGAAAAGAGAGAGATTTACGCAAAGCAGAAAGGAAGAAGGAGATGCCTTTGCTCAAGCAAGCGTCCGTGTGTGTGTGTGTGTGTGTGTGTGTGTGTGCTCCTACCACCCTTTGATTAGATTAAGGTCTGAATGGCAGCGTAATGCGTTTGCTCCGTGGTCCATGGCAGCGCCGCTGACCCCCCGCGTCTGCCTCTCCGGGGGTCTTTCACCTCAACATTTATAACCAGCGGAGTGTGTCCGAAAGTGTGTGTGTGTGTGTGTGTGTGTGTGTACTCACACGTCCATATACATCAGGTATACACAACCTGTTGTTTTAAGTAACAGTTATACAAAAATCATGAGGACGCTTTTCCCCCGATGAACCAGGACATGTTTGGTGTTGCTTGTTTTTTTTTAAATATATATACCTGATACATAACTCCGCCTCTAAACTTTAGGCCCCGCCTCCTACCTGAGTCTGACCCTGGTGCTCAGTAACTGGAAAGAAGGAAGTGATCGGAAGCTACACTGACACCATTTTGTCTGGTTTTTTGTAGACATGCGTCCGAATGCAGAGCCGCTGAAACGCCGCTGCCTCTCGAACGTGTCACTTCAGAAGCTCGTTTCGATCCCACCTTTCATTCACTCCGTCTCACCCCTTGTTCCTTCGTTCCCTCGTTTCCTCCCTCCATTGTCCCCTCGCTCTGTGTTAATCTGACTCTCGGTCGCTCTTCCGCTGCCTTTTGTCCGGCAGCACCTCCAAAAACTGGTTAACGTGGTGTGTGTGTGTGTGTGTGTGTGTGTGTGTGTGAGGACTTTGATCAGGTTTTGGGGTGAAACCCCCCGGTCGTGGTCTGGAAGGCCACGGTTACACTTGAGGGAGGTTGTTATGGGAGACAGAGGGGATTTTGAAGTGTGTGTGTGTGTGTGTGTGTGTGTCTTACATGTGCCGTTGCTTTGATCCTTATGAACTGTCCTTTCCCTCTGTTTGACCCGAATTTCAGCAGTTCTGTGAACACCTACACACACTCACACACATACGGGAGTGTGATGCAGTTCCTGTTAAGAAATTTCTAGAAGCTTGTCGTGTGTTCGGAGATGCTTTTCTGCTCACCACGGTTGTGAAGAGCGGTTATCACCACTCTGGTGTGTCTCCTCTGACCCGCTCTCATCCTCTCCGAACGGCTGCATGTTTTCTGTTTTCCGCACCACTCAGTGTAAACTCGAGAGTCTGTTGTGTTGCTGCCACGTGATTGGCTGATTGGATAATTGATATGATGTATAATTATAATCACTGTCTCTCAATTCATCTCTTTTTTTTTCCTCATATGCATTTAACTTTGTTCTCTCTCTCTCTTATTCTGTCTCATTCTCTCTCACTCATTTCTTTTCTGTGTCTCAGTTCAGTTCTCCGTCTCTGTCTCTCTCTTTCTAACTTTTTCTCTCTGTTGCTCTTATTCTGTCTCATTCTCCATCTCTCTCTCTCTCTCTCTCTCTCTCTCTCTCTCTCTCGATATTTAAAATTCTTTCTCTTTTCTTTCTGTCCTTATTTCTCTGTTCTGTCCCTTTTTACCTCACTGTCTTAATTCTTTTCAATGATTCCCTTCCCTCCATCTCTCTTTATCCTCCTCGTTGTCTTTCTGCCTTTTTTGTGCTCTCTCTCTCTCTCCTGCTCTTTTTCCTTCCAACCTTTTCCCGTGTTCAGATGTTCAGACAGCTACATAACACTTGTAATGTTAACGCTAACTTCTCTCCGTCTCCGCGTGTGATCGGATGCTTCTCTTGTAGGAGCATTTCAGGTAACACACACACACACACACACACGCACACACTTGGGTAAGAGCTAGCGCTTATGCTTAATTAGCGTCTCGGGCGCAGTGCTGGGGTTCTCGGAGGAGTGTGTGACACACGGCAGCGTCTCTCTCTCTCACACACACACACACACACACTGTTACTCAGCTAGCATGAACACAGTGAGTTGTGTATGTGTAGCTTTATATTAATTAGCGTACCGAGGGGACTGACACAAAACATCTGTCACTATTCCCCCGCTATCACTCCACTCTTCATCCCTCGCTTCTTCTCCTTCTCTTCCCCTCCGTCTCGCTGGAGATCTCTCTCAACGCTCTGTCTCACTTTCTGTCTAACTCTCTCTGTCGCTCTCTCTTCATCTCTCTATTTCTCTCTCTGTCTCTCTCACTGTCGCTCTCTCTTCATCTTTCTATCTCTCTCTCTGTCTCTTTCTCTCACTGTCTCTCTCTTTATCTCTCTCTCTTGATTTCTCTCTCTGTCTCTCTCTTTATCCCTATTTATCTCTCTCTCTGTCTCTCTCTTCATCTTTCTCTCTCTCTCTCTCTCTCTCACTGTCACTTTCTCTTCACCTCTATTTCTACCTCTGTCTCTCTCTTTCTCTCTCTGTCTCTCCCTTCATCTTGTTCTCTTCATCTCTATTTCTGTCTCTTTGTCACTCTCTCTCTCTTCATCTCTATTTCTTTCAAATTCTCTCTCAGGATTTCTCTCACTGTCTCTCTCCTGCAATCTCTCTCTTTCCATCTGTCTCTCTGTTTCTCTTTCTGTCTCTCTAACCATCTCTTTCTTCATCTCTCCTCTTTTTCTGTCTTGCCATCTCTCTTTTTATCTCTGTATCTCCCTCTCTCTCTCTCTCTCTCTCTCTCTCTCTCTGTCCAACTATTTGTCTGTTTGTCTCTCTCTGTCCATTTCTCTATTTCTCTTTCTCTTGCCGTCTGTTTCTCTCTCCCTCTCCCTCTCTCTCTGTTGTTTTCGTTCTCAAATGCCCTCTTAAATACTCTTTCATTATTTTCCTGTTCTTTCTCTCTCTGTCTCTCTCTCCCTCCTTCTGTATCTCTCCTACTTGTTTACTCGCCCTCTATTTTGCTTGCTTTTTCTGTATCTTTCTATTTATCTTGTTCTCTTTCTTGCTATCTCCATCTCCTCTCTCTGTCTCTTTTGCTCTCTTTCTTTCTCTTATTCTTTCTCTTACTCTTTCTGTCACTTTCTTGCTCTTCCATCGGTTTCTGTCTCACTCTTTAATGCATCTCTCTAGCACCCCATGTGGTAGGGGGAGGGAGTACCCATTGCCTGGGTCAATGTGTGTGTGTGTGTGTGTGTGTGTGTGAGAGAGAGAGAGAGAGAGAGAGAGAGAGAGAGAGAAGGAAAGATGTCTTGCCCAGTTTTGCCGTGTACATTTGATTTGATATTAGACGTGCGAGTCGACTTGCTCACTGCGATGGTCATAGCCGTGTGTGTGTGTGTGTGTGTGTGTGTCAGTGTCACTGTGAATAGCCGTGGCCGGATTATCATACCGAGCTCCTCCTTTCCCTCGCTCCGTGTGATTGCTGGCCCGTGACTGACGAGACGGATCCCCCCCACATCATAATGCGGAGGTGTGTGTGTGTGTGTGTGTGTGTGAGAGTGAGAGAGAGAGACAGAGGGGAAAAGGGGGATATCAGGATTAAAGGAAATGTTTCCTGTCTATTGTAGTGGGGTCATTTAGGGGTGTGTGTGTGAGGGGCACTAGGGCAACACACACACACACACACACACACAGGACAATCTGCATGACAAATCCCGCCACGCTCAAAACTTCCCGAACATGACACAGAAAAATAAACGCAGTCTCACGCCGTGTCTCGCGTCCAGCCCCGACCTGTGGTGCATTATGGGTATTTTATATGATCGTGTGGACTCTGACGTGCTGCAGTGCATCGTGGGATGTCATCGCTTATTCTCCATTATGATTTTGAAAAGAAATTTAGAAACATATTTAAAAATGCTGACTCATTAACATTTATCATGATACTGTAATATTTTGCCGTGATTATTTATTTATTTATTTATTTATTTATTTACTTATTTACTTTGCAATATTAGCCACTTTCTCACACAATTTTGGAACGCTAACACAAAAGTACATGTATGCAAATGAGAGAAGTGTGTGTGTACAGTACAGCGGTGCAGCTGTGTATCAGTGTGCTAACTGTCTCTCACTCAAGTCTGTCTCTAGAGATTTATATAAATACGGACAAATCAGGGGAGTTGGCCTTCCTGAAAACAAACACACACACACACACACACACACACACTAATCACTATATGTACAGTAATGATCACGTGTTTCCTTCTCTCTCTCTCTCTCTCCCTCTCTCTGTCTCTCTCTCTCTTTTTTTTTCTGTAGAGTTTGTGAGCGTCGGAGGTGACGAGCAGAACTGGGCCGTCTCGGACAAAGACAAGGAGGTACGAGCTCACGTTTAATTCACGATTCTCAGCACACACTCGTGTCCTAAATGCACAAACCTCTACGAAAACGTCTATACAGAATGGAGTCATATCTTAAATAGGAATAATAATAATAATAATAATAATAATAATAATAAATTTTATTATTAATATTATGATATTGATTTTGTGATAATTTTTCTGAGATATCGCAAATATCGCCATTGTTTTTAAAACTATTCACAAATTAGAAGCAACTGATTAGGTGTTAATTTTGTACTGAAGCCTTAACAATGTTAAAATTATTATTTTAAGTGTTTCTGGGTGTTTTCTAATATCCAATTTTCGTAAATAAAAGTATCAATCATAGATTTTAACCGTTTTTTTTTTAATATGCATCATGACTGCTTTCCTGGTTGCCTCTATATCGTGATATTTATCGTAGAAAAGTCTTCATGTACCGTGATACGATAATGTTGTCATATCGCTCACCCCATAATCATCTTTACATTTACATTTACACCATTTAGTAGAAAACACATCTGTGATAGGACAAACAGGTCAGAGACACAGTGTAATTCATGTTCCCAGACATTACCTGAATGTCCTACGAAGAGAAGCACTGTAAGCATCGTTTTCCGCATGTGTCATTCTCAATGCAAGCTTGTGGTCAGGGGCGTGGCCTGACTGAACCTACAGAATAAGCCCCGCCCCCCAAGTGCCACCCCAACTCTGACCTCATACACCATCTCTGCACCAAGATCTGTTACTCCTTTACAATTTACAATTTACACAGATTTAATAAATCATATGTATCTCATGTTGGTGTAATTTCAGTACTCGCTTCTATGAAGCCGGTGCAATAACGCAGTAGAGCAGTGCATTGTGGGTAAAACATACCTACAGCAAATAGCTCTGATTGAGACTGGTGTCATTGATGGAGGTGATTTTAAAGCTAGCAGTCTGATGATTAGACTAGCAGACATGTCTGTTGAGATAAAACATTGTTTGGTGTGTGTGTGTGTGTGTGTGTGTGTGTGTGTGTAGGCTCAGATCTGCAACAAAGGCGCCGGCTTGAGGCGCGTCTCAAACCGCTACTACACCGAGAAGACGGTCACCTGCCGCAACTGCAACAAGCTCGGCCACCTCTCCAAAAACTGCCCCACTCCCAAGGTACTACGTTACCCACAATCCCACACTGATGACCCAGGCTGCGCTCCATTCCGTAAGGAAGTAATGAAGCCTGTAAGAGCACGTCGTAGGAGGGTGCACAAGAGGCAGCTATTTGTACATTTGTTCCAGCTGGGACCTTACAAAATAGTCTCTCTTTTTTTTTATTTAGGATAAGAATGTTTTAATTATTAATAGTAAATTGTAGCTAAAAAGAATAAAACAGCTAAAAGTAGTGCTACGTCAAATTCACACTCAGAGTCGGCGACTTAAGTAACAAAAGTTGTGTCAGTATTTAAAATAGCACTTGATCCAGCACATTTGGGCCACAAAATATATTTAAAACAAGTAGAACTCGGCTGGGATGCCTCCACGTCTAACAAGACTAGTCCTTTCAGCCATTTGACCTTACCGTGACCTTGACCCTGATTGGATCAATTCCATAATCTCATCAGTTCATCAGCTGGTTGCACTGATAGTTCCGTTTAAATGTTACAGACATTCAGCCTCTCTTTCTTGAGCTGCCGCGCTTACAGGAATCTCAGAATCTCAGGGAATCTTTTTTTAATCGCCTTAATTTTTTATCATTTCCTCAGTGAACAGCTCGTCCTTTGTGCAGTTCCCTCTGTTTGTTTGCCTCTGTAAGGAGGTGACAGCGTTATGGAAGTTTATGCTGTTCAGTCAGATCGCTCATTACGGGATTCAGAGTCGGCGACTTAAGTATTTAAAATAGCACTTGATCCAGCACACGTGGGCCAAGAAAAATATTTAAAACAAGTAGAACTCCATGCCAACATTATTATTAGAAAAGAATTGGTCCTTGAGATAAACAATGTTTCTTCCAATGACCTGAATGCGAAAAAAAAAAATTCCCATGGACTTTTACAATGAATTAATTGTGGCATATTTATGTTTGTCGTTAATATTAACCTCAGTTTCAGTATTAAGTCCTCATGAGCGCTAACTCAACTCTGAATATGGGAAATTAAATAAAAATGGCACTGAATGGTATTGCAAATGGCCGTCACTTTTAAACCTGACATGCAGAGACCTCTCGCTGATGTGACTGTGTAGGGTGCAGCTTATGGAGGGTGTAGGGCGTAGGGTATAGGGCGTAGGGTGTAGTCATGTTCACTTCAGAATGGAGCGCAGCCCAAATTTTACATAACTTACACATTTGGCAAAACGTGTATTAGAACATGAATGTGCAAAAAAGACCCATAATTCTCTGATTATTATTATTTTTTTAATCTGTATTGAATAATAGGTGAAGTAAATAACCCTGACTCTGTCTCACATATTTCTGTGTGTGTGTGTGTGTGTGTGTACAGAAGGCGCCATGTTGTTCGTTGTGTGGTCTTCAGGGCCATTTCATAAAGACCTGTCCGAACCGTCACTGCTCGAACTGCGCTCTTCCAGGTCACACGTACGACGACTGTCTGGAGAGAGCGTACTGGCACAAACGCTGCCACCGCTGCGCCATGACCGGCCACTTCGCCGACGTGAGTGACATCCACGTTACAGGATCGCACCTGACATCGGATTTCAGTTTCCTTCCATTTCAGCTTGGAGAGCAAAGGGTTATGCTCTGTGTGTTTGATTCAGAGTGTGATAGTGATAGTTTCTTGCTCATGTATGTGTGTGTGTGTGTGTGTGTGTGTGTGTGTGTGTGTGTGGGGCCTTCCCCTGGGTTGTTCCTTTCCTCATTAAGAGAGACGCTTCACAGGCCGTGAGTGTAACTCACACACACACACACACTTAAGCACTGCTCGTCACCTCCTGACAACAAGCCCACTGAGAGAGACTTTAGGTAGAAGAAAGATGAGTTAATGAGGAAGATTAAAGGAAGAACAAGTGTGTGATGAAGTAAACTGTTGTTTTTAAGTTTACAGACCAGTCACCTGTAAGGCTGTAGCAATATATCGAGACGAAATATATGACACGGTGTGAAAATTATGAAATCTAATGAACATTGCGTCGTTTGAACACTAAAAGTCTGAATCAGCTGACATTATCACGTTTAACGTTTAACATACGTCACACTCACAGCCTGAAGCCTTTCCGTTTTCTAGTTTTCCTCCCCCTGCTTTTAAAACTAGCACTCGTTTACAATGCTACTAGCATTCATTTCAGGGAAGAAAATGATTATTAAACTGTGAATCGTGTACCAGGAATCAAATCATCAGATACTTAGACTAATAATGAACAGATTTTAAAATGTGTTGTTATTTACCAAAGAAAGATCATCGATACGGTGAAGTTTCCTGTAAAGAGATGTTTATTTAGCATTTATGGAAGGAGTCTCCAGTGTCAGTGCTTCAGTTAGTAAGTCTTCAGGACAGACGAGTTTACGCTTTGTGGTTTCTCGGTAACATGACAAACTGCTCTTTTTTTGTATTATTATTAACTTCAAGAGAGAAAACGAGAGGCTTGTGAGGGAACGATTGTTCGTAGCTGCTGTAACGTAAGTGATAACGACTGGTTTTGCAGACGTTCCACATTAAATGTAACTATAAATGGATAAAAAGGAATGTGTGAGGAAACAGTGTCGTATTTTAATCAATGAAAAAATTAATTGTTGAAAAATCACTGCGGTGTAAGAGGAATAAAACACTACAGGATGGACTGTTTTCAAAATAATTAGCTTAATCACACAAGCTCGTTGTTGATTATTTTCCTATAACAGCACTCCCAGTCACGTTTTATTGCGTACGTTATAAATAGCTTGAGCCTATCACGGTCTGGTATGCAAATTATTAGAATGTGTTACGCTATGCTAGCTAACTTGATGCCTCTTTTTCAGTCAGTTTGGAGTTCACACATGTGGCCTCTCGTCTTCTGTAATAGTGCGGCGTGTTATAGCTAGTTGATAGCTAGCTAGTGGGTGGGAATTTACTGTATTATTCATTCAACCAATTATTAGTCAATTGTTCGGTTTCTCCACTGGTTTATGATGTGTGTGGGTTTGTACTCCAGTCTTCACTGGGGAGGGGGGGAATGAAATGTACTGTAATGTACACACGAGGCTAATTTGGAGCACCGTTTCAGTGTTTTAAGTGCATGTGAAAGGTGCAGCGTGGTGCATGGAGTCAATTCGCTTCAATCTGTTTTAAACTGCGTTTGTGTTCACATTTATTTTCATCTGTTTGTCATTTTCTTGCACAAGCTGTCGTTTCAACTGTCTTTCTTTCATTCTCTCTCTCCACACAGGCCTGTCCTGACATCTGGAGGCAGTATCACCTCACGGTAAGAAACCTCACACACACACACACACACACACACACACAGTGAACCAGCACACCTCTCCCACCCTCTCACTGTATGTTTAGATAAATTATTTCTCATAGCTCATCAAAACAAGCAGTTGTCGAAGTTGTCGAAACAATTTTAAGTAGACAAAATGGACGTAAGATTATAATATTCTCTTAAAAAAAAAAAAAACTCTGTAAAGTTGCCACCTCATATGCTAGTTATTTATTTATTACAGTGTGAATGTGCTGTAATTATATATTATTATTCGTTCTTTTTGCCAAGATATTTGTGTATCTGTTGTTATGGGGACATTTGGTCTTCACAAAGGGCTGAAAACCTGCTCACACACACCCACCCACACACACACACACACACACACACACACACACCCCCACACACACAAACACACACACATTTATGGGGACCTGGCAAATGTGCCCACACTGTCAACACTATCTCACAACACACTCACACATATATATATATACACACACACACTTTTTTTAGTGGACTAGCAAAGGTGCCCATAGTGTCAAAACTCTCACACAGACTGTCTTTCTTTCGTGTGTGTGTGTGTGTGTGTGTGTGTGTTTGTGTGTGTGTGTGTGTGTTATTGAGTAAAGTGGGTAATTGGCAAACTCAGGAAGCGTTTGCTCCCCAAAGATTCACGGGGCTGAGAAGGCATGTGACAGTCACACACACACTCTGCCAAACGTCAAGGGGCAAGCTGGAACATCTGCACACTCACTCACACACTCACTCACACACACACACACACACACACACACGAGTGTTGGAATATAGACCTCAGTGTAAGAGAAAAGAGCAGGTTGTTTGTCAATTAAAAGACGTGATAAAGCATGAAATGGGCTGCCAGGATCGCACGGCACTGAGCAGTCACTCGACCCATCACACACACACACACACACACACACACACACACTCACTCACAGAGTCTAATTAGGTAGCTTGTCTAATGAAAAGGCCATACGGTTAGCACTAGTGCACAGAAAGACAAAGCACGAGGTGGAGGAGATTCAAACAATCGATTTATGTTATAAAATAAAAATTCTAATTTTATTCCTATATTCTGTAAGAATTTTTAATTTTCCGCTGGCATTATTATTTGTACAGAGAGGCAGCATAAGTAAAAGTGAAACAGATTTAACAGTTTGGTTTGAAAATTAGGGTATTTTTTTCTTCTTTTTTTAAACATGTGATAGATGGACTGAAGCGAGACGAAGGAAATTTAGAATTACAGAATTAAATTTTAGAACATAATTTTTTTTCCCTTTTTTTAAAATTAATAATAATTTTCCAAACTAATAATCATGCGTTATCCCTATTACTGAAAATAATTTAGGTGAAAATTTAAAAGATTGATTTAAATTTTAGATTTTTAATATCATTTTTGTCTTTCACTTCATTTAAAAAAAATCCACATTATTACAGTGCGGATTTACTTTTTTTTTTACACTTCAGAGAGAGAATATGTGAAGTGAAGGATTTTTTTTTTACATGTAAATGTACATTTTAAAAAAATGTAAAGAAATGTAAAGAAATTCATTTTTGATAATTTGTTTTACGTGTTACAAAGTACACTGTTTAATTTTTTTTTTTTTTTTACATTTTGGAGATTTTTTTTTATAATTTATTTCCCATCATCCATTTTCCTCTAGCATTGATCTCAGAAGTACAGAACTTTTTTTTTTATTACCTTGACCTTCAGGTGTCTTACTAATTCTTGACTCATTACACCTGAGTGTGTATGTGTGTGTGTGTGTGTGTGTTTGTGTGTTCTCTTTATGATTCCAGTTGCCTCTCGGCTGTAATGATATATAATGGGCTCTGAGTCACTTTATAATAGAGTGTAATAGTGGATGATGGTTTCATATGGACCTGTTCGGTTCTGCTGGGCTGCACCCATCTGCTGGGATCCTCTGGGTCCTGGCCTGTGTGTGTGTGTGTGTGTGTGTGTGTGTGTGTGTGCGCGCGTGTGTGTGTGTGTGTAAATGCAGTTAAATGGACCAACCCTCAACATACGGCGTTTAAGGCCTTTAAACTATCTGAGACTCGAGGGCTCAGAGTTAAATACAGTGCAGGTACGTCTGTGTGTGTGTGTGTGTGTGTGTGTGTGTGTGACACTTCGGGGAGATGTGGCCTGTCGCCCTGCGCTCGGCCCACTCAGGTGTGAAAAGGCATTCTGTCAGAGCAGTCCTTGCTACTGGGTCTATTTATCGTGTGTGTGTGTGTGTGTGTGTGTGTGTGGTCTGCACCTGTGTTCGCTAACAAACAACCTCCAAACTCGACTGGCTCTGCCACAAAACCCAGGAGAGAGAAAGAGAGAAAGCTGGTTGTTTAATACGAGAGATCTGATATCTACTGATATCACAGTGTTTATTTTTATCACGATTAACAATAACATCAAAGTGTTTTATAAAAATACACTGAGACGAGATTCTGATAAACACGTAGTCATGGCTAATATATTGTATTACGATATCGGAAACAGCAGTAAATTGTCAATCGAAAATAATATATATATATATATATATTTTTTAAACAAAGTCATTACTATTTTTTGAGCCTTTTTCACCTGAAAGTACTAGAATTTCCAGAAATTATTTTAAAGAAATAAATAAGGGAAATAAATTCAAAATTTCACTGTTGAAAGATCAATATACAAAGTGAATAAAAAAAAAATGTTAAGACTGTTTTTACTGAGACTAAAAATTCACTGTATGTTATTATTAGTATGTTATTATAGAAATATTATTAAATAAATTGTCACATGACAAAGCGTATGATTTATCATCAACCCTGCGGCTTCAACCAACAACAAATTTCACATTACAGCAGCTTCATTATCGTAAATTTAAAAATTTTAAACGCATCGTATGAAAAACAAACAAACTATAAAGTTTGGATTTCTGTACACGTGTCTGTCTTTCAGCCGCTCTGAAAATTTTCTACTCGCGTCAGCGGAAAGTTTTGCTTGAACCCTTTCATGCATAAATCGATGGGTTTTTTTTTTTGTTATTACTTAAAATCAATTCCACATCATATAAGTTTTAACTTTTTCTAAAGATTTAAAACTGTAAAATAGATTGTCCATATGTAGGAATACCACGAGTGGGAAAAAAAAAAGGATAAAACTTTAAACCTGGGGGAAAAAAAATCTTCCAATGTGTTTATAAACAAAAACAACATTAACATTCAGGTCTAAAATGTTTTATGACCGATATATAGAAAATATAGCAATATTGTTGACGTACAATATGTACGCAGTTTTTGTGGACATTCTGCACGAAATTAGCTAAAAAATAATTAGCATTTAAACTAGCTTTTCTAAAATTGTGTCTAATATTGTTAATGGTATTTAAATGAACGTTTGTGTTCAAAGCTTTAAAAAAGACGGGAACACACGGCAGTTTTCTTGGTAAAGGACAGTAAGGACAGGACGAGGAGACGGCGAGGACAGAAAGGACAGTTTCATGAGAGAAACAGTGAGAGTGAGATCGTCCCGCTTGTAGGAATAGAGAAGCGCTAAACTCACAGCGCCATCTGTTGCCTGAAACGAAAAATTACAGCATTATTGCATTATTGGAGCAAAACACACTGATCATATTGGCTTCATGTTTTAATGTTTTTGTGTGTGTGTGTGTGTGTGTGTGTGTGTTTGATTTGGTGGAGTGAGTGAGTGTTTTGTATATTTAAGAGGGAGATTTGTCACCTGATGTTGAAACTTAACAATTCACACAACAAGAGTGGCAATATATAAAGGGATTATGATGGTGTAATATTGATATCCTGATTAATTATATGATAATACACCTCCCTGAGATATAAGGAACTGAAGCAAAGGTCGTAAATCGATTATTAGCGAAAACTGGTGAGTAAAAAATAATTCATATTTTTTAACCTGATAAATTATTACTGTTTATTTAATAGGCGAGTAAGCTGAGATTTTCTTCTTTGTGAATTTAACATTAGACCAACCCCAGATTCTGAACACAGTTAGTCACATAGGGATCGGAGGATAATTCAAATCGAAATCATATCGTACCATAGCGTAGCAGATTGTGTGTGAAATATCGGATCACTGGGTTAACAGCTGAAATCGTATTGTATCCTGGGGAAGTCTGATGTTTACACCCCTGTTATTGATAAAGCAGCTGATTAGATGTTCAAATTTTGTGTTGAATCTTTATCATTGTAAAATTTTCAATTTCTTCAATGATAAACAATTTTTTGTAGACATTAAACAAAATTTAATTAAGTTAAATTAGTTCTGTATGTTGTATATTCAAGCTTTTTTTTTCTTTTTTTTTTTTAAACTTTACTGGACAATTAAGCGTCTAATTTGAGCTCCTAAACTATTCAATAGGCACAAGTCTAAAGATCATATTACTAAAAGTTCTAATTTCGATGTACACTGCCACTCAAAAGTTTTTGAACCCCCTGTGAGTGAACTGAGACAATTTGTGACTTTTTATTTTATTGAAAAAAACAAAAACAACAATGAACATGTCCTTAGATACAAAGATTAAACCACCACATGTTCAGCAAATTGTATGTTTGTGTGACATATATATATATGTATGTATATATATGTATGTATGTATATATATATATATGTGTGTGTGTGTGTGTATGTGTATATATATATTTGTGTGTGTGTAAATGCATCAACAACAACGTATTAAAAAACAGCCAAGACTTTATAATATTATAAGACTAAAATATGCCTCAGAGATTAGTCTATACTTCTGTTGTAGTATGTAATGTAGTTTGAAAGCCATTTAAGACAGCAAAGATTTTAAAAAAAATTAATTATCTTAATTAATTAAATGAAGAATTCTCTCTCAGATTAAATTTAGATGCAGAAAACACACCTGTATTGATGTACAAGTATTGGATTGGATGTTACTTTATCACTAACATATAAGGCTGTATTCTGATTTGTCAGAGTGTGTGTGTGTGTGTGTGTGTATTGATTGTTGGCCCAGGGCGAGCATCTCAGCAGGATGTCTTGTCAGAGCGCTGAGGACCACTCGTAGATAAAGCTGTTCAGTCCATTTTCTCTCTCTCTCTCTCTCAGACTTTATCTTCATTGTTAAAGTCTCTCGTCCAGTCTGATTGGTTGATTAGTTTTCTATAACAGCAGCTCTGACAGTAGTGCAGCTGCAAGTCACAGGTTTATATTAATACGCTCGTTCTGATACGTTATCGTTTCTATAGGAACAGCTCACACCGACTTCACGTTCAGTGTTCATTAGAGGTACTGAGCCAGACGCGTATCATATAAAATCATGTTCCACGCTGTAGCAGCTTTATTTTTTCCTGAAGAGAACAGAAAGGTAAAACGCCGCTGACTCTGCTGCAGCTATAGAGCGCCTCCTGGAGGTAGTGACGTCAACATTCCTCTAAACGGCCATTTCAGATTCCACATCAGTGCCGAATTAATCCTTTGACATTCACCCATGCGTGGCCACCATTAAGAGTGTGTGTGTGTGTGTGTGTGTGTGTGT